>JABVXV010000012.1:0-561603 GCA_013365325.1 Dipetalonema caudispina | reverse complement strand
TTATTATTATTATTATTATTATTATTATTATTATTATTATTATTATTATTATTATTATTATTATTATTATTATTATTATTATTATTATTATTATTATTATTATTATTATTATTAATTATTAATTATTATTATTATTATTATTATTATTATTATTATCAGTATTATCATTATTATTATTATTATTATTAGTATTTCAATAAAAGACTGTCACTTAGTTTGTTTTAAATAAGAAGAGAAAATGAAGCCGACTCAAAACAGAGGCCTTTTCTTCATTATCTTTTTGTTTAATTCATCCATTATTTGGCTTATATTTGGACAGGTCACTTAGGTTTACAGTTGGTTATATTTTTCAATGACTGATGACTTTAACTATGTCTGGAATTTTAAAATTGAACTTTTTCACATACCAGTAGACTGTTGATTCTTTATGCATCGTTTATTGTCTTCGTAACCGGTAACATTTAGCTGATTTAAATTACGCGAGTACATTACTGTGGGCCGTGAATTCAGGTAAACCCAACAGGATACAATGAGATAGCACAACTGCAACATTACAATTCACTTCACTGTAAAAAGATTTCAACCTACGTTTGTCATACCTTTTATTCAAGAATTTTTCGACGCTGAATGAAGAACAAAACAGGCGAAGAGAAGAAAAAGCAAACAAACCAGAACAATTGTTGCTGGAACCCAAAAAATTAACATCATATGGACAACTACATAAATATTTTCTTGTTCCATCAATTGACGCGATGTTCCAACACTACTATTTTGCATGGCTTGCTCAACACGAATTATCTCCCAAATCTGGATTTAAATTCACTTGAAATTCAAAGTAAAACAATTAGTGGGAAAGAATGAAAATTCTAAAATAGAAACAGAAATAAAAATGATAATGAATGGAATGTAACTGGAGGAAACATGATAGGATACCTGCCAAAGAAGTGAAAACGAATTTCTAGGAATTCTTGAAAATTTTGTAATTATATATTGAAGGAATAATGATTTACCTGCATGCATTGACTCCAATTAAGTTCCTCAAATGCAAGAAATGTTTTCCATACAACAAACTGTGGTGTGCTGATAATAGCAGCAGCAATCCATGCTGTCATAAGCATGGCTTGAGTCCTTCTCTGGGCTTTTTCTGGTGAATGATGTTTTGATGACATTACTGATAATAAACGATCAATTGCTATACAAACAATCACATTTGATGATACCTAAATTGAAATTTTTAGCTACGATTCAGTTTTAAATACTACTTATTATTGGCGATATTCTTGAGGTAGTATTTTCGATCTCTTACGAAAATGCCTACAATATTGATGAAATTTTATATTGAAAAACTTTTGATGTCAATCCCGTTTTCCGAATTTTAAGATTATAGCATTAGCGAGCCAATTTTTCCTTACTTTCTACGTTTCACCAGCATTTATAAGAATTCTTCGGAAAGCATAAATATTCATTTGACTAATTTTAGCGAACATTTGATTAGAAAAATGGCTTTTCAAGAATACTAAGATGGTTGCGATAAACCTTCATCTAAACATAAAAATTAACGATAGGTAAAATTATTACCTATACAACTAAGAAGAGAGTTTTCAAACAAGGATTCCCTCATAACTTCTCATTTCAGACAAAAATCTTAAATGATCATCATTCCTATAACTAAATGAACCGGCAGTTGACCTCTGATTTTCAAAAATCAACAAATTTTCCCATTAATTTTAAAATTTTTACCTGAAAAGAAAATGTATGAAGAAATTTGATAATTTTACATAATGCATTTCCACCTCGCCAATCATATGTTAGCAGCCAGCAGACTCGTGATGGTACATATATGAATAGTACAAGTAAATCAGAATAATTTAAATGTCGTTTCAAGATATCGAGACGTGTAGCTGATGGTCGTTCTGTGATCTGAAATTTTATTAAAATTTTTACTTTTTCATATTGAAACATTGGGAATGCGAAAGATGTAAGGAATGTAATAGTTCGTGAAGAATGTTTTTTGACATTTTTCAATAATAAATGTGTTGTTGGGCTGCTGATTTGTTCTGTCAACCTCGTCAGCCTTGAATGCTGTTGCGTTCTTTAATTTAAATATTGCTCCCTTTAGGATTAGGACACTATTGGGATGAGGTCCTATTGACAATTGTTCTAGGCTCAGAGGCTATCTTTTAATTCTCTTTTCTTATTTTAAATTTCTAACACCACAGTGTGAGGAAAAACCAATATCGCTTTTGTTGGATATTGTCCTGACTGGTTGTATTTCCTCAATGCTTTTGACTTTTTTTGTAATTTCATGATAAATAATTTTGTTCAAGTGAAATTTTTGAGTAAACTTGTCTCAAATATCTTTTACAATTTAACTTTTTATAACCTACTTTACAAAGAGCAAAATTGAGATGAACTATATTAGAAAAAAGAGAAGTCGAAGTCTCAACTGAATGTATGGAAGGCTGTTCATTTTCCGACAATCTTATTTCAAACAATGCAACCAAATTTATTACAAATTTGGAAATTTCAAATAGACAAGAATGGTTCACTTCAAATATATGCGGAATAGCTTTTTCTTCAGAATCTCTTATCCTTGACTATGAGAATAGCAACAATTATGCAACTTCTATAAGAACGGAAATATTCTGATACTTGCAGGAATGAAGTAATTGTTCATTCTAAAATTCAAGAAAACAAAGCAAAGATTGTGGATATCAAAAGTACAAGTAGTACTTATTTTCCTTGTACATATTAATTTATTCATTTATTTACTTCAAGTTTTTGGTTTCGTTCGAATCAGCCAGGCATGTAATTATAGCTAAATTCATTACAAATAAAGGCGATTGAAATATTTTATAAAACAACAATCAGAGAAATTTTATTTAGCACTTGTTTGGAAGGAGAACATGCGAAAACATATAAATGAATTGAAATGGTCGCTACTAATTCAATGCATTCATCTTCAAAAAACAATAGCTGATAAATCAAACTTTCTTTTCATCCTTAATTCTCAATAAAAAATTTCAACTTTCAAAGCCTTTTCCCACAAGATAGACGCGCTTACCTGAGTATGTGCTGCAAGGTTTAACGGTCCACCAATAATAAATAAAATTAGTAATGTCCCTAGTTCAACATAATCGCTTGCAATTGGTTCTGGTGGGTGATCATTCTCAGCCATCACCTGAAAAAAGGTTCACTAAAATTAAAAAGATGAAATAAGGAAGCCAAGCTATACTTAAGCTAAATTAGACTTCCATTTAAAAAAAAATTGATATCGATAATGACGCATAAGGAGTGGAAGATCAAAAACAAAAAATCTTATGTTTTTCAAATATTGTTTTAGCGAATTTAAGCTTGTTTTTTGCTCAAACCATTTTCCTTTAAAACGCATATATACTGTAAGATGAAAAATTGAAAATGTTGGAGTAGTTAAATTGAGAGATATGGCCTTGGCATGATATGTCATTATAGAAAATTTTGGGAATGACACAAAATCCAGTGAGGTCACAATATGGTTCACTGGAATCAATGAACTTGTAGTACTAATTCAAAATTCATTGGTTCTAGTAAAAATTGCTGAACAGCTGTTAATTTTTGCGAATTCTTTTTCGTTTAAACACTAAATTCATCGTCTTTCCTGTTCATCTACCATCATGCTATTTTGACGCTTGTCTAATCCAATCTTTCAAAATTTCCTTGTTCATCAATCTCGCAAACAGTCAGTGTAACTTCTCAAAAAGAAAAAAATAAGAAAAAAGACATGCGAACAACAATAAATATTACGCTATTCCTAATTAATTACACTCTTGAGTAGCGCTGTTATCCAGTACCGATCTCGAACTCCTCAACACTCTGTGTAATGAAGTGAACCAAGAAAAAACTTGTTCCACTTTAAACAAAACAATTATGATATAGATTAATTAAAGTAGTTATTGATCTATATCGATTACAAAGTTAGCACATGAAAATTTTCACTAAAATATTTCTATAATGTTGCATCATCCTTGCAGTTCTTAAAAAGGTTCCCTGCAAAATTGATTCGTTGAACTATTGGTAATATCAGAAGACTATTCATCAAATAATGTATTTATTGTTTGCAATATGATTAAATCAAAAAAAAACTAAAAGGAAATAGCATGGGAGAGAAATGTTTCTGAAGTTAAAGTTTAACGATTTCTATCAATTTAATAAATCAAACGATGGTAAATTGTATGAATACAAGAGCCGAATTGAACTCTTTGAAAATAGCACACCATAAAAGATCGATTGATCTCTCGGAACAATTATATGAAATCTTGGATTGTAAAAAGTAGTGCGAAAAATTTCTGCTGCGTATGGGCCTAATCTCAAAAGTCCCTATATATTATTATTAATATCAGTTTCTCGTCACATCAGTCGTTCTTAGTAGTATCGAGATTTTGGATAATACAAGAAACCGACGTTATGAATAGCACTCTATCAAAAACTCTACGAAATCTTTTATAAGCTAACAGAAAGGGAATTAAAGAATAGTTGAGTATTTCAGAATGATTTTTCATGAAAACCAACATTAAAATCATTTATTTCCTTGTTCCACATACTGGGATTATCTTTTTTTTTTTGGAAATTAATCAAAGCCTAGAATGTGGAAACAAGCTAGGAAAAAGATCATTTCATTTGTCAGCACAGCAAAGTGCATCATTTTTAATTTTAAGTTTTATAAAGTTTTAGACAGGACTAAACTACTTTGTATGTACAATATAATTTATTATTGAAAATCCAATAATAAGGAAGTTTCATGAACGTATTCTTCAAATATAATAGGCAGTCGCTGTATATCATGCTCTCTACATCCTTAAAATTGAGGTAGAATGAATAAGTCGTCATATAGCGTGTTTCTTGTTAATAATATCTTATTAACTCGATGGCTTAAATTAAAATTAAAAGTTTTGAACATCTCATAAATTGGTGTATGGGATATTTGCTTGATGAGATAATTATTGGTTCAATAGTATTAAAGCATCAATGTAACTGATTTGACATCGATAAGATTAGGCAATTTTTCAAACATGGCATATTTAATTATTTTAAGTGCTTTCGAAAATTCCCTGTACTATTATGAAAATGCAAATGGAACAAAATAGAAAATTAAGTATTACGTAGCATAACATTTTTCCGTACCTTCAAATTAGAAAAAAAAAAGTAACGACAACCACCAATGCTTTTGTGTTAGATACTTTTTTAATTACATTGCCATAGACTTAACAATTGTTTTAGCAAGGTCAATTCTTTTAACAATCTAAGTTGCATTCTATTTATCACCCGAATCATTCCCAGAAATATAACTTTATGTGCAACTTCACTGTAATGTAACTTGCATGGCAGATATTTATGTTGAAATTATGCATTCCGATCTATGTGGCAAATAAGAGCAACCTGCTCATGTAGTATGAACTTGAGTCGAAAAAAGGTTATGAATTTCAGTTTCATAATTCAGCTTGAACAAACAAGCAATAGTTAAAAATAATAGTTGATGATTTTTAAAAGGACAATGAAGCAATCCATTTAAAACAAAATTATAGAAAAGCAATTTGCCGAAAATGGATAGCAGCATAAATTAAGATCAAAAATTTCACATGCTTAAATTAATAACGGTGAAAAGAAAGACCAAAAATTCACATACACTTCGTAGGGCTTGTTAACAATTTATATAACAGTCCAATTACATTCTCGACTTTCTCATTACAATAAAGAATCACTTTAGCTACTAAGGTTTCAAGCTTTTTCAATAACATCAAACATCAAATACTTTTGCAATAACGACATTTGTTGAAAATCAAGCTATGCAAAATTTTTAAAAATTGAACACGTTTTTCATGCTACGAAGCATTTTATCTCTAAGGCTATATTCATTCCGTCAACTTTTTGTTGCGTTTACTGAACTGGTGAATACGGAATTAATTAGAATGCAAAGCTTCAAGAATTTACAGCAAAAAAATCTTTATGAGAAGAATATTTCAGCCTAAACGAATTGTGTCAACTTCTTTTTAATTACTAGTGAAAAGATTTGAATATAATTTATGGCGATTTGTCTGCAAATTCTAATCATAAAATTAGTTTAGATTTAATGATAGTAACTTGTTTAAAAAATATTATCAATAGCCGTGCAAATTTTGCAGCTAGCTTTCCACAATTAAAAAAAAACCTTTTGGTCAAATCAAGGATAATTTATGTAACGATATGAATAAATTCTTCTATTTTCAATAAAACGTATAATAGCTGAATATCCAAATAAATAATTAGTTAAAATGCTAAGAAAAAACGACAAAAAAAGCTAATGAAATATTGAAATTTAGGAAAAAATGAAGAAGCTCTCAATAATATTGGATAAAATTCTGAAAGTTGATGACAGAACTTAATTGTCACTACCCACTTCTACCCTTATTTCTTGCTTTCTTTTTGGCTCAAATTTATGCTGATAATTTCCTCTTCGCTATTCATTGTCGCAATAATTGTTTAAAAAATGTTGAAATTTTCTGGAAGAGCAGATATGAGATTAAAAATTCACAGTTTTTTGTACGCAAAAAGAAAATGACCACACAGTTACAAGCATTTTAAAAATGAATAAATTTGTTATGGATAGAAAAATAGTGATATTAAGATAAGCTGTCGTGCCATGATACATCACTCACAGCCCAGCTTTTCTTTCGAGAAAAAAAGAAAAATTGCCAAAGAGGAAATCTGCCAAGAAACTATCTATAAGCTTTTTTTCATACTTTTTTAAAGAGACTTCCATTTATGCAATAATATATACGGATTACTTTGTTTTCATTAATTAGCAATGAAAAGAGGAGAAATATGAAATTGCTTCTGTATATGATAACACTCATCTTTTCTTCATTTAAATTCAATTTATCCTTTTTATGACCTACATGAAGATGAGAATAAATAAACTGATGGACTTTGATAAAGAAATTGCTGCGCATCCTGGAAGACATATGGTTTTTAAATCGAGATCTTCTTTTTGAAAATTTATTCCTAGTATTGTAATTACAATTATTTAACTGTTAAAGTTTTATGGTAAAAACTAAGAAGTGATTATTTCATTTCGGTTATTTTGCATTCAAGTTAAAAAGAAGATCGTTACACCTCAATTATTTCCACTCATTGTTGCAAGAGTCCACTGGTACAGTTTTGCACCATCACATTTCACTGAAAATTTGACGATATCAAGGGTATGATCACATTCTTGGTATTAAAACGGTAATTTCATAAATTTCTTAGATTTGATAGATCTTATTCTAAATTCATCGATGCAAGTTACATTTGTCAAGCATTACTTTGATATTGCTAAAAGCAAAAGGTGTCAGAAAACCGAAATAATTTTATAAAATAATTTTTGCATCTAAATAATTAAAGCACTTGTTTCCTAGAAATTTGTTCAATTTTCTTATGTAAATTCTTCCAGCTTAGATTTTGTATGTCTTAAACATCTGTTAAATCCACATCTTGAATATCTGGTAAATTAGTTCACACGTAAATTTCTATTCTGGAACTAAGTTTATGTTCAATGGTTAAATTGTTGTAAAATGTAAAATAGCTCTTTTATCCACATAGCTATCGTTGTATATCCGATAGAATTGTATTACAACATGCCTTTCTTTGTAAATATATAAGGAGTTAAAGTTTGCTACGGAATTCATTCCTTCATTCCTTCATTGATTCATTCACTCGTTCATGCATTGATTCCGAATTCTGTGCTCCTTTCTGAATATTATTCTGTTTGCTTCTATTTGCTTATCTCTGTATCTACAACAAATCTTCAACAAGAAATAAACCTTTGTTTCAGTTATGGTCCGTAAAACCAAATTATCTTCCCAAAAAAGTCCACTTTCACGACAAATTTTTGGTGTCACAAGGTAAGGTTGACATGTCCCGGCTCGTAGTGTTTAAGATATATAAAATTCAAGCTGAAAGAATTTACATAAGAAAATAGAACAAATTTCTAGATTACAAGTACTTAATTATTTAGGTGCAAAAGTTGTTTTATAACATTATTTCGGTTTTCCAAAAAAAGAGTCCTTTCTTTTGCGCAATAAAAATTATTTGGAGAAAGATTGACATGTCAACCGTAGAAAAAAGGCATGGCAAAAACATTTTTCTTCATTCCTTTCTTTTTGTTTCGTTGTATCGCTGTTGTCTTAATCCAAAAAGTTGTACATTTAATTTTCAGAATATTAATTCTAAACAAATATGATAAAAAAATTTTTATTACTTTCCCGTTTCAATTAAAATTATCATACCATAGTTTTGGATGCAATAACTATCATAAGTATACCAAAAGGATATCAGTTATATTAAAGAAAAAGAATTAAGACTTTCGATACGATTTTTCCGTCAAATATGATAACGTGATTTCGCACATTAATTACAACAAATACTTCAGCACTAAAAGATTTAAAGAAGTTTTGATAAGTTCTAGTTTAAATATTAGTTATTCTTATAAGCCTTCATTAATGACGATTCATGGAGATTCTTTCAGCACAGAATCCTTGAACTCTATCTCATAAAAGAGAAATCAGACTACATTCAAAATTATCGTACAACAGATTGATTCGCCTGCTTAATTGCTAAACAAATGTGAAATTCAGTCTGTTTCGAAATTGTACATAAAAATAAACTACTCATGCGGAAAATGAGCAAATATGAGAAAAACAAACTTCGATTAATTAGATTTAATGCTTTTAAAACATACCCATTAGGTTGTTTTTCCATAAGATATATATGTATTAGTCATTCTCATCATGAATTCAGACATACGACTCCACCTGACTATCGCCTTGGGCAAAAACTATCACCAATTTATTTCAATCACACCGCGTATTACATCATCTTGAAGTGAGACAACTTGGCATCAGCGATTAGTTTCAGATAGCTAACAAAACAAATAATAATAATTAGTACAAACAAGAAAATACAAATGATAGGATCGAAAATTGATGAACTGGATGAAATGCTATTTTTCAAGCAATGAGAAAAGTAGATAATTAGAAGAAAGAAAGAAAAAGTAAATATGTAAAGGAAGAGTCAATTTTCAGTTATATAATTAGAACTTTTGACTAACAACTTATGTAACATAAATATCAATCTTTAAAAAGTGCTGTTAGATATATATCCTCAGAAGCTAACAAAAGCTCAAAATTTATGATTTCCTTGATGGAATAAATACTTAAAAATGTTTCATGAAAGAATTCTTTTAAATAAGGAAACAATACAAAAGCAGCAATTATAAGTTCTGAAAGTTAAAACTCGATGTCATGAATTTATTTTATAAGAATTAGTCAACGATTTTATATTTTTACGGCACCATTACTGTTTTAACATTAAGCAATTGCTGTTAAAAATTTACAATTTTCCAGCGAGAACGTTTGAAACTAATCTTCATTATCGAGAAAATTTCAAGCCTAAAAAACTCTATTTACATTTGATCTAACTTAAATGCAGTTATATAACAGTTTTGCATCTTTTTTTTTTTTTTTGCATTGCTTTTTAAAAACTAATAGAAATAAGAAAGGGAGGATATTTGAGACAAGTGACATAAGCACTGAACACTCAAATTCTTTGCTTTTGCATTTAGCTTTGAATTATAAAAAATTTATAGATAAGCCTTAAAGTTCGTCATGAAATTTGCTGAGTTCACAGAAAAGTATATACAATCGACAACTAATTTTTGAAAAATTTTTTAGCTTTCTTCAAAATATTAGTCTATCCATTTTTATTAACTATTATTTTAGCAGAAAATTACTTATTAACTATTATCTTAATAGTAATTCTGATTTCCTCGACAATTGGAAATCATAGTAGACCATGTGAATTCGAAATAAATTGGATAGTGTGAACTCAAATCTTTTCTGCCGAGCTTCTCTAAAAAATGCACTATATTGTTTAAAATCTGACTTATTTAACTGCTACCTAGTTGATTTATTCTGCATTAAGTTTGCAGTCAACTATTTATGAGTTAAGTTAAATTTTGAATAAGTTTCTTAATCCAAAGGGAATGAAACTCAGCGTAGCATCAAATAAATAATTCCGGACTATCTAGACTTTTGAAAATTTTGTTGACAAATTACCCACTTCATTAATTAATTCACGAGCATTTAAACTTATATTTCCGTCCCATCTTTAGTTTTATCCATCAGCTATATTCTTCGTCAAAGCACACAGAAAATAACTTTTTCTAAAGCAAAAGAAAATGATTTTGAATGTTCAGAAAAAGTGTAACCTATCATCTGTTAATATTTTTGAGGCAAATTCAAATCATTGTTTTCTAAGGCTGAGCGCCAACCCAAACTGATTTCCCCTCAAATTCTAATTTAAAGATATTTCTTTTGCTTTAGATGGCACAATTTATTTATCGTACAATTAATTTCAATTCGTTCATGTATTAGCAATACATGAATGACTTACAATTCTGTGAAATTTCGGATTCAATTCCAGCAAAGTATTAGGCCGAAATTAAATTTCATAATGCATTGTCAACGAATATGGATCAATTGAATTTCCTCTTTTTCCTTTCCGGTCCCTCAGAAATGAACCTTTCCGGTCCCTCAGAAATGAACTAACAATGAGTTAACAATAACATACATAATGTCCTATTAGTGTTTCATTTCCACTCTTAGCATCTTCCTCACAGTATATGAGAATAAAGTTTTTGAAATTTCAATAAATATGACTGGTGAACGAACGAAAATTGAAAACGAATTTCAGAGGAATGAATTGAAACAGCTTCAAAGACATGCTTCAACCGAATCAAAGTTTATGAAATGAGGAATGAGAAATTCACAAACTTTTACTTTTCTCTTCAAGTGCTAGTTAAGAGCATAGCAATGAAGTTATTTATCAAAGTCAGACCGCAATTCGTTTCTCGAACACGATGCCAAGCAATAACTACAAGTTAGAAAGAGAGGAAATAGCGTAAACAATTGAAGGGATGATTTTCGAACAGTATTGAATCCAAAAGAGGGATCAATTTTAATTTAAAATTTAGTCTAAATTTAAATTTTGATAATAGACTAATAAATTTAAGGCTACAAATAGAGTAGTTTACTGTAAAAACTGAACTACAACTGCACACTGATACAGTTTTTCTAAGATATGATTTCAGGCGGTCCGGCACCGAAAACATCAATCAACATGTGAATATATGTGTGTAGTTTAACAAAATTTAATCCAAAATGAATGAAACTGAAATGGGTTAGAAAATCTTTACAAATTCAGCGATCAGTTTTTTTTTCAACTTAAAAACTTCCTTCGCTTTCTCATCCTCTCTTCTCTTGTTTGTCAGTTGAATTGCAAAATCAATTGAGAGTATTTTCTGATTTTATGGCTAGATCAATTTATATGTATTTTATTAATCAGAATTGCCGCCTGTTTCTCCATCCCCAATCTTTCGTTTTTCGAAATTAAGTGTGAAAAATCTTTTGATGTTTTCTAGGACCAAGTTAAAAAATAGTGAAAAGTTCCAGACTAGAATACAAAATAATACAGTAATTGCCAAATTTTCATTATCAGTAAAGAGCAGAGTGCGGTTCCACTCTACTTACATTGTTCCTGTTTCTTTTTATGTTTTGAGAATTCCAGAATTTCTGACGAGATATCCTCTTTTTTTCCTCGAAAATGATCCCTATAGTCTTCTTGTTGTTTCAGTTCAATCACCGTTTCTATGTAATCTTATCATTACTTTTCAAAAAATTTCTAATACCATTAGCTTTTAGAAAACAGAAAACGCTTGTCCATATAAAATCTGGAATAAATGAAATTAATTTATTTCCGTTTATGATGGCAGATTTACCAGAAAATATAGTAATAAAAGCTTTTACTATAATCAAAAACCAAGAAAAAATTGAAATTTCATGGTTTTATTCGTAAATGTAAGAAACAACATATCACTCCGTCATGGAAATCAGATATGGCATGAAAAGTCGCTTCATTCATACAACATCAAAGGAAGCACCACAAATAAGCATTCTTCGAAATAAGCAACAAATTGAAATTCTCAAAATGATTATTGACAATACTTGACACAAGAATAATTTATTTGCAAACATTATGAAATATAATTTGAACACTATTACAGTTTATCAAAGCAGTGAGCTAATGAAATTGTGTGTATCGTCGAAATGAAAAAATGCACGTTAACGAAAAAGCCAACTGTGAATATTGGGAAAGTTAAATTTATGCTATTTTAGAATGATGAAAATGCAACAAAAGAGATGAAATTCAGTGTAAAATTACAACACTTATAAAGTGGAAAATACTGAACTTCACATAATGTTGAAATTTTGCAGATAGCATTGTAGATCATTATTTGCAGGGTGGTGTATTAAAATGATGGAAAAACGTAGGAAATGTTTTGGAAATGACAATATTCCTTCTGAGTGACGTTTTCATGTAATAAATAAGAAACATATGAAAGTGAACGAAACATAGATTAAAAGGAAAACAGAGTGGGTTGTTGGATTTTTGTTTTGATCCAGCTGTTAAGAGGAACAAATGTATGTATCTATGTGTGTGTGTGTGTGTGTATGTGTGTGTGTGTGTATGTGTGTGAATAACGGATGAATTAAGTGACAAGTAGCATAGACCAATATGTCGATGTACGTCATTATACTTACACCAAAACTCGTATAGTATTGATAAAAAAAACTAGCAAACAGTGCGGTGGAAAAGAATAATTATTTTCCCTGCAACAAATTTCGGAACATCCAGAAAGCTTTATTTGGTTAAGCCTCAGAAGTGAGCCTTGTCGAAATTTTGTTTTCCATTCTATTTGATAAGTTATGGATCTTTTTAGCCCTTCAATTATGGGAAAATTGAATGAGAAATATGCAAAAATTTTCATCTTCATTCATCAGTATCTTTTACATATGTTAAGTTCAATAAAGATATTTAAAGGAACAATAATCATTGCGAAAATTTTGCTCCAAAGATCCTAGAAATATCAAGGTACATTATCAGTAATTCCAGATAAGATAAGCTGAAAAAATGCCGTGAAATGCTGGCCAAATGAAGCTCAGCTGTTCCACTTACTATATTATCTTAATTATCATAAGAAGCTAACGAAATGATCTAACTCACGTTGTACATTTTAGGAAGTACATATATTCCATATACATTGCATGCAGTTGGTTTAGCACCAGAAGGTCCGATGGAATCAAATTAATTTCTAAAATGGAGAAAATCTTGGAAGTTAGAAAATTAATTTTAATAAATTAACTTGTATTTCAAACTTGTCTCGAAACTCTTTAAAAAAGTGAATTTATTGGTTTTTCTAATGTAGTTGACTAGAGCAAAAGCAGAAAGTAAGGGAAAAAAGGCTAGATACATTAAGGATGCATTAGAAAAAAAGAAGAAATAGAAAAATAAGTTGGATAATACGACTTCTAAATGTGATTAAAAAATTGATTCTATCACATTAGTAAGTAAAATATACAAAAGTTGAATAAAGTTTAATATGCATTTTATAGCTTCACTAAAGAGGAAAGTAATAAAAAATTAAGTTCTCAACATGTATCAGAAACACGTTTTAATTGATATTTTCTATGTTCTTAAATGATATTAAAAGTCATAAAATTATTTATTCGAAAAAATGGCAAATTAATCAAATATTTGTAGGATTTAATAGTTTTGGTAAGGAATAGAGCAGATATCATGAAGATAGCTACCCTGAACAATGGTAAACCTTTGCTACTGAAATCGAAACCTTTGTGTTGCACTTCAAATGTACCAAATCAACTTCCGTTAATTAGAATTTCATCGTGTAATGCTAGAATCCAATATCCGTCAATAGCAGAATCTAAAATTCAAGATTTTCCGTGTATTATGAATAGAATCGAATCAGTTAAAATTGACCTAATTCCTTTGGAACACAGTGTAGTAGGTCAAGATGTAAATTTTAGCATTTGCATCCAACTATTTGCCTATAGCAACAAAAAAAAAAAAGGAAAAAATAAACAAACAGAAAATATATTTCAAAGCAGTTTTAATTGATTTCGAAACCAACTCACTTGAGAAAAACTCAAATAATTTAAAACTTAAATTTATAAAATTTTAAATCAAAAAAAAGTTCTAAAGAGCCGTGCAATTTTCTTTTTGAAAATGACCAATTCAAAGAAAAATAATTTGTTCAAAATATGTCTATTTGGGCACAACAAAAAGTTCTCTACAACTTTTTTCCTATTGTTCACTAACCAAACATACGGATGTCAGTGAAGAAACCGTTGTATGGATCGATCAAATCCTATTGGCATAAAAATTTCATGCTGATCTGTGGAATCGACAGTTCAATTTTCTCGTTCATCTATTTTCCCTCAACTAATATAAAAATATTATATCTAATAAAATGCTAAGAATACTTTGAATCTGCTCTTAATTATTTCATTAAATCGTTTTTTTCTTTGTCATTTTTATTGTCATTTATCTAAAAGCTCAACAATTTTTGGAAATTTTCTCGAAATTTAAGCAGCAATGAATTAAGTAGTACAACAAATAACACATTACTACTAATATCATCTGGAGATGTAATATCGATCAAGGTAATCTGTCCTCAAATTAAAGAACGGTTACATCAAACCTCAAATTTTTATTTTTTTTTATTTATTTTTTGGTTAAGTCTCTAAAACAATAAATGACATGCAGAAGAGATAGATGCAAAGAGTCAGTGTTATTCAGCTATCAATAATTTCATCGGCAGCCAAGAAAATTGGCGGAAGTGCAGTTCTTGATATCGAGTTACTTAAGAAATTGGCATAAAGGCAACTCGAACTTTATGTAAAAGCAAGCCTGATTTTATTATTTTGTGAAATGAATTTTCTGAAGTTATTAAGTCTCAGCTGCTCGTTTATTAAGACATTTCACCACAGTGAATCTTTGCAGGGCAGCCACATTAATTAATATTTTACCCCATTTTCCGGAGTTTGTTTTCAGTATCGCGAACAACAATTAACAGTTTTAATTTTTTAAACTTTTGAAAACAGTCAAGATCACACTTTTGCAGAAATACTGCTGATTCTTTAATTTCTTTTAAGCGACAACTTGAAGTATATTGACAAATTAACCGACTGGTTAGAGCGATCACTAATCCTCGAAATGATTAAAAATAATTTTAATTATTATTGCTCTTCAACAAGTACACACTGGATTGGTGAGAAATAACAGTTCTTGAAATGGTTTGCGGATCGCAGCGCTATCTGATGTCTTGGTTGTTGTTGTTCAAGATGACGAGTTTGCTTATGTGGTATAATACGCCACGGAAATGACTGAGACATTGCCAGATTTTCCCTGGAAAATTTTTTTAGAATGCAGGAAATTTTGGAAAGATCGGTTTTGCATTTTCAAAAAGAATGTTCGATTTTTCGGATATTTTATCCAGAAAAAGTGTCACGTCGTGAAGTTTCTCGAGATCAGTTCGACAAGGTACGCAAGGGACGGAATATGCTTGCAAAGTTACCATGCACTGTTTTGTGATTCATCGTCCCATAGTGAAATTCCGGCAAAGCTTGCCCTGCAAATTCACTTTTTTTTTCTCTATACTTTCACCAGCAACATAGTTCGAAACCAGTTTTAAATTTGCAGTTGAAATGATACAAAAAACACTTCGCTTTCTGGAGAAAGCTTTCTCTTCTGCTTTCTATTCCATAATACTTCAAAATTAGTTTTCTAAATTTGTATAACCCTGTATTTCTACTTTACTTCCATGTTTCATCCGGGACAAACAATTCAAAGTTATTTAAAAGTTATATGAAAGTAAATCTGACAAAGCTACACGACAAACTTAAATTGAAAACATGTATAGAAATACTGTTACTACTCCCAATTCAGAAAATTTGAATCAGATGGTTTCATTAGAAAGTTAGAGAAAGTGCCTATTTCAAAGACTGTAACTTTCCATTTCTATCATATCTGCGATTTAAGGTTTCTTTTCAGCAGTAAACCCAGACTCGAACCATACCTATCAGAAATAAAATGTAAATTACTAGAAAACGTCCAGACTTGTGAACAGTATTAAATAACTAAATAAAGTCAATAAATACAACTCTAGTGAAACGAGAGATTAACAGACAAAGTCAAATAATTCAGCTATCCAAATATTTATTACCCCAAATAAATAACGATGATAGACAGATCAATTTCCAAAACTATTTCATGTGGCTTTCACCTCCCACCTACCTGCTAAAACACTACAACTTCTAGTAACTGCATCTACAAGCACCTTTTTGTTTGTAACAGTACCTCTGAATCTCCCGATTCTCACCAATCTCTGTGATCTTATTTAATTTTCTAAAACCTTGGATAGATGAGTATGATTCCAATGTTCCGAAACTATAATCAAAAGAAATTTAATTATCACAAATTCAATTACCACAAACGTAGATCAATTAATCCGTTGTTTTATATTCCACAGATTCATAAATGAAACTGCAATTGAAAAGACTACAGCGAAATCCTGCATTTATAATACAAAATTAAGATTGAAAAGAAATCTAAAACAATGAACATAAATCAAAAATCACATTAACTTAAAATTCCAGTCCCGAATTAAAAGAACGGTCTTTAGAATTTTGTTAAAAAAACTAAACAAAACGCAATGGCATAAATTGGATCCAAATACTACCAATGAGCAATACTCGAAATTCCTATATAAAGATGTCATGATAGCACCATGGTGGGGTTATACTACCAAAAGCTACACATGCATTCTAAGGGGAAAATGTAAAATAAAAAGGGACTGGAATCGTTGAGAAAGAAAATGACTGGGGTAAATTCGAAAACTAATTTCCAACACTTGAAAGGAAAGAATGAATAATAAAAGATAGAGAAGTAAATAAACATGTCCACTAATGAAAGAATAAATGACTTAACGCAGGGATAGACCTTATTAATCTGTTCAAAAAGATAAAAGTAATCGAACCAGATGAATACTTTGACTTTAGTCACTTTAGTTTGACTAAAGTCAAAGTATCTTTAGCTGAATAACAAATATTATGCATACACATTATCCTCTTTTCTACAGTAATTTAGTGAAGTCTATTGAAATTAGAAAAAATTGCCAAATAATAACTTATCTATAAAGGCCATATATAAAGATAATATTAATTCATATCTTATACAAACAACAAGTATAACATATTTCCAAACACATAATACAAAATAGGAAAGACATTTATTTACGAATTAGTGAATATACTACATGTAAACAAGGCTGCTGACAAAATAATTCCCGAGGAAATTGCATGAATTTTCTGTCCGATTTTAGAATTACTTACCAACCTAGTGAAGTATATCTAACAACAAACATTAACTTCATATAAAATCCTTTACATGCAACTTGATTAACAATTGTTCAATAGGCAAACAGAATACTTATGTTTGACAGCGTTCATAAGCAAAAGCTCACCTGAAAATTACTGCAAAAAGAGTGATAAGAATGGAATAAGTTTGACCGCAAAGCATCCAGTCGTACTTGAAATGGCCGAAAAACAGAAGTACCTGTCATCAATGGTGACGCTAAGGCTATTTATATGCGAGCAACAATTTTCGATTTAGTAATTGGATAACATTTTTTATTTTGCGTGGGCTCAAAAAACTGAATAATAGAAGCAATTCCTTTTTAGCACAGAATCAACAACTTTGGTGTAAAGCAATTAGTGGAAGAGGTGTATGTACTCGTATGAATATTCGAGATGGCAACAGCTAATAAATGATGAGTAGTGGATATTACCAGTTTAGCAACAAACTGACTCTCTCTGCTCCGATAAACGCTGACGAAACATAGTGCTAAACAATACACAATAATTTAAAATAGATTTTTGAAACAATGGGTTGTGTTCAAGAGTAGAAGTAAGTAAAAAGGGACTTTATTAAATCAATTATGCTGGTCCTAATATACCAAATATTTCAAAATCAAGAAAAAACACACAACAAACATTCCATTAAATTCTGAAAGTGAAGAATTTCTACACATACACAAACGGCTAAGAAATTTTATTAAAAGCAGATACAAATCCTCGTAAATGTAAGCTACCAATGACCTACTGGCCAAAGATTCACTAACTCAGAAATCTAAGAGAAACAAAGATTCTCATTGATTTATCTAATATAAAACATATCATTATTCATGATTAATTGAGACTAGACATCCCATGCCAGAGAAAAGTGCCTCATGAATCAGAATGCTAGAAATTAATGTATAATAATTTAAAAGAAATTAAATGAAATTGCTTTTAAAGATTACAATAGGTACCTTTGCCACCGATCATTTGAAGCAATACTCACTGAATGTAATTATCCCTCAGTTGATCCATTATTTCCATTATTGCGCTCACAACTTCACTCGTCTTAGCAGTACCTATAAAATAACTTCAGGATAGCAGGGCAATGTCACTGATTAAATAAAGTTCAATCTCTTTTAGGTCTAATACCTTTGATATTTCACTTTACCATACTTTAACAGAAAATGAATAGATAAAAAAGTTAATTACAAAAGACAAAAAAAAAATGTCGTGCGATAATGATTTACTGTAGTCATCACAAGGGCAAATTTCTTAATGATTTGCCTTACAAATATACGACAAAAGAAACATATATCACAACACGCTGAAACGCATAGTACGGCTCAATCATCTTTTTTGGGAAAGTAGTTAACACAGATCTTGAGATTGATTAGTATATTTAGAGAAATTTCTTATCCACTCAATCTGTATGTCAGTACCGCCTTCCAGACCCCAGTAAACGTCACTCTAGTAATTTTATTCATTCTTTGCTCTATGAAAGTTCCACTCTACATTTTTGAAACTAACAATTTTCGGAAAAAATAGAAATATACTAATTTGTTAGCTAGCCAACCAAACAAGATTGCGAATTAGAGATATGAAAGTTACCTATCTTAAATCTGGACACTAAATGACATGAAAATTTTGATTCCAGAGTCCCAAGCTGGAACGGTAAGCCTACCTCCAATATCAGCAGTGTGCATATGTCGCTCTGTGAGTGCAATAAACAAAGAATCGCTGATCAGATTTGCATAGTTATCCAGTCCCAAATATTTCAGCATATCTACACTAGCTCGAATGAAGGAAGTTGGATTTGCAATATTTTTACCAGCTATTTTAGTGCCACTGCCTCTCGTCCCCTAAAAATTACATACAAAATATGAGGTTATGATTTTGAAAAAGTTATTTAAGAATGAAATATTCTTTCAAATAACACAGTTAGAATTACCTTGTTCCATGCTTCTAATTAATGTATTAAATAAAAACTGCAAAAATTTCTGACTGCTAGAATACTAACCGTTTCAAAAACAGCATATTTGGAACCAACGTTGACACCTGACACTAATCCCGCTCCACCAATGAGGCCACAAGCTATGTTCGAAATTATGTTGCCGTAAAGGTTAGGTAAAAGTATAATGTCAAACTGTTGTGGGCGAGAAACGAGCTGCATTGATGCATTGTCAATAATCATTGACTCGAACTGCAATTGTGGATATTCATTCTCCGCTATTTCTTTACATACCTGGAAAATTAAAAAATCATGACAAAAAGAATATGAAATCTGACTAACTGTTTCCAAATACATTCTAATAAGTTCGGCGCAATTTTGAGAAAATGGAGTTCGTACAATTTACCAAGGAATTAACAGAGAGTAGAAAACTTAGTACTGCCAGATGAACTGATAGTAAAAGGAATTAAACCCACAGATGTTCAAGTAAGTTGCACTTACGCATTAAAGCATGCCAACAAACAGATCATGCGGAAAGACAAAAGGTATTACATAATACTGAAACATAAAGAATATGTGAATGCCCACTCTCAGAAATAAGCCATCTGCGAGTTTTTGTATATTAGCTTTGTGAACTGCTGTAACTTTCTTCCTTTTGTAAATCACCGCATATTCAAATGCAAAGCGAGCAATTCGTTCGATATTTGTACGCGTAACAATCTATAAATCAATTCTCATAGAGATAGCAGTGGACTACTAATTAGTAAAACTTCTCTTGCTTCCAAATACAGTCAAACGAACAAGTTTTCTAAGAAAGTTCTTAGAAACTATAACCTCCACCAATTCCAATCTACATTCAAAATTACTATCAGAAATCTGCAACTAAAAAATGATTAAAAAAAAAACCTTCAAACTTTCAACGACTCCTTTCTTGGCCTCGTGTTCAAGTCCTGAATACTCACCTTCCATATTCTCTCTGAAAACTGCGCTTTCACTTTTGAAATATAGTTAAAACAGGAAAAACGCAACGCTAGATATCTCATTAATATTTAAATAAACAACAGTGACTTCTGGTATCTTCTGCCAGGAAATCATTTCACTCCATTAATATATTTGACCAATACAAATTTCTCTTGAAAACGAGCAGCACATCCTTCTCGTTCGAACTGCAAGTCACCACCTCTCAAAATGAATTCTTAAAATGCTACAGAACAAATTAACCTTATGACTAATATATCCAGATCGCTGTGTCGTGATGGAATTGAAGGTATGCTTACACAGTGCAAAATATTGGCATAAAGATCCAAACGTCGTCGCAATTCAACGTTCCTTGATTTAAACTGTGGGACATCAAATTTAGTTTCAATATTGCCCTTAAAAGTTTTGTGCTTTTAAATCAGTGAAATACCTAGCATACTGTTACAATCTCTGCAGTGTTCGACACCGTACCAAATAAACAGTAATGCTAAAACCTTTTCGCATAACCACGTTGCAATGGACAACGTCAAAATTTATGTCTTATTTTTCTAAATTACATAAAATCTACAGTGACCGAGTAAAGAAACATTAGCTACAACAAGAAAAAATTTATTTACCAACCAAACTATTGCTGCAATTAGCAGCATTTATTTTAACTCTTGTCCCTCTCATTAAGGGTGTCCAAAATTGGATACGATAAGGTCAAATTTCCTCGTTTTACGAAGCAAAATTTTATCAGCTTTATATTTTACTCATTTTCAAAAGAAATCTACTTGATACTTAAGCGTTTGCATGCGACTGTTAAATAATATCAATCCCTCTATCCTCATCGGGTCAATTTGCATGACTGCAGAAAATGTTACCGTATAGTTATTAAACGAGTTCAAGGATAAAATAACTTAGAAAGTCAGTAAGGAGAAACAACACCAACTTCTAGAGCCTTTTTAGCAAAAATTTTCTCTCCCTTTTTTGCAAAACAACCTGTTTGTATACCAGAAGTATTAAATAATATAGAAATAACTGAAAGAGAATGAATAAATAAAACTACTTTTAGAGCTACTCCATTTCGCCGAGTCGATAACAAAGCATATTCCATATCAGTATCCAGATCAGTCAAATTGGAATTTAACGGCGTTTCCTCAAAGTCAACCGGAACCTATTGATAGTTACTGTTATAAAATATAAGACTACCGCTCTTTAAAGCATTTTTTGAAATTCTAAAAAAAGGGTGAAATATGTTGAAATAAGTTCATGTTTTTGTAACGAATGACTAAACTTCCATAAAACTCAAATTTGAATTTAAAATTTGAATGAAAAACCGCAAAACGGTATAGACAAATGATAATACAAACTAGACAGTTTCAATTTCTGTGCTCACATCAGCGTGGCCAAAAATATGCCTGACATGATTGATCATTTCTGGCCCGATACCATCGCCTGTAAGTAACGTCACCATCTGACGTCCACCATATTTGGCTAACTTACCCTAAAATAATTGACTGTTGACAAATATTAAAAAAGAACTTCCGCCGCTATTAATACTAATCATGTTGACGTTAGTAAAAGGGTCACTGATGATAACATTAAGCAAAGGCCAAATATTTCAAATTTTAAGGAGTCGAATTAAAAGTAAATCATCTTCAACAACCTTAAAGTTTTTTTAACAAACATATAATGAGGAATACAAAGCAGTATCCAGTTCGGCACGCTAAGAAATTTCTTGGATGCATAATGAATGAGCACTAACTAGATGAGTTATCAAGTGGAATCCTGTAATCATGTCATGCTTAACAGATTTCACTGGAGTTACAAAGGATAAAAGAATGTGCGAAATTCTTCTTTTCACACAGCGCATATAATATTTTGTGTATAATGCTACTCCTACATTAATGTTTACAACGGATTTCTTTGATTTAATCATACAAGGACAACGGTACTACATGTATTTTTACAGCAAACACGAAAATTGGAACAATTCTGGAACTGAAACTTGCACATGCTTTCCTTGAAATAGAATATTTTATGAATAATTGTTACTCCATGCGATGCCTTGTACCATCAAAATCTAATTATCAGATTCCTAAATCTAGTCAGTACTTTATACTTTTTAACACAACACAGCACTGTAAAACTTTAGTCTCTTCCTGGCATATCCTAGCTCTGTTGAACCAACACAATCTAATAAGCTGAAAAGTTCGGTAATAAACATTAAAATTTCAAAACCTGTTTTTGTTGAAGGACATGCGAACGGAAACGGTACATTTCATTACTCGCAGTACACTGTGAACTGGCAGCCAGTCCTCGATAAGCATATTTTAGATTTATAGCATTAGTTCGAGGTAACCAAGCTAACGATTGAGTTGTTAACAACATCAAATATACGGTTAGGAATTCACTTCTTCAAAAAGTACCTGCAAAGTTATAAACATTACTACTCATTACATCGATTTCAGAAAAGTACTGGATAAACAATGACAACTTTAGAACAACTTGCTGTTTTCAAATTCAAAGTATAAAAGAGGAGTCACATCAATCACAACTGCAATGCACACTATAATGTCACTGTGATCAGTGCATATCACTAATTGGGACACTCATCCCAATCATTCGCTTAACAACTCTACCTACTCCCCGCGAACTTCCAAAACGCGTAACTAATCGGCAAAAAATGAAGGTTTGAACTCCGGTCCTCAAACCGGTCTACACGTTACTACTGAACCTGTATGAAAACGGCCATCCCTTTAATCGAATCACATCTTCCCATCTTTTGTCATTATTTTCATCTTCAATTAGTAGTCATTAACTTATTCATCATGAGAAATCATACTACACATTCAAGGAATATTGAGGAAGAGAAATGCTGCTCGAGAATTACTTTTAAATCACAAAGGCTATCTCAGATATATGCCCAAGTTAGGCATTTTGGTTACAATATATGATACACATATCCACGAAGCCAAAGAGACAACTGATCTAATTGTTAGTAAATTGGTCTCTGGCAATTTAGACGACCGCTTGTTAGATCAGACTTTTTATACAATCATACATGTGTAGCTATAGGCAGATCAAAATCATTGTGTTATATTAAATCTGAGCTTCAGTGGCACTAGGGCCATGTTCTAGTGAAATAAATAATACTGATAATTAATTAACATAAAAATTGAACCTTGCTTTTACCCATTCTCAGAATAAATCTGCAAGCTCTATTAACATGAGCCATTTTCAGTTATTTATGTAATCTGAATTTTCCTCTCAAATATTATCCAAATTATTATGTGTGCACACTTATATATTATATTACCGATTGCTAACATCAATGATGGCGGTAAGCCAATTTACAGTCATTGTCCATTCTTTACAATACATTCATGTCCAGTACGCAATATCTACAGAAGAACGAAACATAACAATCACTGTAATTAATGGGAAGGATGTCACACAGTATATTATCATGTATCTTGGTGACAGTATATCATCGGCTATCTTCGCTATCATAGCAAAAAGCAGTTCCATGGGACTATATTGTTCGAAAGTGTAAGAAATTCCCACTCAATGAATGTTTTACAGTGTTATTGTGCGTCAATTTTGCAAATGCAACAAGTTGCAAAAATCAGCCAAAGGATGGATACTTAGCCATTTCCGGGAGACGTAATATGACTGGATCAAATATTCCACTCCATTATATCAATGGATGTAAACTGCAGATTTGAAAATATTTCGGTAAAAATCTTTTTGTACATAATTCAAAATTTTGTTTCCAGAATGGCAATATAATTGTCATTCTATGAGTTAAGAAAAAAGCAGATTGTAAAAGCTGAATGTATTAAAATAACTTTGTCAAATTAACTCCCTGAAAAAGTTCTGGGAAAATTTTTTTGCATTTTCTGGAAGAAATCGAACTAAAATAAATGGTGTGCAATTCTTGAAAGTGAAACAAATTATCACAGGTAAATAATTTCAATTTTTATTCTCTTTAACAATGATTGAAATTAGCTGGAAAAAACGCTTCGAAAAATTAAATTGGGCAAATAAAATATGCTAAAATACTGCTATAACGTACAAGTACACGTAAATTATTTTTCCTAAACTTTTCACGCCCCCTTATCCAAGGTATAGAATATCATCTGTATATCTTACATCAAAAACAGAGTATTTCATCGTAAATGAAAAGAACAAATAAGTTGATGTATGAAACAAGATATTCCATACGATGGCTCTCACTTTTGATTTAATTTTTAATTATTTGGGAATTATCCAGATATTATCATGTTGTTCGTCCTAATCGCTCAAATTTATTGCAGAACACTATCAATGTACTATGTGTTCTTCCTGGACAACAGTTAAGTCAGGCTAGGCATCAGGAAAGATTTGTTCCGGAGCTTTCTTCTCCATAGTAATTTACATGGCTGAATGAATTAGAAAGTTGTTGAAATTGTTTGCGATATTGTTTGAATCTTGCTTAAGGTTTACGAAGTATATTGACATTGAAATCAAAGTTTCTTATTTAAGAAAATCATTCAACGAAAAAGTTTTCGAGTGGAGGAAATTCCAGCTTTTTCGAAGTGTGAAATTCGATAAAGAATGTTGCAAGAAAACAAATTTGATAACTCGTTTCAATATTTCGATAACTACTTAACGCTTAGTGAATAATTTTTTAAAAACGTTAGTGAAACCAATCTTAATGATTTTACACTCATTCGTTATAATAGCATTTCAGTTCTAAAAATAATCCCATGATTTTAGCGCTTGTCTATCAAAAATGCTGGAATAACGAAAAGACGAAAAAAGTAAGTTTTTTTGTCCATTACCAAGTTAAAAAGGATTTGATTTTAAACCTACTCGTTGAGCCGTTTCACACAGTAATGCATTAAAATCCGAAATAAAATCAGGACAACGTCAAAAAAGTCTTAATCCAATAGGTCACATTAAAGGAATATGTTGTGGCTGATAATCCTTGCTGCAAGAAAGTTAATACTTTTATTCCACAATTTGAATTTGTATTTAACCAGCAGTAATAAACCGTTCGACATCATTTCCACTTTTTTGATCGTAGTAACTTTTTCACAACACAACGCAAAGCAAATCTTTTTCCTCTAATCTCTAATAGTGCGATGAATAAAACAAGTTTTCCTAGCTTATCTCGATAAGATTTGAAACTTATTTGTTAATGTAAATCACTCTTAAATAATCCTGAAAATAACGGTTCAGTAAATATTCTCTCAGAGGTAATTGCGCGGAATAGTATGAGAAATAAAAACAATCAAAAGATAAGTTGCGTTAACTCAGCGAAATTGCGGGATATGAAAAGTATCGTGAAATTTTCGTCGATTCAGTGAATTAATCAATCACACAATAACTTTATTCAATAAATTGATAAGTTCGTCCATAAGTGTGTATGCGAAGATGAAATTGTAAAATGGAGACATAGTTTGAAATTTCGATGAATAGTTCAGTTTTGATGGGAACAAGAATGTTTTCTGAATGACTTCTCCCATTCTCATTTAATCAATCCACAAATCCAACAACATATATCAATTTTCTTCAAAATTTTATTCTTTATACCATTTTAGTTAGTATTCTGAACCCTTGAAAAAACAGCGTACTCATCGCAGAAATTCATTCTCGTTTCAATCAGTTTTGTAGTCTCAAATTAAAATTTTTGTGTTATTTACAAATTTCAAATCTAGAAGAGACTAAACCAGTTTAGGAAAACAAACGCGTAGAAGAACATTAAATAGATGCTGATCTGCTATGTATATGTAATTTTTTGGATTTTTTGCTTTTTTAATCGCGCAATTATTTCATTGCAAACAAATTTATTGTAATTTTTAAAAATTAATATTAATGGCATGAAAATTTCATAGCATTATGAAGCGCACTATTACGATAAATTATTTTCTATTTTTCACATGAACTATTCAAGAATAACAGTAGATTACTTTTTATCTTTTCCTTAATTTTTCCCTTATTGCTCAGCATTGCTTCAGTTGTAGATTTCGTAAATAGTGACTGAAGCGTGTCTTTGAACTTTCGTACGACTTCTAGCTGATTTATTCCTTGACGAATTTTGGACCCTTTTTTTAAACCTTGAAATTGGGAAAATTAAATTTTAAAAGGATTAGTCACTTTTTTCTATCAGCAGTGGAAGTTTGATTTATGTTCGTATTTCAAAACTGAAAGGATGCAGTTGTTTAAAGGAAGTGATTTAATTTTGGAATTTTTAATTGAAAATATCAGATATGAAAAAGTATGATTAAGCCTGCAAAATTTTAGATCATGAATACTAAACGCTCCAAGATTCTACAGTTATATATCAGTAATGATTGAAGTAAGTATGTTACATTAACGAATTATTAATTTATTATAGAATTATTAAAGAATGTATAATATAAAATGTACAGAATTTGTATGGGTGGCTTTTTACAAATGACGTCGTCTCAATTAGGGAAAATTGAGGTCGGCATTACACCTTCAACGATAAATCTAACTTCAATCATTTCTTTCTGTCTCTGCACTTCATATTTCTAGCGATGTCATGTGAATTTCATTAATTTTATATTTTATATTAAATATTCACTTTTTTGGTCAGAATATGTTATGTTTTAACTGTCAAAAATTTTTAATTATAATAAGAGGATATACGCAAGATTTTCAGCTACTTTAAAAACCAACGATTAGATAATATAATAATTCTGGATTCTGGGTAAATTTATTATTTCTTATAGTCACGGTTACGGTTAATGTAAGGATGTATTCCTTTTTTGATTTTCAGTTTCACTGATTCCTGCGTTGACAGAAACGGCTGAAACTAAGGTACGGCATAAAAGGGGAGGAAACGGAGAGACGAGCTTCAGATTGAAAACGTGAGTTGCTTTTTGAAAAGTTTCTGATAAAGAATCACAAATTCAACTTTGTTGTCAAACTCTTAACCTGAACCAGTGGTGAATATAATTCTTAACTCGGATCAGGTTATTAAACACACTGAGTTGTGCTCATCAAAATAGAGTATTCTCGATTGCCTTTTAAATGTCCACAGAAGTCTGGACAGGGATTTCTTACCTTATCATCCTTACTCACTCCTCTAATAAAGCAAAGTTGATAACTTATCAATATTCTACTACTAGCCATATTCATTTAAAGTAAACATTGATTTTTTACATAAGTTTCATTGAATAATCTACCGATTAAATTTGTTCTAGATGCCAACCCGAGTGCAATTTACACCTATGCCTGAATATAAAATTGTTTTACTTGGAAGTGGAGGTGTTGGGAAAAGTGCTCTGGTAAAGTCCTTTGGATTATTGAGTTTTTTTTTTTTTTTTTTTTTGTTATCAGTTTTCTAATAATCCCGTCAAATTGCAGACAGCACAATTAGTGAAAGGCATATTTTTAAAACGATATGATCCAACAATCGAAGATAGTTATAAGAAGGAAATTGTTGTTGACGGAATAACCTGTACGGTGGAAGTCCTTGACACCGCTGGAACTATAAGTTTTGATTTCATTTATTTATATTACTAATTCTTCACTCAAAAGACAGAAATGCTCAAAATATGGGATTTGAAAAAAGTGATTGGCAATATTCGCCTAAATAATATTTTTTGTTTTTAGCAGATATGATAATGTAAGACAGATTAGCACAAACTAAACAATATTTGATACAAATCCTTGAAGTCAATTTTTGTCACGAAATTAATGTTAGTGAAGTGCAGGGAAAAACATTTATTCATGTAATTCGAATTTAAGAATTTGAGAATTTAGTGTAAGTCAACTTTTGCAGGAACAATTTACAGCAATGCGCGATTTATACATGAAAAATGGCGATGGCTTTATTGTCGTGTATTCAATTACTGATGCAGCAAGTCTTACAAACACGGCTGAGATATTTCAAAATTTATTGCGAGTTCGACAAAAATATCATGTCGGTGCTTCTCCAAATACTTACTCAAATTTTAAACAGAAATTTTTAATTATATTAAGTCTAGAATTTTATAGGAATACCATGAAAATTAAGAATTTCATTAGTTTAAGTGTTTAATGAGATTTTCAGCACTGCATTGACTGATCTTGAAATATTTCAGCGAAGTTAGATCAAAGAACCATACCAAATGTCCTGTAATCTATAAGTTTCAGTTTCCGCTAATTCTTGTTGGTAATAAATGTGACGATATCAAGAATCGAGAAGTATCAAGAACCGATGGTGAACAATATGCAGCTCGATACAATTCAACATTTTGTGAAGCATCAGCTAAAAATAATATCCACGTCATTGAGGTTTGCATACTTATCTACTTATTCCTCGTTTTAATTTAAATCGATTTCAAAAGTGGCCGGCATTTAAAATTTTTCCGATTACCGGCACAGTGAGAATCCTGGTTATAGAAAAATTGATGCATATCCTAAAACTGAAGTATTAGAGGGATTCATCCAAAAGTTATTGATAATTCCAATTCTTGAATAAAAATCCAATTTTCATAATTGCATTTCAAAATTCAGATAAGAGCGCCAATTTTACAGATCTTTGAAGATATCGTAAAACAAATTAGGATCGAAGGGCAATTAACAGTTCACCAACTGGAAAAAGAACGCAGACAATGGTATGCTGATAACGGCAGATCAATGTGTTGCTTCATGTAAATTAGTTCATTCTAAGATTCAGAAAAAAATAAATCCTTCATCCTCTCGATCAAGAAATATTTTCATTCCAAGTTCTCAAATCATTTCATTTCATATTTCGTGCAACTTTTAAAGAAACAACTGATCCAGTTGAAATTCATAAACTTTTAGCTACCCAAACCATGACCTTTGCCCTATTTCTTTATTTATGCGCCTTTACTTTCTATTCTTCATATAGTTATTTTCTTAACATTTGTGTAGAAATGGATGTTTTCTAATAATAATAATAATGTTCATTTTTAAGGAAATCGATTCATTTTCTTCAATTGAATTCCGGTCGGTCAGAATTAATTAGATTTTGCCTACTGAAAGAAATCAGTACTTTTTGTCTAAATTTCTTTTAAAGTGATTTTAAGAATGTTATCGAAGTTAACCGTTATTTCAATCCGTCATGGATCATCGCTCCTCCCTTCATTCGAATTATCAAATTACTGTTCATTTGATCCATTGAGAATATCGCATAACATTTTTTATGACTTTTTTATGATTATAAATAGAAATTTGGGACAATAAAAATTGTGTCACTTGAATAATAATATCAAATTGGAACTCTCCTGAGAACTGAAATCATGATTACTAAATGATGAAACAGTCCTAAACATGAAAAACTCCTTGAAAGTTACGCGAAAGTTCAATTATGATTTCTACTATGTAATAGACTTATCAAAAGGAAAGGAATTTTTATACTCAGTGAAATTGATTAGTTTTTACAAGTTCTTTTTTTAAAGAAAATATCAGGTTCGTGCTTTTGATCCTGGAATAAAAGTTCAATAAGAAAGATGAATTGAATAATCCTTGGTTTTCAATTAGGTCAAATGAGTGTTTAGAAATTTATAATTCATATTCTTCGATTTTCTTACTGATATTCTGAAATTTTAATATCGTTAAGCATCTATAAAGATAATTATTTCCTTCAAGGCAACAGAATGTTTGATTCTGGTAGTATTCACCTCAGAATTCGACTGATTTTCTCATACTAGCTTAGACGATGCAAGCCTCTCTAATGCTACTTCCATCTTCATAAAATTGTTAATGATTAATACCTTCGTGACATAATGCAACATCGTTCCTTGTGGAGGTGGTGGAGGTCAATCGAAATTTGTTGTCCCGAGATAAAGATGTCCCTGAATGAAAGCTATGATGATGTTGAACAAAGAAGTTTTCAAGTACTGCTTGCATATTTTTAGCAAAACTTAAACTGAACTATGCGGATAACAGAAGAAAACCATCAAATCAAAAACTAATAGTATTAGCAAACAGACTGTGCAGATCAAGCTAACGCTAGAAAGTAACCAGAACAGAATAAAATATGGTAGTGTGAAACTAGAAATTCTTTAAGCTATGTGTACATTTTTGGGGAGCATTCAAAAATTCAATATTGTTGTATGTAGTGCAGGATGATGTAAAGTAGAGAAGAGAACTCGAGAGCTAGTTCTCGACTTATAAGCACTTACTTGTAATGATGCATAGCTGGATGCAGTTGTTTGGATGTATAGAGAGGAACAGCTGCGAAAGCTCATTTCTTAAAATACAAATCCATCGGACGGAGCTATTTAACTCTGTACAAACTCCCCATTTTGTTGCTCCTCAAACCAAGCTAATCTTATTATCCTAGCTGTTAAGTTTCAAATTTTCAGCAACCTTTCAATCCTTTGATGTATTCATTTATTTATTCCAGCAGTCTTCTTTTCTCTGCTGCATGCAGCAACGATTTCAAATGCTACCAATATACCGAAAATTTTTCAAATATGCCGTCATTTTGTATAAATTCGTAATCTTCAATCTCCTCCTCCAAATCATCATTTTGTCACATCATTTATAGTGTTTACATTCATTGCATATGATGGATATATGAAGGAAAGCACACCCTGTGATGAATCTGATTCCTGACATGTTGTTGTTCTAACATGAAACTTAATTTCATTAACAGTTTTTAATGTGATGGAATCGGTAATCCCCTAGGTGATACAAATCAGATTACCTAAGTAATGTATGTTTATAAGTTTTACACAAAATGTTGTACTTTGAATGATGAAAAAGAAAAAAAAATTGTCTTCAATATATTTATTATCTTAAGGAAATCATTTAAAATGACTATGAGCAATCAATATCAATATATTTCATCACAAATAGAATGAAAAGGAATTCCATGCACATTTCGACTTTTGCTTAGTTTGATTAATAATATCCTTTTTTGTTGTTATTTACCTAATAGAGAAATCGCTTGCGAAATTATTAAGACTAAATTGGTTCGAGTAGATTCGGAATGAAAATGCAATATATACTGTGTTTAATTCGTTTATGTAAGTGCTTCGAATTTTAATTCGTTGCTCAGTTATGGTATGACAATTGATAACCTTGCCGTTATGCTATCATAATGTTTGATATTTCAATCCGAAATTTAAATTTGAGCTTGATTCTGTCTTTTTTTCAAAAATTTTGAAATGATTTTGTAAATCTTCAAAGTCCAACGTTTCATTTAGCTGTGATTATTCAAAGCTTAACGAGTAATTTGATGATTGACAAATACAAATTTCGATTGTTTGGAATGTTTGGTCTGTTTAGACATTCCCCTAATATACACATTTCAAAAATTATAGTATGATATGCACATCTTCCAATTTTCAATTCTTAACCTTTATATGAAGAATCGCTAATATATCGCATTGAAAGACTCGAACAGAACATAGTTCCAACAACGAGTCTGTTGTTTGTTAGATAAACTTTTCAACAACCACTCTAATCGCCGAGACTGTCTTCAGCTCTTCCTCACTTCTTCCTACTTCCATGTATCCCACATGAATTGTATCACAACCACCCACTTTAATATCCTTCCCTATCCATCATTTCACAAACATACATACATACACATACACATCCGTAAGTTCAAACTTTTGCTTTCATCTATAAAATCTTTCACTTGCTGAAAGATTTTCTCAGCAGAATACGCATTCATTTCGTCTGTAATTAAAATATTCGAAATAAGTTCTCTAAATTGAGTTAAATTATGTGAGCACAAAGTTTTGTGAAACTATTCGAACAGTTAGTTGAGATATTATTCTGAAGATGTCAGTAGAAACCTAATAGTTTATTAATAACTATATGGTTGAACGAAAATTTGCTTTAGTAATAATGACTAAATTACCATTAAAAGCAAATTTTATGTCATACGAATTTACAACATATTTGTTCTAATCGATTAGGTTGGTCGAATATGAGGATAGTTTACCTCTTTATTAATATACTAACTATAATGTCAAATATAAAAACAACTAAGCCGAAAAGACAAATGGATCTTTCTATGTCCTATCTACCTGACGACGATACATGCTTCGTTGGGCTGTTCGCTATTTATCCATTGCAAGCTTTTCAAATTAATTTAAATTAACCTCGTTTAGAGATGAGTCTATATTTGAAATTTGTAAGTGCAACATCTGGCAGTTGAATGCATGATTTGAATATCACTGCCAGCATTTTTCAACTCACTGGATATCTGATATATAAAAAAACTAGCAATTTTTTAATAGGAATAATGTCACTAACTTCTAACCCCAAAACAGCAAAGTAAATTTTCGCTGTGATTAGCATACAAAAACCTTATATTAAATAGCGACATCTGTTTATAGTAATTAGCACGCTTCAACAAACATTCCATAGTAGAATTTGGTATCCGAATTTATGTGTCAAAATGTCGTCAAAAATCGTCAACTAAGTAATCGAGTTCTAAATTATTTAGATTAGATATTTTTATTGCTTTCTCGACATAAAAATATCCATTTCAAATTATTGCCTTCTTATTGTATACAATTTTAAGCGTTTGTTGATGCTACTTGTGACCTATCGATTACGATCGATCAAAACCCTTTAGATATACCGTATTTTAATAAGCATGGGGGAAATCCCAGGATGTAAAGATGAATAAAATTTCCCAGCATGAATTAGAGTTATTTTACTGTGAAAAGTGAACAAAGAATATCGTAAAGTGTTATGCAAATAAATGCTTCACACATTTTATTCATTCTAACTGTACTATGCTCAAATTATTCTTTCTTCCTCATTTTTTCTTAGGAAATTACAAAAGTTCAGAGCCTGGAAATATTATTAATAAATAATTTTCAAGCATTACTTTTTCAGTCTTTCCAAAGATTCCAACGGTTATCTAATAATAATTATTGAATCAAATAAATATCGTTGTATTATTTGATTTTGCATCAATAAATGAAACTGGCGGCTTAATCACAACGTCATCCTCTTCCGATGATTGTTTAGCTTTCATCTTACGGTTGTTAAACCACCCACCCACACCTATACACACCTACCCAAACACACATACCCACACACACACACACACACCCACATACATACACACACAACACGGACAGAATGCGCTTTTATACATATGCAATAGGAGGAGTGGAAAGTTGTGGTACACCGCTATTCGGTATGCTTATTCCATGCTGGAAGAACTGGGAGTATTGCTTCCATTCGTACTTTGTCATTTAGAGATAGCTGTCAACTACAAGATTAATATTTCCTTCCAATCGTCCTCTCTTGGCCATTGGAATTACAGGATTTATCTGGAATCTATTGATAAGCATGTTATGATGATGATTGTAATGATAATTGAGGATTCATTATGATAACATCTATGATATCCAACTTGATAGATGATTAAGCGATGATAATGAAATTAAATTTAAAAATGAAGTAATCAGAGCTTAGAAGATATAACATTTTTCGCTTCAAATCTTATTGGATCTTCTGATGACAGAAAATCTCACTGAAATTTGAATTAAAGAATATTAAAGAGCTAACCCAGCTATTCATTCACCATATCTGTTATAGGTATGATTCACTATAAATACCAGCTGATGTTGATTTTTTTATGTCGAACTTAATAATAAACGGTATTTGAATATGGATGTAGATAATTTTATGTTTAGTGCTCATCTGAAATTTCTGGATATTATCCGAACTCGTGAATCCTTCGTTGAGTACTTTTTAAAGCCACCCTCTCTCTCCCCTCTTCCCTCCCTCTGTTGCATTTCAGTCTCAAAATTCCGTGCTTACACTTTCGAAAAAACGCGAAGATTGAACAAAGTGGAAGTGAGAAACATTGCTGAGAAAAGGGAACGTTTACTGAGGTATTTCCAGCATTCACTTTCATTCTTGAGATATTGAACATTTTTTATTCGTAGTTTTTGATACGTTACTGCTGACAAAAGAAAAAAAAAAGAATAAAAAGCAATGGACGATGCTTTGAATAATTTACTGCAACTTATTATTCAGGATGTGAAACCGTTACTATGATTTTGATTTCGACGTTTTTCGAAATTTCGCAGTCGGTTAGATATTTCTAAAATTCTCAGAAAACTTTCAGAATAGCTCGGTGGTCAAATTTTCTTTAGCGGATATTGTAGCAGCAATGGCTCAGGCAGAAATGGTGACGGTGCGCATGTCGCGCGGCCAAATGGGCACACCATGGGGCTTCGATGTTGGACCTGAACTCGCCATCATTAATGTATAATTATCACTTAATTAGTCCTAGAAGTTAGAAATGATAATTCAAAATGTTTTTAAATTTCATTAATGACAACTTTTCATTTTCTTCATGTTTTGTATTGTGATCTTATCGTCAGATCGTTGTTAAGCAAACTTTTGAGCAGATTATTGTAGATATTGCTAAAATCTGTGTTGTACCTGAGATCTTAAGGATTCTAAGGTTTATTCTGTAAAAAAGATTGCTGAAACGAAAAGTTCCCTAAATAGCAGTAAATTTGATAAAGATCATAAATTAGATGCACTTTAAAGCTTAAAAACAGAAAAGCAAAATATTTTAATATACCTAAAATTTGTTGCATGATGATTAAAATCTGCGCCTCATGGTGAAGGCAAAAAAAATTAACATAATCTTAATCCTTTTGCATTTATTGAATTCTTTCAGTTTTCCAGCATCTTATCCTTGTTGATTTTAGAACAAACTGGTTGTTTAGAAAAGCGTCTTTTTTCATGACTATGTCTGTATGCCAAGAGCTTATAATACCTCCCTTCAAACGCACTTCATCAAATCTATAATGGAAATGAAAAATGGAGAACTGAAGGAATTCGATAAATGAAAAAAACGAATTTTGTGAATTTTTTAGGTTTCCGTTATAACGATGATCCAGATAGGTTACTTGCCAACTACGCAGCTACCACGTGACTGTATTACATTTCAGCAAAAATATTAGTAACAATCCTTTGCATAAAGAACGGTTGAGCTACAATTACATTGCATCTTTACTCTATCATAACATCTTTCAAAAAAAAAAAAATTTGACCATTTTAATTTCTAGAATCCAACGCATAAAGATAAAATGTCACAAAAAAAAAAAGTGTTAGTATGATGAGTTGATCACCTATGACTAATACAAATGCATCACACGTTTCTGCTTATTGAAAACATCAGGATAGAAAGTATTTGTTGATTATTTGACTTTCTTTATATTTATTTCTTAGTCATTGCAGATATCATAATATAGACAGGGAAAATAATTGTTTTTTTTTTTTCCTTTGCTGAAGTCACATTTCTGATTAACAATTCCACCATGCAGAATTTCATTTTCTGTTCCTCCCCTGACAGTGGAGTTTCATCCGTATTTATCGCACTTTCAAGTGCATATCAATTTTAAAACTTAAAGGAGTAAACAAATTTAGGAATAAATAAATAAAGGCTTGGAAAATATATCGTCGGTCATAAGGTTTTTTAAAAGATATTACCATGCAGATCAAGTGACAAGTGCTAACTTATTCGATGTTTCAGCAGTCGAATTCTCGAGTTCTCCGATATCAATCGTGCTGATAATTTACTAAATTGTGTTAAAAAAAAGCTACATAAACAGAGTTCAAAAGTGGTCACTATAGCTAAAGTTTTCAGTTCGATCGAATATATTTATATTGCGATATTAATTTTCTTCAGGTAATCGGAGGCTCGCTAGCTGATCGTGCTGGCTTGCTAAATGGCGATATTTTAGTAGAACTTGAAGGTCATCAGAATTTAAATGTTGAATTGGCAAAGCAATTATTGTCAAAAACGGAGCATAGAGTCGAATTGATTGTACATAGGTAAGTGATCAAATTAATTAGAATCAATCAAAGCATTGACATCAATAGTGGTAACAATTTTCATTATCACACAATTTTATATCTTTATTTTATATTATAATATAAGACAAGAAGGAGTGATAATATGCAACACTGGAACTATTACCGATCTTTCAACCTCCAATTTAGAGAGCTAAGGTTTTAATGTTGATCGGTTAAGCTAGTGGTTACAAAGTACCAATGACCAATTTCTGACTTTATTTTCCAATTTCACAATAGTCGAGATTTAGGGGCTATACTGATTTATCGAATTACGTGAAATATCTTTGATTTTCATTTATTATTCATAAGAGGCTTACGGAATGATTTTAATGGCAGTTACGTCAAAACGGCAGAACAGAGAAAATAACAGCGGGTTTCATGTTTTGACAAAAAATTGTTAGAATTCATTTGAGGTGGGTGTCATTATTTTCGAGGAAATTTTTCAAAATCTCACACATGGCAAGTGTAAAAGTGAGCAGCACATGCATTGCCCTAATTTTGAAAAATTTTCGCTCAGCTCAACTAGGAGACATCCTTTGCGCTCGTCCCATTCGAACATTCCAATTTAACCCACAGTCATTCTTCTTATGTACCAACTTGCCTGTACACCTAAACCTTGGTAAATTTCCCATTTCTTTCACTTCTACCAAGATCACCATATATCAAAGTTCTTTTTAATAATTATGTCCTGAAAAAATTTTTCAAACATTTGAATTGTAACAAAAATGAATAATTTTAGGACGGGAGGCAATATAACACATCGAATTTGGCAACCATCGATAACCGAAAATACAGAATATAACAAATTCCAACATTCTGTATTCAATGTTCCTCCGACCAATACTCAGAAGATGGAGCCTCCGATTGTTCCTTTGAAAGTATCTCTGGAGCATCAGAATCCGGTAATTTTCACTTCACCTGAATTAAAATTAGCAAATCCTAATCGAACTAACACGTGTCTTTTTCCAATCTTCTCTCTTTTGAATAAGAATCATGAAAAATGAAGTATGCAACATGGTGGAATTTTCGAGGTAACAAAACTTCGTCTTGAAATATCATAATGAATAAAATACAAACAGTAAAGAGTTACGTGACAGATCGAATGAACGAAATTTTCCAAGAAGATTCAGAAATGTACTTTATCGAAATTTTTTTTCTACCTATCTTGTAGTTTCATTTTATTCACAGAGTTCACAGTTTTATTTAATTCCAACTGGTTCAAGTTTCAATAAAAATTTTTTATTTACTTTCCAAAATTTTTAAATGTGAAAAAACCCGAAATAATTTCATTACAAAATATGTTTCCAACCGCTTAAATTACAAATTTCGATTTCGATTATTTGTTCGTAACAATGATTTTATCTTGAATTGACTTCCAATCATATTTTTTCTTGCGGCATTAGTTGACAGCAACTTTTTTGTTTCCTTTCTAAACGCGTGAAAGAATGGGCCATGACCTTCTTTTTACTGCTAGATGCTTACAAATTGACAATTGGAAATTTCGGTCTTTGTTTTTGGTCTAAATTTTATTTTTTATTTTCTGTTCTCTTTTAATTACCCATTAACTTGAAACCCATTTAGTTACTTCTCGATTAATCACTTAAGCAAATAATGGAAGTACCAACCTACAGAATAAGGAATAATCAAATCTAATCTTTTGAAGCTCAAAATAAAACTTCTCAATTTTTTGTTCAAAATTCTCTATTATGATCAATTTATCTAATAAGTTATTTATTAGAATTAAAATTCTAGATAGCTGACATGGAATATGATAATTTATAAGAGACAACTAGATATTAATCTCAAGTGGTAGACTTATCACTTGATAAGAATTGTAGATGAAAGTCTCGACTGACCTAAAATTGCCTATAAACTATTTGCAGCATGACTGACGTATTTCAAAAATACAAACGAATTAAAGCCGTTATTTGAGAACTTTCAATCGGGATGAGATACCGCTTACATTCGCTTCTTTCGGAGTTTGATTACATGGATCCATACTCTCATCACAAGTATCATTTAGTCCAAGATAGCTTTTTAGACTCGTATATTCTCAGTCTAGTTCCAACCTATTGATTTTCCATCTCATTATCAAATTTCGATCTTAATGGTTCATAATAATTAGCGACATTATTTGGTGAGCAAAGTTATGAGGTGCCGGATCCCAATTCACATTTTAAGGGATTTTCCAGGATTTTCTTGTCTATTTTTTGTATCTCCATCAACAAGTAGAATATCTAACAGAGTCACTGCTAGAAAAACACAATTCTTACTCAATTCAGAGATTTGTATCTCAGCAGATTACTTTAAACTTTAGTTTCTTTCCTGAAAAAGATATTTGAAAGCGATCTTACTAGCAGCACTTTATTCATTGCATTAACATTATCTGTACAAAAATATATCCTCGAAATTCATTTCAAAGATATAAATATGTTGTTTTTAAAGTATTTTTAAAAAATAAGACACAATCCCATTGGTCATATTTTTTCTGATTAAATTTGTAATAAGTTTTATTGCAACATTGCTTTATTTTTGATTTAGATTTAAAATTACCATATTATTCTCCTCAAAATTTCGAAGTTACATTAGTCAACAATTCAACCTTGATTTGTACACGGAATTTTAATTTTGAAAAGTGCAGTCTCTGCCCGTCTTCCCATAACTTTCAGTAGCAAGAAGAAACTGGATAATTTTGTTGTTCGCTTTGTTTTTATTTCGTATTTCTGCTCCCTCCTTTAATTTCCATACTGTTTACAATTTTTCTAAATATGACTTTTTGAAACGTAAAAGGATAGAAATTTTTCTAGATTTGAAACAATGGGAACCATTAGTTCAAATTAAGTACTTAATTACTTTTTATTTACATATTATCGAACAAAATTAGTTTGGGGAGATTATTTAACGTTTGTCAAACGAGATTTTTCCAGGAATCAATCGCAATCCCGGGTTTCAACGTCACAGCTCAACCATTCGGTGATCATCAGGAAGTGAAACATTTACAGTACAATTCACCGATGCCTCTTTATTCGCCGCAAACAGCTGCTGAACAATACCTTCAACAAACAGGTGGACTGTTTGGAACTGAGTAAGCTTTGATTTAAAACAATGAATATTTTTAATCTTAACAACTCACATGTATTTTAAAAATTTAATTTATTCGCAAATCAAAACTAAAATTTTTCATGCATCTGTTAAGAAGTAAAATCAAATGCCTTAAACCAGCTATGTCCATTACGGACATTATGATGTTGACCCATATATCGTAATAATCGACCTACATCTTCTGTTACAACACAATAAGTTCGTTATTATTATTGGAAATTGATTTTTGCACTACAACTGGGCCACAAATAAGCACAATTACGTTTTTGCCAAATAAAAAACTAGCATTTAGGTTCGCTGGACTGAGGATTTCTAAGCTTAATTTATCAAAAGCTTTTCTTGAGCAAGCCAGTCGTATTATTTTGACCAATCAAGAATAGCATTCAAGACTTCATTAAGTATCTCAATTGGAGATATTTCAGCCCAAATTTGGCTAAACAAAAGGAAGTTCCGTCGTATTTGCGATCGGAAACGCTTCGCCTTATCCAGGAAAATGAGCGCTCGAAGGAAAATGAAGGACATGCGACACCAGTCAAGTCGATTAAGATCAATCAAGGTATGCTGCCGCAGTTTTAAATTTTTTTGAAATCTTATTAGTTTAACTCTTAAACTTTTCATGGATCATAGTGGAACATAGATTTCCAAGCACCTTTAGGGTACTGCAGCCAATTTAATATTATTCAATGATACAAATAGTCATTATGATGTGTAATATAATATAAAAGAACTTTATGCTGAACTCTGTTCATTTTCAGAAGAAACCCGACCGAATGCGGAAAATATTTCCGAAATGCCGATGTGTTTTATTTGTGGACGCAATATTAAGTATGTTATTTTGACAGTTCTTTTTCAACTTTGTAGCATTAATTTTAATGAAAGAAATCTGTACTCCAATTTGATTGAATAATTTTAGCCTTCAAAATTGTTTATTGAAAACTTTCCCCACCAACTTCAAATATAAACTACCAAGTTATAGTCTTCGAAGCATCGTTCTGTCAGTACGATAAACTTTGCTTGATCATACATTGCCAATCAGATTATGTCTCATTATGTCAGTATATCCAAAAAATTTTTTTCTGCTGCTTGATGTATGATGTTTGTAGTAATTCATCTTTAATACATTAATCTCTGTAAGAGAAGCAAAATCTAATATTATGCTCAAAATATTCATAAACAAACAAATTTCTCTGGCTGAATAAAAAAACACTAACCGTACTGATCTTACGTTGAATGAAATAATATACCTTTCTTGCCTAGTGTTTTTAGGTTATATCAAGAATTTGGAAGACCATATCTTAGCGTTATGTTGTGTTTTTGCCCAAAAACTAATCAGTAAATTGTTGTAATGCCAAAAATCCTATTTGTCTTGTTGCAATATCTTGGATAATCTAAAATAAACATAAAAAAATATTCAAAATACATTTACAACAGTTAGATGAAAGGTTTCGAGCGATGTATTTCTTCACATGTTGGAACTTTTTAACTTTATTTAGAGTTGCTGATTTTCACAAAAACATTGACTATCTAATTCTTAATTGTGTCTTCTCGTTGAATAATGGTGGTATTTATAGATGTGAGGGTAAATTACCAACTGAAAACCCATTGAAAATAAAAGTTTTTAAATTGGGATTATCGTCAGCCCAAATTAAGTAACAGAATGAAAGTGGTCATGAAAAGAATCTTAAATGTACTTAAACACATTAAGATGCAACGGTCATAAAAGATTATTCAACCACAGGAAATTACACAATTTCATTTTATCATTTATCATTTTTGTAATGAGTCATTCATTACACTCAATTGGTCCCTTATACGAGATAAGAAAATACTTCAGTAATCCTAAAACGTGGTTTAAAGTAGGATGAACGGAACTGGATTAGCTGATGTGCACATTTAGCCTGCTATTCTATCCTTATTAATGAATTTAAATAGATTTTTAAATGAAAATAGTACCTCTAATAACAATTATAGTTATGATGACTTCATTTATCGTTATTTAGGAATATGTCTCAAAATTTAAGTATTATAGAGGAGTGATGTGTCGAGCATACGACCGTACGGTACATAGTGATTGCTTCCAATGCTCAACATGCGGTAGCTCACTCAAGAATCAAGGGCATCATTTTATCAATGACAAATTTTACTGTGACATTCATGGCCGTCAGCTTAAAGGAGGCAGTAACATTACAAGGCGTGACGAGACCCATTGGTCTGCCGCGTATGTTAATTTTGTAACTCTTTAATAGTAATAGATTCGATGATAATCGATCAATTTTAGGTTTCAAACTTTAAGATCGTTTTTCAGGATTTCTGGTGAGCCGTGAAGGAAGCGGCAAACAATATTGGGGATATTTTTTTCCACTCCTTCCGTCTTTTCACCTCCTGTTATCATTTTTATCTCTTTTTACTTCTCCAGCACTAATCTCTTGCAGAAATACATTACCTCGGTTTTGGATTAGGACCTCGCAATACTGAGTCCAAAATTCGAGTAGGAAACATTGGATGGTATTGAAAAAAGTTCTTTAACCGCAAATAACAAAAACGACCATAACGATGTTGATAGCAATGTTGCTGATTTGATAATATGAGATCAAATCTTCGAAGGGATTCCAAACGACGCAGTTTTGCTTATTGAATTCCATAATAGAATGCAAATACAGTAAAACAGGCAAAAACAAAATAGAAGAAATCGATTTTTCATGACTGCCAGAAATTTTTTGAATTCTACAAAATAATTAACTGCCTTAGATTTTTATGTTTTAGACGGAGACCCAAAATGGTTCCAACTTCTGACAAAAATATTTTGCTAACTCCGTATCAGCCAGAAGTTATGACTCGGCAGTCGATTTCAATCAGTCCCACACCATGGAAGACGCAAAGTCCTATCAGGTGCTCAGCAAATTTTTCGAATTTCATTTTTCCCCAATTTTTCATTTTCAAAGACGCTTGTCAGATTCAAATTTGTTGCCCGCACAAGATTCGTTTAAGTTGGAAGAATTTTCGTTTTAGTTTCAAGCTATGCAAATTTTATATCTTCTACCGAAGATTTTCAATATAATAATCTCAGCTTACTTCTCTGAAAAGAAAATAATTATTTGTTTTCCGATGGATAAATTATGTAGTTCAGCCATTGTGTATAATTTATGGAACAGCAAATGTTGCCAATTATACCATTGATAACACTTCGATTTCTAATCGATTTCGAAATCTACTGAAATTTTTATTATTTTATCATCAAATAGTTGGAAAAAACAAAATCGCCGACAATTTACTAAAAGAATATTCAGATAATAAAACTAATTTTTCGATTATTATTTAAAAGATCAACATTTTCACTTGGCATACAAATCTTTCGTATTCTTCCTCCAATTTTCATTCCTGTCTTTGTGATTAAAAAGTCCTGACAGACACTTAAAACGATTTCGCTATACTCCTTTTATAGCTTCGATCACTGTTTTCATTATTAACCGCTTCCAGAAAAAATTCCCCTAAAATCAAGCCCTTTCCATAATTTGCATCCAAAAATTATTCATAAAATTATGTGGGATAGCATGAATTGTATTAAAACTAAAAGGCAATTCTGGAATCAAACATTTGGATTTTTAACTGACTGCTAAAGATATTATAAGACAAGTAATTTGCGATAGCACACAATCCAAGTCTCTCTAACGCATAATTTAGTATATAAATAATAAGTACTAAGTCAAACATACTAATCATTTATTAATTTTTTTGGAATACGAAGTATTCACTGAGTTCTTCGTCATCATTCAATTTTTAATAAGAAATGCAAAAATAAAAGCAGAAATAAAATACTAATTCTATTTTTGATAAAACATTATGAAGACTTTCTCAAATACTGATGTATTATTGTCTGAACTGTGAGTTGTATTGATATGTATTATACAAAAATATTCAGAACTGAAAAGAATAAGATTACAGTCCAAGCAATCGAGGTGTACCACCAGCAGCTACTCACTATGGCCAAGAATTGAATGAATTGAGGAAGGAAATTTACAGTTCGTCGATGAGTTCAGGTAAATGAGATTACTTCAATTATATTTACAGCAAGAAATTATTTAGCTGAGAGTAAAAAAACTACCGAATGGTGGTCTTGAAAGTGTTAATGCCGATATCAAAATGAAACCAAAAAACAAACTGAAGATTAGATTAGTTCGGTAATTAAACTCCAACTTAACTTTTAATACCAAAAGTTCACGTAAAAATGGGAATTATGATTCTTTATAAAGCACGCCTAAGAAGTTTTATTTTGGCTTTACAATCAATAAAATGACTACAAATTAAATCTAATGGTTTCATAACTGAAATAACATGCTTGTTTCTATGTGAATTCCGATTTTGCTTATATACATGTTTGCGATTTAATTTCAGTCACAATTATTCATGTCAAAGTCTGTTCTGTAACTTTGTCAAATGTCCTTTGTATATTGTGTCATTTGTACATTCACGCAGGTGATGTGTCCAATCAAGAATCTCACCAACCTTCGCAAATGTTGTTAAGTCGTGTCCGATCTTTACCTCTTGAAATCCAGAAAGTAACGTCACCACGTCGGCTTCCATGTAAATATCACTGGCCTCCGGAATCCCACAAAATTAAGAGATATTGGCAATGCAGCTATTTAACTGCTGCTGCTTCTAAATATTCGAACTCTAGCAAACCGGAAGAAGAATTGCTCTTGCCATTATCAAAATTCATCAAGGAAGATGAGGATAAATGGCGAAAGCTTCCAAGTCCGAAACGGTACCTGTTAAGAGGTGAAGAAAAAAGTTATCATTGGAAGCCTATTAATCAGTTGGAAGAAGACAGAATCACTGAAAGTAATTTTAACATGGAATGCAGATACCAATTGATGCAATGTGATCCGTTTTTTCGAAATCCGAATTATTCGGGACATACGGAAGAACGAAAGGGGTTTTCAGACGAATCCAATTGGGATGTGGAAGGAACTCATAAAACAGATATAAAAGGCTTCACTGATAATATAAATAATAAAATTTGTAGCTGTGAGTACGATAGTTATTGCTCGACAAATAGTATCAAAGAATACCAGCAACAGCAACAAAATATTCAAAACAGGCCACACTTGGCTTCCATCCCTCAGAACACCGACCACAAAACGGTAAATTTAGAAATTCGAGAATACGAAAGGGTGGAGTACGGAAAGGAAGAACGTAATCTCGATAAAGCTGATGTCGTTTTAGTGGACAATAATAATAGGATGGAAATGAGAACTCTTCCCATCAAGGAGATGTGTGGTGATCAGGAGCTGCCTAGTGGAACAGAATCATTGGATACTGTAAGTCATTATGGTGAAACTGGAAATATCGACTTAGATACAATTGAAAAGGAGGAATTAATTACTGAGATGGAAGAAAACTTTATTACTGATGTGCTTTCTCAGGATATTACTGTGGAAGATGTGTCCCACAGTGATAAAATTAGGAATAAAGGGAATGAAAAGACAAAATGGAAAGGGTGGAATATTGATGTTCATGTTAAGAATCAGAAAGTAACGGACGAGGTTAGAGAAAACATCGAGAAAGAACAAAAAGAATCTAGGAACTCGAATTCCATTGAAGAACGTGATAAAGAGATTGCTATCGCAAGTATCGCTCGATATCAATTGGAATTACATGATCCGGGGAAGGAACTTTCACACATGCTTGAAAATGCTATCGATTTCCTCAAAAATCTTGACAAGTATGCAAAAACTTCATCCTTTAACGGAATTTTTCTCTTACCAAATGAAGCTTAGAAAAAGATTTTATAAAAATTAGTTCTAGGAATTTTAAATTTTCGGTAAATATTCTTTTAAAAAACAAGTTTAATTATTTATGTAAGTTAATCAACAAAGTTTTACATTTTATATAAGTGCTACGATACTCTAGCATGGAGGACAAATTGATGAATGAAAATGGCTTTTGTCATCATCAACAAAAAAGTGCAAGATGTTTGGACACAAATAAAGTAATAAAAGTAGTGGAGAATCAGTCAAACAGTTGTCAAGATCCGGATGGTGATATTTTTTTACGGTGATAATTGTTTGGGCGTCGTAACGCCATCAGATCTAATCATCGAAATCCTCCATGAAACAGCATGCAAACGAAAGTGTGTGTTATTCCAATAGCTCCTATATCATTCTTCAATGCTCATTAACGCCCAATTAGGTAATAGTAACAGATCATAGATAAAATTCTGATAAGTTGTTGTGAAATAAATGTACAAATAGATGGACAGGAAGGTATATGCTAATTTCTGGCTGCTTTACTAATTAAAAACTACTAACAGTATGTGAACGTCCTGAAAAGTCTAAATTTTTTAAAGTGAGAAGAGCATGTTATGCAGTGTAAAATGTTCTCAAATATCCTGCAAGTGCAAATTAACTGATCTCTGTATAAGAGCTTTGCTCATGATAATAAATGAAAACAATAATATAGTGATGCCGAAAAGTGTTCCAAGCTATACTCTCTTGATCAACAGTAGTTTATGAGTAATCATTCAAAATAACTAATTCCACTAAGAAAACTGGTAACGGAAATTATTTGTGCATCAAACTAAAATAACCTCCGTATTTTTTGACTTGTCAGTGGATATGATTAGGATAAAGGATGCAGTCAGTAAACTTCTGGAAGTCTACAAAGTACTCAAAGAGAAAAGCAGAGCTATCGACTGATTTCAGTTTTTGTAAGAGTGGAATCTCGTTGAAGATTCTGTAAATTTCTGCAAAGAATCCTATGAGTATTGATCATAAATGTATAATTGAATTATTTCTATAAAACAACTTGCATTTCTTCCTCTCTTAAACACCTTGAAATTCCAACTACTTCATGATTCTTTTTATTTCTTTCGCTTTAGTGCCAAGCATTTTTTCATTTTCATAGAGTTTGAAATGCTTGTTACAGAGATGCAAAAAGCTGGAAACTTTTAATCGCAATTTGATTCAAACTTCAGTTGCTGTAATTTAGTTTCTATAACCCATTCAAATCTGTGATTACATATACTGACAATTATAATAACTCACTGCTAGAAGTCATTTCTTCCCCACAACTAATATTTTCAATTTTTCGGCTTAAAAATTGACTTTCCTTTTGCATTTCTGCTCTTTAAAATCAGAGTTCTGAAATTTTGCAGTCAATAGGAATTCGTATATTAAACAATCAAATGTCCATGAATCACAAAATGAAGAACTGGCAAAAGGTCGAGGTATACTTCATGCTCAAAGTAACCGTATACCGTGCTGCGAAGACTGCAGACAAGAAATAAGGTATATTTAGTTCCTCACTTTACATTTCGAAACAGTCGTTTGCATAAGCAATTTCAATCTTAGAATTAATTAATATGAGATATATACGTACTAGAATTACTCTGAATTACGTAACTGAGGGACAATGAGAGTTTCGTCGGTTAGATAGGCTTTCAAAAATCTGATAATTTGAAGTTAGAGTTGCTTTGCAGGGGTGCATATGTCTTAGCTAATAGATCAGCATATTGTCCAGATCATTTTATATGCTCCAATAAACCATGTGGTCGCAAACTATTGGATATTGGTTTTGTAGAAGAAAAGGGACATAAATATTGCGAGCGCTGCTTCGAAACTGAAATTGCTCCACGCTGTGCCAAATGCAATCAGCCAATAACTGCCGTTAGTTAATAAAAATAAAAACCTTTCAAACTAAAAAACTGTTCAAATATGCAACGTGGGATCGGTATCGTCAGGAAGCAAAACCAATAGTCTGATGGCTTTCCTAAACACAGAAAAAGTTATTTGCTTTCATGATAGAGAATCTCTGTATCGAATAATTCTAGAAGTCGCAATGATAACTAGATAGCTACTACTCGCTTGATTTCTTTTTACAGGACTGTCTGAATGCGCTTCAGAAACAGTGGCATCCGCACTGCTTTGTTTGCACACATTGCCATAATCCATTCGGAAATTCTGCATTTTTCCTCGAACAAGGACAACCATATTGTGAAACAGGCAAGCTCGTCATACTTAATTTAATAATTCATTAAGTACTTCAGCTCCTTACATTTTCATCACCAAATGGCTGAATATTGATTTAAATAATCACTTTCAAACATGGCAATTTGAGGTAAAGAACGACCCTGAATTCTAGATTGGAATAGACTATTCACAACCAACTGCGTTTCGTGCCATTACCCGATAGAAGCTGGCGATAGATGGGTGGAAGCATTGGGCGCTGCATTCCATTCAAACTGCTTTAACTGCACGGTAAATTTATCATGTTGTATAGTTTTACCGAACACGTAGAAGTCTTGAACTTGAAGACTCACTAAAAGTGGAAACAAAAATAATCTGACCAGTACCGAAGACCTTTAGAACAACATTTCGGTCCCAAAAAAAAACTGTTTTGAAACAGTAAACAAGAAGAATCAAAGATACAGAATGCCAATGTTTATAGGTTAAATATGGATGCTTAACCTACTGTTACTCGAATTTAATTAACTTCAGAGCTGCAATGTGAACTTAGAAGGAGAGAGTTTTTATGCCAAGAATGGAGCTCCATATTGCAAATTACACGCTTGAAAAGGAATTATGTGAACAAGCTACATCCCTCTTTTTGTTCCTTGCTACTGTTGTACCAATGCGGTGTAATATGATGCTATTTTGTATTCTCACTGATTCAAGGTTCACTAAAGCTTGTTATCAATTTCATGCTGTTCCCATCTATCAGAAGTTCTGGACTTCCTGTCCCGTAACTAAGCGCAAGATATCTATTAAAAAATTCTAATTATTCACCGAAATGAAATATCGGAAGACGAGGCAGTTTACATAGATGAACAAGCACCTCAAAAGACCAAACAATAGACGAAACTCAAGTTTCTCATAGACATTCATTGTTTAAGTCTACATTTCTTCACTATCCAGTTGAAATGACCGATGTAAATGAGCATGATCGCCCGCAGCAAACCACCAAACAGCACCTGAATACAGAAGAAAAAGCATAAGTAAAATTCGTGGAAAATAATTGACCGGAGAGTCAAACAGTAAAAAACTGAAGAAATCATAGTGTGGAGTACCAATACTTTGATAATTCTTTGGATATTCCAAAAAAAGTCAAGTTGAATGAAAAATCAAGAGTCAAATGACCTGTGCAACAGCCTGCAAAAAGCTCTTCTCTGGTGCACCACCCGCTGACAGTACTCCAAGTGCCCATCCTTCCAAACCAATGCATGTGTGATAATTACCACGAGAAAGATTATAAATGAGGCATTCAGCGACCGTTTCTGGTTCAAATAGTCCTGCAGTACCACTTATTTCTTTCAGTTCCTCCGGCATTGTCAATATTTCACGCTTAAAAATCATGGTTACAACACAAGCCTTCGTTATTTTTTTCCAAATTTTTGAATAAATTATCAACAGCATACGAAAACAACCTTCCGGTGACTTGAATGATATCGCAATCATAGAAGCATTACAATAATTAGAAAAATTTGGAACCTGGTAGCCTTCGGTATTTGTATTTGGAGGATAGATTACCGATACTTGAACGTTATATGGGAGCAGTTCCATATACAATGCTTCAGCGAAACCACGCATTGCGAATTTTGTTGCTCCATAGGCAGTATATCCCCAAATTGGACATTGACCAGCTGCAGAATTCACAAAAATGATTTGACCGTCTCGCGATTTTTTCATTTTGGACACCACTGCTTTAGTCATATAAACCTGAAGGCAAAGATATCTTGTCAGTGTGATAGTATTTTAATTTCGCAAAAGTTTCGTAGATATACTTGAATCTCAAAACGACAACTCCAAATAAAAATAATACGAAAAGGGGAAGAACTTGGGACAAGACAACCCTTCTCATCTTTCCATCCTCACTATTGCATAAAAAGCATACCGCACTCAAAAAATTCAGACACATTTGCTCCTCAAATACTGATATATCAACGGAATCAAAAGCGCCTTGCAGAGCATACCCCGCGTTATTTACCAAAATATTGATATCACCAAGTTCATTTTCCGCTTCTTCTACCACTGCTTTCAGCTGAACAAGATCCATGAAAATTTTCACAGAAAAAACTTACAACATTTTATGAAAGTTTATTAAACTTGCTGAAGAAATTAAACAAACGTTAGGTCTTCATTTTTGTTCTTATTCTGTCTTTAATTAGAATGACATCAATTACTTATTACATAATAATCCTCACCACATTATAGGATGAAGTGACATCAACACTGTAATATTTTGCAACCGCGCCATTTTTCTTGGCTTTTGCAAAAGCATTCAATTCGTTACACACCAATTCCAGCTGTTCAACGTTACGCGCAGCCAAAGAAACAGAACAACCGCGTCGTATTAAGGCTACAGCGATTGCTTTTCCGATTCCTTTCGATCCACCTGCAAAGGTTTTGTTCTGCTTTTTGATTTTTGAAAGTTCAGCACTATTACTGAAAAAGAAAATTTAACACAAGAAAATGAGTCGCAAAAATTTCAAACAAAACAATAGTTCACCGAAAAACCTATGCTAAAACGCTTTGGTAGAAAGGAATTAGGAATATGTTGAAAATTCAATGCAACCTAAGAAAAAACATCTCATCTACATGAATTCAATAAATGATATACCTGTGATGAATGCATGCTTCCCTTCAAATAATAGTGGTTTTTTTCGTGGTAGTGAAATGTAAACTAAGATCAACAGTAGGCCATAAATAAAAACTACAGCAAATGTGAAGCATGATATGTAGAAATAGATATCCATTTCAACGCTCTTGAACTTCAGTTAACTGAAAAAGAATTTACAATAAATGACTTTGCATAATTCTATTTCAAATGGGTTGAATTATTCGTTTGAAATAAGATAAGTATTTTAAAATTGATTAAAATAATGTTACAAACAGCAATAATGATAGGATCATACAGTGTATACTTGACCTGAAGTAAGAAAAGACATTCAGCAATGCTATTTAATATATCTCACTGGCATATCTTAATTTATTTCCTTACTTGTATTTTTAACACTGTTATGGTATCAACACTTGACTATGGTACGCTTTCATAACAATAACATATCGTCTCAACAGTATTTCAGGAGCCTAAAGCGAAACTAAGTAACTAGTACACAGGGTTAAAAGGCCAACCGAATTAAAATGCAAAGCGATAGGCTTGCCAAAAAAGCGTCCATACACTGAAAGTGCTGCCCAAACAAGATTCACGTCCGATGCTTGAACGACCACAGACCCTTTCCGTTCAATCTCGTTAAACGGGCCCAACGAATAACTCGGAGCAGTCTGACCTAATACTAGTCGTATTGCTTCATTGACCAGTATTTCAAAATCACGTCCAGTAAATGCACTCCTCAGTGGTACTCCGAACTCTCTGTAGTTTTCAACGTTCATGAACATTCAGCAAAATCAGTGGAAAAAGAATGAAGCCAAATTTTTGAATCTACTAGTTCGAAAACCTCGCAGCTTAAGATGGAAATATAAAAATATATGTAAATAAAAAGTGCATACACTTTAAACGTTAAGCGTCTATCGCCTACCAAATTGACCTCTCTTGGCATATAGTGCACTCAAACTTACAATAACTTCGAAAGGTATCTTTTGTCGAATGTCCTGAAAAATGCGGATTTAGCATCGACAAAAGCTTAGGCAAATAAGATCATACCAACATCAAAATCATGTAATTCAAATTTAATATACCGCACTTACATGACCCACCTTGAATTTCAATTCTCATATTGCTTCAAAATGATTCCAAACCCTAATACACGTCAAAAAGATAAGATAATCTCAGTACAAACTTACTGCTGGAAATGACAGTTTTAGAACAAATTTAATATCGTTTAATTTACGGAAGCAACGAGTAAATCAATACGGTAACGCCGCAATCAGTTAAATGTTCAGTTGAAAGCATAACCGGTTTGAAGTGCATATATCACGGACAACAGTACAAAAAATAAATTGATAAAATAATGTATATCATTTTAATATACAGAATAAGAGAATACATGTCACAAGAAACTCAGTGCAGTTGCAAAAAAGAATAGCATTTGTTAGGAAAGAACGTATGTTTTCATATTTTATCGTGTCTTCTTTAAAACCAACGTTCCACGACCTCTTTTCGAGACTTCCAAACCAAAAAATTGCAAAACCCGACTGACCTATAACAAAGTTCCATTTGAATTTCAAATGAATGCAGAGACAACTACATTAACATTATACCACATCGCGATGACCATAACAAATTTAGCAATGTTTAAACCCTCAACGCTTGTACATCATATGTCAGTCTAGTTATGTACAGCATATACCGATTGCTAATTTGATGATGTCTTTCTGGGTTTTGATTTAAATAAGCTGAAAAAAGATACTTGTCGATAACTGGTCCAGTGTTTCACAATAAGTTCACGTTGGCTATCATCTCGAATAAACCGTTCCAGCTTTCGCTGTAGAGCTGCTGATGCAGTACGCGTCCTGAAATCCATTTCTGCTCAAATTATGAAATAGAAAATCATACACATAAGGAGCAAGCGCTGATCCACAAACCTTTAAATTCAACAAAAAGAGAAAATAACAGTCGGGAAATGATTACCTAACATTAAGAATTTGAAAACAACTCACTTAATAAAGCGCTGCTGTCTCGTCGATGTCTGTGGAAGAGGAAAATTCTGGTCTTCATTTACAGAGCCAACCCAATCTGACTGCTCATCGTCCGCCTCACGACCATCGGAGGAGCAGGTTTCAGAAGACGATAATTCACTTGTTGAACACAGGCCATCCCAATCCATCCCTAAATTATTTTAATCACTTAATTTCCGGAGTTCGCGAGCATCAATCAAACCTAGGACCATAAAAATTGGGACCATGCAGATGCAAGAAAAACAGTACAATATTTTGATCAGCAATTCTTTGTCATTTAATTTTAGTATGGCGTCAATTTGTGCAATGTTACCCTTGTTTATGATGCTCAGATGAGAAACATTAATATCGACATCCATTTTTTCATTGACATCTTTTCGTTTCACAACTCTTTTCTTCCGTCTTATGCGTCCGGAACGCTGCTCCACTGCTGCTTCCACTTGACTATCAGATTCAATCGTAACGGATGCAACGCGCTTAACTACCGTATATTCAATTTCGCTTTCATCGTCCGTGTGCATCTCCTTTCCTTTGAATCTCATGACAGCCATATGGAAAATAAATATAGAACAAGCTCGTTAAAAATCAATGTCCAAATTATTTTCACATTGAAACTTAGAAACCAATAATTTTCATATAAACTATAAAGTATATATTTGCTTTTACTACACACTAAAAATAATACAAGAAAGATATAATCTCAAATTTTTATTGTAAAGTTTATATTAATATTAAAACATGGACAAATGTAACAAATACATGACATGAAAAATTACTAATGTACAAAGCTACCTGATGAGTGAGATCATGTAGAAACACCACTCTTAACATAAAATACTACAAAATCAACAAAAATTGATTTCGAAAAGACGCGAGACTAACACAGATCAATTAGATGCAAATCAAGGATTGGACGATATCTACTGACGACCGTTCCGTCAACATCGAAAATATATTACAACCCGTGAAAAAGTAAGTAAAAGAGTCAATATCCTAATTGTTCGATTAATTTCTTAGCTGAACACTAACTTGGACCGTATAAGAACTTCACCAATGATGATAATCCGAAGCCATTATACGACAAGAGTAAGATAAATCGGAAAAAATTAAAAACCGCGACAATGATGGGCATTTTATTATGTACGATAAGCTCAAACCAAATCTGCTTTATTTAGAAAGCTCATGAACAAATCGACTAATTCACTTAAAGAAACAAGGAATCAAAGAAAACGGAGAATAAAAGGTAAAAAGATGGGACGGATCAGAATGTCGACCTAGTAACAAAAATTAAAGATGAGATCATGCGATATACATTATCTAAAGAAACAACAAATAATCATCTTACAAGAAATTTGCAGCAAATAACACAAATAATTCAACCTACCCTAGTTTACTTGCATGTGAAACGAAACAGGGCTGCATTCCCCGCAAACAGAATGTTCGCTGACATTCATCGAATTCAGATTAAGTAGTTCCAAGATCATTCAGACAAATACAAAATACAAACCAGAATTATCGAGTTGAGCAGTCTTTCTCATAACTTACAAACCATTCATAGAAATGTAAGTATTTTGAAATTCTTGAAGGATAAAAAAAAATTAGTAAGATGTCTCATATTATAGATTCCTGAGAGTTCTATAATCCTGCGGTAAGCCTATTAAACATGTAAATTTTCGTGAATCAGCATGAGAGCTTGGTCTTTATGAGTAATGTGCATAACACCGGGTGGTTGTAGCCAAGCTTCACCGTCACATTGCACTGGTAATGTTGCACCAAAAATTCTCAACTTCAGAGTACTTCCTTGGGCAATCGAAATACCTTGAGAAACGCCTATCTGCATCTGTGCAATGTGAAATGATGAACGTACCGCAAAAACTTCAAATTTCCCTAAAACTCACTGATATTAACTTATGCTGATTTCACTATTATCGACCATTGCCTTGAACAAATTTAAATTATGTCCAATTCTATGTATAAGATTTTCCTATGTGCGGGACTTATCTCTTTTCAATATTTCACAATGTTTATTCAAAACTTTCTCATAAAAACTGATTAATCTGCAAATTTACTTCTGGTTGTCACAAAAAGGCTACCTTAATGAGAAAGATGCAGCTGTGAAAGTACCATATCATTTACTACTACTGTTCTTGTTTTACTTTGCTTTTATCCTCCTCAGAGTCTAAACTCTGCATGCTTTAAATGAATTTCTGCCTACTTACAAGTGTTACACTCGAAAAAGATAGTTTGAACTAACGATCATCAATAGCTTGCGGAGAAAATAAATCGACCCAAGGTCGTACCCCTGCACCCCAAAAAGGGATATTGAGAACAATTAAGCCCTCTATCGGCGGCAGTGGAATGACAATGCCATCCACAGTTAGTTCAATTTTTCGATCCAAATTAGCACAAGCATGTTCCAGTACATCCTGCAATAACAAACAAAGCAAGCCTTGAGCTTCTGAACTGGTATTTAAGCAAAAATGAATAAAAGATAGTTATCAAACAGAAATAAGTTCTGAAGCGTATCTTTTACCTTTGTTCCAAAAGTGAAGAATAGAACTTTATTTAAAAATCGTGATGAAACTATCTTGCGAATACTGTCACGAGTTGATTGCATGCCTGAAAACTAATTTCTCAGGTTGATAAAAACAGCTTCTCTGTCAATCGGTTCTTTTTTATTTCACTTTTAGAAATTAAAAGGATCCAAGGATTTTATATGGCTAATATAGACTTCAGTGAGTGGGAAAAAATGTTACAATTTAGATAATCTGTCGGAACAAATCTATCATACATCATTTATTTACTTTCACCCCCTAACAAAGCTTGCTACGATTTTTTTCCACTGTTACTGCAGCAAGTTTTTTTTTTCTTTTTTTTTTGGAAATTCATCAAGTTTATTCACAGGAAGAAATCCTTTTCACGTATGGAACAGCTAAAACGTGCATGTGCATCAGAAAATATGAACTATACTAACCATAAGTAACGCAAGCATCCACACCAACAGAAACATAATTTACCATACTGAATCGCTTATTTTTGGCACGAATACCTAGCTGTCTCTTGTGAATGATATCAATGGACCACCTGTCTAATTTCACTGTCTTAGCACTTCTTATGTCACGGCAGATCTGTAACTGACCGTAAAAGTAACTTTTGCTTATTAACTTTAAGTTCACTGGTAAGTAACAACTGAAATTTATGATGTCCTAAAAAAATACAACGACGCTAAGAAAAACTAGCTATTGTCATCGCTATAAGTCAATAATAATTTAAACTTAAATTAAAGATCATTAAACTTTTATAGTTCTTAACAATAAAATATAGTCCTTCAAAGACAATTTTTATAAAAACGACCTCGAAAAAGTCGAACGACCCTTCATGACCAGATCCCCATCCTAAAGTCCTACTCAGATCGTTACCAGTACCCAATGGCAAAACAGCTACGGGTAATTTCCGCTGCAATTCGCTGATAGCATCTAGAGCTAACGAAATTGTGCCATCGCCCCCAGCGATAATGATACGACAGTCGATTTCAGGATACATATTGATCCAACGCAGCGCTGTCCCTATCCCGATTTGTTGAACATTTATGACCTGCAATCATGGAACCTAGTGTCTTGTATTTTTCAAAACAAAACCTGTGACATGCAATAATAAATTTGCAGACTACTTAGTTCATTTTTAGAATGGTTCAAAATATTAAAATTAGCACGCAATGTCAAACTCGAAATTCAATTTATGACCTTTCGACTACCTTGAAAGTTTAATAATTCTTTTACCTGGACCGGATGAAGGAGCTTGCGAAATGTCCGTAATGCAGCGAATCCTTCCGATCCTCCACTTTTTGGATTAACAATAACGAAAAGTGGCTTCCACGACAAATAGTCAGTATTGCTTGGTCGACAAATCATGTCAACAATTAGCTGCAAAATTCATCAAAGCACTAAAATTTGAAGAAAGGTGATCATAATTGAAGAAAGGGATTTGATCATAACCATTTGAATTAAGAAAATCAAATCTAACACTCCAATTCCGTAGAAAAAGTACTTCATGAAGAAGAGACATCCAAAACACTGAGAAGTCTACGTTAGCTTCAGTCAGTAGCTGGAAAAGTGGACAATGAAACACTGCAGACAAAAAACCATGCAGTTGCGAAAGTGCTGCATATTCACAAAACACAAAAAAGAAGACCAAAGAAACCTAGGGGAAGGAATGTCAAAGCACTTCGAAAAAATAGCCCAAGTGGACAGAAATTTCGGAAGCAATTGAAGTCGACAGAAAAAATTTCACAAAGTGTCGCTTTTCAGTGGTTTATAAAAGGAGTTCACCCTTTTCGGTGTAAAAATTCCCTATATAAAGTCAATCTTATTTGAATGGAATGGAGAGGAACTGCCGGCGAATAAGATCAAGGAACACACATGCTACAGGAGCAAAAGGAACAGCCCAATGACGTGATCGAGCGGAGTGGTGGTTATCATGAGGATGTTTCGGTGAATGTGCAGGCCAAAAAGCAAAGAATGCAAAGAAGAAAAAGTGAAGCAAAGTTCTGTATGTTAGAAGATAGAGATTTACAATTATCCCTGAATTCATAAGATGGATTTTACAAAATCAATCGAAATTCAAACTTGCTTTAAGTGGCCTTAATTCTTGTTTTCAATTCAATCGAAAACAAGAATTAAGGCCACTTAAAGCAAATTTTTAGAGCTATATCACTGTATGATAGTTCCAGTTCAGTACCTCAATTTGTTTGTTTCTGTATACTGTCAAAATATCGTGAGATTTCGATAAAATTAGCTACTACCTTTTTTTAAACAGTGCAGCGCTACTAAGTATAGCTATTCCCACCGCTGGAACGTTTTTGAAACATATAGAAAAGCCGATGTTATGCACAAAGTATCGCTGCATCAAACATTAGGTGCATATATAATACCTTATCCTGCTGCTTGAAATCTTCAGTAATATTTCACTTAAAAAGAAAAAACTAACAAAATAGATGCATTTTCATCCGAAAATGCTGAGTCCCAACCTGTTTATTGCGACGACTCCCAACTTTACGTACTGTGACACAAGTCGGTGGAACAATGAAATCCCAATTGGCGCCCATAGTACAACGTTCATTCACCAATTGCTTACAGCGTGTGTGCACAGTAAACTGAAATTATGAAATTAAGGCTGACTTGGATTCCTTGACTGATTAACTGCATTACAAGATATTGTTTAACCTGACAAAAAGCGCATCGAGAATCTATCAAGCCAACACCATCACCACATTCCTCATTGCACACACCACAAACGCTACACGGCGGCAGATTCCCACGGACCTATATCGAGAATTTTTAAAATATGATGTTGCTAAACATATTGATTATAATGTTAATGGAATTATGCAACTAATAATCACTAGAAGGAATTTGATGTATTTGAAACAGACGACTAAAAATTTCCAGAAAGTGAAAGGTTTTACCCAGTGGTGCATAATTTCCCCATCTGTTGATGTAACAGTAATTTTACAGCGGAAAGTGCTCGAAAGTGAGTGAAGACAAGATATGCAATCGACCATAACCCCACAATAGTCGCACTGCAGACCCGTTCTCATTCCATTCTCACAAACATTGCAATAATGCCTTGTGTCATCGTAGAACAAGCTTACGAAGTGATGTCCACCTCGAGAAGAAGTATTATTAATTGGATGCAAATATATGTCAAGCAATATTTGGAAAAGAATCTTTCGAAGAATGCAAGTCTTATATTTATATCTATAAACTTTCAAGGAAAAAACTTACTAGAAGAAACATTAAGATCTTGAGAATAATACTCCACAATTTTCGGGCGTAAAACTTTCCTCAATATTTGCACGACAGTTAATAGAAATGCCGAAATGACTAATAATGGCCACATCATTGTACTGAAAAAAAAGTGTTTGCATACAATTAAACTGACAAGAATGCAAACATATAATCTCACTCGCAACTTCAAGTCTTACTTCAATATTTTGCACTTCCCAAAAGTCATTCTAAGAATTTGTAGCAATATGAACACCAGCCACGCAAATATCTGGGTCGATAAACCTATCTGCTTTCATTCCTTTCCATAACTATTAGTTTTACCTAAATCATATAATAATACTAACATACAAACACAAACGCTAACAGCGCTAGAACTCCCTTAGCCTCAGTTTTGCTTGCTTTATTTTCAACCACTTCTCTCTGTTCTGAAATATTCCAACGAATGTTACCCCAAATAAAACATTACTAAACTAATAATAGAAGAGGCTAGAGTATATGCCTGAATATGGTGCAGTAACGAATCCATGACCTCTTGCAGTCAACCTTCGAGCCACAACACTGAAGCTGTGATTTTGCATTTTGCGTGTATATTGTTTAACGGGCCGTGATTACGTGAGTCTCCATAGGTGGTTGGCTTTTGTTTGTCATCATAGATTTAATTCAAGGATTTATGGGTTTTAAGTGGGATGCAGTTGTGATGTTATTGTTGAGGCCTCTACGCTTAATTCCCAATTATTGACTTTTTCTGGTAATTAATAATTTTGTTATGTGTGATTCGTGCAAAACGAGTATACGTCCCATCTAGTGAAATAAAATTTTTGAAAATATCGAAAAGAATCTGTAACGTCACTATTGGGTCTGAATTTGTTACTTAGGCTTGATGCGTGTAGAGTGCAGACAAATCTACAGCATTATTGAAATGTGTTGAATCCTTTAGCGATAGCGTTCTGCCTTGCAAGGATTTTATCTCTTTCCGAGTTTTGAAGTATTATAAAAACGGCATCTTTGTCTGATCCGCTACTGCCTGCATGCAAATTAGCAGACTTCCAGGAAAGCAGCCTTCAGCTACCGAAATATTCGAATGAAATGTTCTGAGGCTACATCTTATGCATGATGCTTCACTTCCCGGTTCCACTAAGCTTCCCTTTAACGGTAAAAAAGATAATGTTTGTTATCCGAAACTGATGAATTCCAACTCGTCGTTACTGTCGATTGAATCCATGAAATGAAGCTTTTTTTCTTAGCAATTCCAAGGTGCACTGCTGCTATGAATGATAAATGATCACCCCATGTGCATGCACATTTCCGAATATTTCTCATACCCTTGTAAAATGATGTCGATGTAGTTATGTCAAGGCATCCTTTCATGAACGGAGTTTATGCTTTCGCAGCACTACAACAAAAGCCGTTACCTACTTCATTTAATGTTGTACTTTTGTGTATGTGGCACGTAGTTGGCACAAATGTTTATGCATCATGATTGAAATGATACGTAAGTTCTAAAAAGCGAAGTGAAATTACCAGTAAGTGTCATTTTTGTTGTTGTCAAGATATCATGCCGTAATTCAGTAAGCAATTTAGATGAGTTATCCCAAAGTTTTTTTTTGATAAATAATTAGTCACGTTGAATATTCTTAAGTCTGTTACTACAAGAGATCATGTCGAATTCGCAGTCATTTAATCGATGAAATAGGTCACATAGCTGTTTATTCAAAAATTTACTTCATCAGAGTGAAACAGTTTATCCACTGTTTTACTTCATTATGCTTTATGAAGTAGAATGTAGATATATTAGATTGTTAACATCATTAAAAAATAGTACGAGCAGTGATCTGACCAGAAGTAAGTGACCTGTTGGAAATAGTTGATGGCAAAATAGTAGTTTTGACTCGTTTCACTTTGAAAGCCAATCATTCTCAGTTTTTCGTGCAAAGACCTGTTTCGAACAGCCGTGTCATAATTATTTCGCAGTTTTTCAAGTTCATTAAAGAATTTGCATAAAATGATGCTTTATCGAACCTTTAACTATAATTTACATAATTTTGGCGCTAACTAAAAGCGGTCTTATCTCCCTTAATTATTGTTCATGTCTGGTCTGTTTACGCTTGGTAACATGGATGACATGGATAGCATGCATGATTATTACATGTCAGGATTTTTACCCCTATTTTACCGTCAGGTGACAAGTTTTTCCTGAAATTTAAGCTTGTTTCTGTCGAACAATTTAAAGATCAGAAATTGGACTTTTTTTGCATCCACTACTATTTATATTTTATCTAATTTCTTTATCACCTTTTTCTAGCAGATGAAAATCTTAACATTTATTTCTTAACTTCTGTTTTGGATCTTCGAAATCTTTCTGTATTACTTCAGTTACTTGCTTGTGTCATGTGAATCCAATTCGCAACGCAGAAGGCCGATGATGACTTTTTAATTGCTTATAAAAGCGGAGTATTTGTGAATTGAATTCGAATTAAATCAAACTAATGCATATCTAGGATTGTTATTCTTTGCTCTCATCATATTTTCATTTATTTATTGTTTTTATTTATATATGATAGGGACCCTCCAGGGAATTCCAATTCTACTACCCCAGCCCGTTATGATAATGAATATGGTGCCAAACACTCAGAAAAAATATTCGGAGTAGTTTCAAATAAACCGAAAAACAGTTTTCCTAAAGGACCGAGTAAACCGCACTTATCAATTGATGCATAAAAATAAATGGTTTGACGGCTGGCCTACCAAAGTCCTTTTTAAGTTTGTCTTGCTGGTAATAATATGGAACTTTTTCCATATTGCAATGAAATACTGGAATGTTGAAAAGCTGACATATTTAGAAAAACACAGAAAATGCAAAAGTAGTAATTAGCCGTGAAGTCGCTAGCACTTCATTGTGTACCCTTGTCCTAACTACCGCAAAAATATGTTAAATATCGGAAAAGAAGCCACATTTGTTTTCCGGTTAACAATTTTTAATATTTTCAGTATTTTATGAGCGAAACAGTACCGCCGCCTCCGATTTCAACAACAGGTAGTGGACCGCGTTTCCGAATCGTTCCAGGGCCTGTTTTAGGCGAAAATGGCCGAGCAAATGTTCCTCGAAGTACAAGTATAGCTTCCTCGGTAATACTGTTGATTTCAATGATAAAATAAAAAGCAAAATAAAGAATTGCTGCAGCGATTCACATTTTTTACTTTATTTAGTATCAGAGTGTTTACTTAGTATCAGCGCAATGAATCACTTTTATGTAGTGAGGACTGGCGAATTTTCACTATTTCTTTTTTTTCTCCAAAATCTCATTTTTAATATAAATTAAAGATTTCAAAAACTCACACATTCTGGAAGTATTGAATTCAGGTTTCAACGCCATCCTTTGTCTCGCAGGTCAGTAGTCAAGACATGCAATTACGTCCCGTGCAGTATGTCATGTTAAACCAAGGTAGCAGATTTTCAATTGTATAGGATTTCAGAAGTTCTTCACTTCCTGAAACTTTAATTTTTGGTTTTTGAATGATTTTAGTTTTCAACAGACCAGTTTATTTTTTGTATCTGTTTCTTTCATCATTTGGCTGCAGTTTAAAAATCTTTCCAGCGAAGTCATTAATTAAAATAGGAGTACGGACGTACGGATAACTAGAAAACTGGATAATTTTTATTTTCCACTACCTTTTTAAGGTAACAATGTCCAGTCTCAGCAGAATCAGATGCGTAATGCTAATGCAGCCGAGCAAGCAAGTATGGTTTCAAAATGTGCGCGGTTTTTCAAAACGCTCATACACCTCTCGCAGCAACCTGATCAACAACAAGGGCAGCAAACTGCCATGCGGGTAACCGAACTTGTTAAGGTGAGTTTCGACGTTGAGCAGGTTGTTGTTCCATGAATATTTGAGGTAAAGGATATGGGGTGGAATTCTTTCGCCTAAACTTTTTTTTAGTTTACAGGTAATAAGATAATTCACGATCTTACAAATCAATATTTACGCATATTTTTAAGGTAATTCAACGTGGTATTTGCTTTCCAGCTGGTAATATATGGTTCAATGCCACCAGAAGTGTTTACTAGTCGCCTTCAGGAAGCACTGCGCTCTCAAGCACAGCCACATTTACTTCCGTTTCTTCAGAGGGTATCGCTTTTATAAAGTTCACTTTGAAATAATTTTTCCTGTTTTTTTTTTTTTTTTTTTTTTTTTTTTTAATTACAAAAATAAGCATTTTGGAGCGTTTTGTAGAAATAGCACATGAATAATAGCGGAACTGTCCGGTCGTCCTCCAGTTCAGTTACTATAATGAGAGAATGACAATTATTTCAAATACCATTCTCTTATTTGAAAATTATTGGACAAAACCTCCTAACTAATGCTGTTTGATTGAAGACTTTACCAGCGCTGAGGGCAGCATTACAAAAGGGTGAAGTTATTATTGAAGGAATCGGTGCCACTGCTCCCCAGCAGCCACCACTTCCTGACATGCCTCAACCTCCCACACAGTGGGATACAAATACGCAACGAACGAATAATGAAAATTCTTACCTGCCACAGGTATATTTTATTGTACCTTTTCACTTTTCATTTCAATTTCTGATGTTTGCATTCTCGTTTTTGATCCCAGTTGCAAATATTTCTTACCTTAAATCGTGTCTTTGAAATCAGACTGAAGTATCAGGTTTTTTTTTTTTTAAAAATGTTTATTAATGTTTGCCACAAAATAGACTTTACTGCGATTTAAACTTAACATACGATAAATTCGTTGAAGAGGTCCTCAAGTGTTGTTGCGTCGTCATCAGTGATAAACGGCAGCACAGGAAGTTATACGAAAACTGAAGGAAGTGATGAATTTTCAATAGAAGAATCGTCTAGTGAAGTTGAGGTCCGTACATTACCTCCGAGCCAAACACAATATAAACTTTTGAATGGGGATGTCATTGCTCGGTGAGTTCTTTCGCTTCTGAAATTCTACTTCTATAGTTTTATATGCCATTATAATCAGTTAATATTTGTTTCCCCACTCTTCGAATCATTTAGGTGAATTTTTTCATATTGACAGTTCAATTTAATTCAGGAAAATTCAACGGGCAATGCCTGATGGAGGTATTCCTCAAGATGAAGTGATCGCGCTGATTTCTCAGGCCGCGGAATTTAGATTGCGGGTAATGCTTGCCAAATTAGCTGTTGTTGCGGAACACCGTTTGGAACCTCTTCGAAATCATCCTTATTATCGCGTATGCTAATTTCGTACTTACCTTATCGTGCTGGAAGGCATTAGGATAAGTGTAAGTGACAGTAACCGCGGTCCATCTAATTATTTCCGAATGTTGTTTGGTTTTCTAGGCAATTGATGATACTCGCCGACAACTTCGCTTTGTGGAAGAATTAGAACGTTTAGAATATGAAAGAAGAGAAAATCGTGAAAAAGAAGCATTAATTCGACTCAGTAAAACTAAAGGAAAGGATAAAGACACTCTAGTTGAGAAAGCAAAACAGGTTGATAACTTCTTTCATCGTTTTAAGTGATTAACTGGAATTTTCATGTTCCTTTCGTTGTCCTAATGTTACTCCCATATTTTGACTTTTTCGATGAAATTATTTTTCAAGTTACAAAGAGCTGATCAGGAAGCTGCACGAAATCGTGATGCCAATGCTGCCGCAATAGCAGCATTAGGTGGAGGAAAGATAAGCAAGAAACCTTGGTCCGAAACGAGTAATCCTTTCGACCAACCAATAACTGCTGGAGTTTCACTTCAGGTATGCATCTTTAATAGAAAGCAATTGATATTTTCCTATAGTTTACCTATATATAGATTGAATTTTTTGACAATCCATTTTCCATTTATGTTGATCATATTCCATGGCAGAATATTTTTGATTAAATTTAGTCTATCTCATGTATACGAAGTTCACCCCTCTTCGTTTTTATTTTTATACTTTCTGTGCAGACTCATCGCCCCCGGACAAAACGAGTCACTATGCGAGATCTGCAGCTGGTGATTGCTCAAGATCCGATTTCTCGAACCTCGCAACTGAGACATCGTTTAGCTTTGTTCAATTATACAACTGATACTGTTTCGGCATAAATTGAACTTGAAATCATTTTGCCGAAATCTGATTTCAAATCAAATCTTTCCTGCCGATTATAACCTATATATTCAAAAAAAAAAACTTGAGTAGTTGGTTACGGGTTGTCTGCTCAACAACTTATTTCCAACTATTGGAAAAATTCACCACTACAATTTAAATATTAATAACCGAACAAAAATTTGGGAATTCGCTGCAAGAATCGTTATCGAACAAATAAGAAGAATCCGGATAAACAGAAAACCCCGAGTATGACGGGAAACTAAGAAGTACACTTATGCAAGTGCTATTTTTTTTTGATTTGTTTTAAAATACACTGATAAACCTTGTCCCGTTTTTCTCATGTGTTTCTTCTCATCTAGATGGTTCTTATTTATTCAGTTATAGTTTTCTGGCGTTTATCAATAAATTTTTGATGAAGTTGTAATGGTGAATTTTTTCAATTATCTTATAAACTTACGTTTTTTTTTTTCCGGTTGTTATACATTTTATATTATTAATTCGTTTTTCTGTATATCTACCTCACAGGGTCACATTTCTTTGCTTTTGTCTCTCTTTGTGTATATTAGTTTCAATGCATGAACAATTTGTCATTTCAGTGTTCTCTTTTTTCTTTTTTTTTTTTTGCACAGTGAAAGAAAACATCTAATACTGAATTTTGCAATCTGTCATCGATATGTGGTTGTAGGTGGAAATGAATGAGGTACATATGAGATGTGAGATTATCCGTTTGGCAGTTAATTAGGTGAAGATCGAAAATCAACGGTGTTTCTTTCGTCTTGTGAGCGGTTAGGTTTGTGATAACACTTTAATTTCAAAGCGATTTTGAATTTTGATGCAGGTTTGAAATAAACATTGTCTTCATTAGACAAAGTTGGAACATAAAACGTTTCTGACCAGAATTTGTTGGCAAAAAATTGAGAGGTGTGAGGGAGAACAGGTAAAATGGGATGTTTTTGAATAATAACCATTTTAAAAAATTAGTAAACGGTGTATATCCTAATGTAAAAGAGACTACAGCTTTTTGGCAAAGTTTTCAAAAGCGCAGAATGGAAAGACTGATCATCAAAGCAAATTACCAATTTGGTTTTTTAGTATTCGCTCTTGTGCTAGAAAAAGTTTTATGACAATTGTGGTAACGTTTCATGTTGTAATTTTTGAACAATATCAGTTCTTTCTGATAGTAACTGTTGGCGATTGTTACGATCGCCGAATCTTTGGAGATCAGATGTAAAGGTCTGTAACGGGAATTATGTTTTGGGAATGGTGGGTATTTTCGTCCCCCCAATAATTTGAAGGTTACTGCTTATTTTAAATAACATTTTGTGCTGACTTCATGATAATTAAATATTGTATAGTAATATTAATGTTCTAACAGGAAGAAATTAAATGGCATGTTTGAACTCGGCATTGAATTTTAAGACAATACAGTATGTCTCATTGAAACCTTGTTAAACTTCCCATCATGTGCTTTTAAATGTCAGATAGAGAATAATTTAGGAAAATCCAAGGTTTGGAATTGATTTTCTTTTCTTTCATTATTTTAAGACAATACAATATAAACGATGAAAGTAGAAATGTATGCATCCGGAAGGAACACACGAGTGAGTAAAACATCAAGTTATAATTTTTGTAGAAAATCATGTGTATGAACACGACCTTCCGAAGTCAGTAAACTGAAACTATATAGACCGGTATAACTTGGATGAACTATTATTGCTTTATCTTTAATGTACAATGCACCTATTATTGCTTTATTTCTATAATGAATATTATGGGCATGCTGATTAATGCACTGCGATCGTGAAACTGACGTGTCACAATAATCTCTTTTATCAAATGTTAAATTTTATCATGAAAATGTAGGACAAATGGACAGTGTACCATTTATCTCATTATTACCACCACCGCGAAATATTATATCACAGCTATTGTTATGTGATCAATGATCTTTAAACGTTTTCTGTAACCTTTTTTCTTTGAATCGTGGATCAAATTTGAAATAATGGAATCAGTAGAGCTTGATGTACCTTGCAAATTGAACTAAATTATGATTTCAAGTTGATACCAGGTCTAATTATCGAGCTAATTGAATATTCTCAGCAACTTCATAATGTCAAAATGAATTTGATCTATCGTTTCTTTTTTTCTTTTAGTTTTTGTTTAATTATTCCTGTTTTTAAGAATCAAAATTAGAAGGCACTTGAAGATGTGCCACATGAAATTGATTGTAATTTTTGCACTTTTGATCGTAAACAATGTTTGTACAAAGAAAAAAAGTAACGATGAGGAAAGTGATAAAACGAGTGAAGTCCAGGTTCAAAATTCGTTATCTATATAAATTTTTTCGAGAATAGCAATAGATCAAAGATAAAAGAATATATCTCTCTCTCTTCGCTAAATTCGTTTTTTAAATAAAGGGACAAATGAAAGTTAATCCATCGTTTTGACTCCCAATGACTTGTTGAAAAAAAGAAACAATTATTGCGACGCACAAGTGTCAGTTATAATAAAAAGCCAAAAAGCCATGATAATTCACAACAACAAACTGCAGGAAATTTGACAATTGAAAAAATTTTGTTAACCAAGAAACTTGAATTTGTCAGGAATTAAATACCCAGAATTTGAAATTCTGCGGCTAAATCAAATTGTAGTGGTGGATCGGTTAACGAAGAATTTGGCAAATGCTTTCGTTAATTCCTTTCTTCCGGATCAGGAACAGCTTAACAAATTCATTCCGACGCCTCAAGTTGTATACCATGGACCGACTACATATGAACAAGATTCATTTCTGCCAAGTTCGAACTACTATTGTTGCTTTCCATCAGAAATTCGATTTTTCGAAGTTTTAAGACTTTTTGAGATTTGGAAGTTCACAACTGTCCTAAAATCACTTTCATAACATATCCAAACGATAAAGAAGAATATTAGCATATCTCAGTAGCCTGGGCTGAGTTGCATCAATATCTTGTCAATATCTTAAAATTTAAGCAAATCCGCTGCTACATTTTACTGAAAATATTTTTCATTAATCTAGAATAACTTGCATAAAAATTTTTTCGAAACAATAACGATCGATATATTTCTGATTGAACATAGCATAATTTTGACAATACATTATAGCCAAATTTGTATTTTAAATGTTCTAAGGTTTGCCAAAAATTAAGCGAGATTTTTTTAGCTTCGCAATACCATTTCCCGACTTCACACCTGCCGTTAGTGTCTGAAATTCATTCTTTTGATATACCACCAATTCCATCCAAGATGTCAATAAGTGATCCTGTACATTCATCCATGAGACCAGTATATCCACACATTTTGTATTGATCAATTTATTGCAGTGGATATGACACTTCAGAATGTTTAGTAATTGTTTGTATAAATTCGAATATTAATTTTAAAGCTTTAGCAATTTGGATTACTGGTCTGTTTATACTCTATCATCACAGGTTTATCAGTTGATGCTGCACATCAGCCTTTCGCAATGAACGGTATCACATCATGCAAAATGCTCGACCGATTTGCAGCTGGAAATGTAAGCTTGTCAAACTGATTTCCACAATTTATTTTAGAAAGAAATATGCGATATTTGGTAATTCTTAATATGCTTTTTCTTTAATAGAAAACTTAAAATGATGATTTATTGTCCCACGTTCGATTCATTTGTCTGTGAAACTATTTAATTACTCATTCAAATTATATTTAATTCCGGAGAAAAAAAGCTGATCTTTCCAAGTTTCTACAGCGGGTTATTGAATCATTAAACAAAGCACGAAACGAAAAATACTATGCTGATCTTAAAAGGCATCAACAAGGCTCAGAGCGATATGACAAACAGCAAATCGAACACTTGGATCAACAACGTCCTTATCAGTTTGTGATTTTTCTGGAATTCCGATTAAAATATGGGATGAGGATTTTAAATGCTGTGGGTGAGATTGCAAAAAGTAAAAGTTCTTAATTCGAAATAACTGATTTCACGAACTGATGAACTTTTTTATATGATTGCACTAGTTTTCGGCGCTTATGTCTTCAGCGTGTCACAAAGAAAAAATAATTACAGTGCGGATTTTTTCAAAAAATAAGATAACAAACGAGAGCTGCTCGCCTGCAACAAATGTATTCGCTTTGATTTTAATAAATTGAAAGGAAATTGGCCACAGGTAATTTGAACTGGTTTTAATTAAATTTTATGTTTAGTCAAATTTAATAGCATAATTGTTAACACCGATTTAATTATCTCTTTCTCCAATATCAGTATATTCATATTTCAGTAGCAATAATATCCAACAGAAGGATCTAATTTATTTATGATTTTTCCTTCACTCTAATGTTTTCGGACAATATGCATAAGATTGTGCGAAAAGAGAACCATGATTCTATTGAATTAAACAAACTTTCCACATTATTTTATTTGAAACGAAATTTGTTTTTCAAAAATTTTCAGCCTGGTTTAAAAATATTGTAAGGACCATTTTCCTAAAATGAAATTATAAGAGAAATTATTACTTTTTCTGCGATATACATATATATGTATGTGTAAACAATAAGCATTCTTGGCTTTTTCTCCAATGCATGGATTGAATCAAAAAAAAGCTTTTTTCCAAAAAAAGACCTTTGTATGCATGCAAAAATTGAACCATTTACCTGTTTCCAACTTTGGACGCGAACAACTCGTTGTTTTATAACGATGAGAGAAACTGATCCAAAAAAAATGCTTAACGAACTCAAGTTTAAAGCATTCCAAATTCCCAAAAACAAGTACCCGTAATTTTATGAGATCCCATTTATTATATCAATACAGGCTGATGAGGAGGATTACAGGTATCTTAAAATGACACCAAGCAGATATCTTAGATTAAATCCACAAATACAATTGATCTAGTGAACTAGCTAGGATTAAATGTTGCTTTATAGAAGAACAAATAAATGAAACAGCTGCGTTATGATCGCAGTAAGTCGTACGTTCTGCGCCGAATTATTGAACATTCTTAAGGAATGTAAAATACTGCTTCATTTTCAGTACGTTTTTAGATTTATGGAAACCCAAGCATTATGAGGGAAACTTACTCAACTATACTTAATCGACGTACTGTATCACTGAAACCAAACAAAATATCATCTATCAGGCTAACAAAACATAGAGCAAACTGTGTTGGTCTACAAGGTATATATTTTCAGTATTTTTCGTGTTGGACAAATAATTAACCAAAAGAAAAGAAGAGCAAATCAGTTGGGAAATTGATAAAAGATTGTTATTTACTTGCATAAAGAGCAAAGTAATACGATAGAAAACGATTCTATTAAGCCAAGAAATATTCCATTTTCTTTTTTCTTTTTTTTTTTTTCTTTAAAAAGGAGAAAGGAATGAAAGAAAAATTAAAAAATTCCAGGCTTTCTTGATAACCAACAGTATGCCATAGCTTATTTTCTGAAAGAATAATGATATGATTTTAGTTCTTGTAGTCAGCCTTTCTTTTTTCTCAGTTTAATTAAAAATGATTGCAAAATGTACAGTTTGATATAAATTGAATAGGTATTTGAGTTGGTATTACAGCTCAACAACCAACCTTAATGCAATTGTTCTTCCGGGATGACTCATGGAATCATGAACTTTTTGAAGTGAGTTGGCTTTTTTTAAGTTACACTTATCGATCTGATTGATATTGATTTTTCTTTTGTTTTATTTCTAGTAAATTAATGATTAATAGCAAATTAAAGGAATTGATAATGTACAAAAACTTTGGTACTAAAAAATGTAGGAATCTTCAACACGTATTATTGCATGCTAACGTTACAGATGAATGGTACCTTGAAATCAGGTGGATCGATACTCGAATGGGATTTAAACAATCTAAATATGGTAAGCAAGCCACAGTTTTCTTTTAAATTTTGGGTTCCAACTAAATTAAAATGACATCTTTTCATAAATACAACAACACTGAATTTCAGAAGAGTTGACAACCCATGTTAATTAAGTAGAAAGGAAACTGTTTCAAAAGTACTCGGACAGAAAAAACATGGGAGCTGAAGATCTTTTAAAATATTTTTTAGCAGAATTTAAGTTTTACATTTCAGTGTGCCTTGTGAAATTTGGTTCAAAGCATGCCAAAAAATACGATTATATTATCCTGACAGGGACGACAGATTTGATAAAATGTATTTCTTATCATATTTTTGGCAAAAGCAGTAAACATTTCCACCAGAAATACTACAATAATATTGCTGATTTTATGAGATGAGTATGCTTTTATTTTTAAAATTAAAAAGAAATTTAAAAATTTGATACTGAAAAATCTTTTGCATCATCTTAAATTTCCCACACATGTATACAAGCTTTTTTTTACCTGTAATCTGAAATTTAAAAATGTAAATGTACGACGAATTCAAAAGACGGCTTGCTTAATTCTCACAATATTATATTAAATTTTAGTTAATTTTCATGTGGTAATTTCAAGAAGTAATGCATGGCACAGCATTACCCGTAGTTTATATGCCAAAACCTGGTCTTTGTGAAGTTAATGCTAACAATGAGCCATATATATGAATCTTCTTTTTGTGATATTACATGTTTGCTAATATTATTCATCATTCTCAATCCATGATATTGGTTATTATTAGATAAAGAGAAATATAGTTTCAAATGATGAATACTATTTCACATTTCATCAAACTGTTACCTGTACCTAAGGTCACGAAAAAGTTTTATTTCACAAAACAGCAATGGAAGCACGTAAATAAGTACCTCTCTCCGACTTGCTTGTCAAAGAAATTCTTACGCAAACTTTTAAACATTGACATACAAAAAAAAAAAAACTAGTAAAAACTTGAGATTTGGTACTGGACGTGTTATAATTAACGTGATTTGCATTATTTTGCGAAAATAAGTTTGAGAAAAAAAGTAACTTCACTTCATTTCATTTCAACTATAAATTTCGACCAAGTAGTTCACCAATTACGTGATATTCCCATTATTTCATCTCTTTTCTACATTTTACTTAAGTTATTCAATGCCCGCTTCTATTTCTTTTGAATAGAAGTTCCATTCCAACAATGCAGTAATAGTAAAAAGTGCAAACAATAACTGCTCGCACAGTACAATATTATCATCTCATTATATTTTTTGTTTACATTAAGCTTTTTGTTGTATTTCAATAAAATTTATCCAAGAACAACAGCTCTTTTCGTTTTTTAAAAATCTGACATGAGTATTCCATTATCTTCTAAGAAAATTTTGACAATTAGGAGGACATTTTTAATTTTCTTTTTAAATAATGCAGAAAGTTCAAAAAACAAAAAATATTGATGAATTACAGCTCTCTAGCATTTCTATGAATTGACAACCAATCGGTAGTCAGATAATTCGCAGCATTTCGAACATTTTCTATATTTTTTTTTTTTGTTGTTTGTGAAAAGACTAGTTATAACTGATATAAGTGACTTATTGAATAGAAGTAAGGAAACGAAGTAGTTCAGTGATACATGAAAGGATGGAAAATTATTGCAACAACAAATTAAGGAATTTCAGGAAGTAAAAATGCAAAAATTCCTCAGATCTTCAAGAAACAGATCTGATAGATTTCATAGATTAATGAGAGGGCCGTGTAAATCCGAGCATTACATTTTGGTGTTTGCTACTGTTAAGTATTGGCTGTATGGCTTATCATTCTGTTTGGGATTCGTCGTGATGGTATCTCTTCAAGAGATCTCGGGATATCCAGTGTCGTACCAGGTTGTAATTGTATTTATTAGATGCGTTAATTCATTAGTTGTCACATTTTCTGTGTTTTGATCCATGTCATTGTAAGTTACGTTGTTTTTGCATCCTCACAGTCATTGAAATTTAAGTTGTAATTAAAAGTCCACGGGTACAATGAAGCTACATATGAAGAATGTGTTGTATGTGACTTTCATAGCGGCCACATTTCGTTTGTTTTACATGATTGGAAACCGACCTTGGATGCGAATTAATCAATGTGAGATGACTTACATGTATCGAATTATGAATTTTATGGTATGCGTTTTACAGATTTTCAGGATTACTTGTTATCTAATTTGTAGTTAGTATGTTGAATTCAGAAGTACTACAGTAATTTGACATTGCAGCGCATTGATATTGGTCTCACAAAGTTGAACCATGATCATACTGAAGGTATTAGATATCCGTTTTCGAATGATTTCAGTGGCTATTCGACGATTTTATATGGGGAAGGAGAATATGCTCGCAATTACATGTATATTTTGCTCCTTTAAGTGCCAGTTTACTGATTAAAAAGTGCTGTTTTTGACATTGATTTCAATGAGGTTCTTGACAGCTATATTTGGTTTAATTCCATTTTATTGTAGAAGAACCGAACAAGTTAATGGACTCCCCATTATTTTTGTTCCCGGCAATGCGGGTTCTTCCAAACAAGTTCGTTCTCTAGGATCAATACTCCACAATAAGACCGAAAGTAGAAATTTACCTTTCACATTCGATGTTTTTGCCATTGATTTCAATGAGGTTCGTTTCAATGAAATCCACTTTTGTTTTGAGAACATTTTACTTGTGAGTTTTATAAAATAGGGATGGTGAATTAACATCATGTAGGTCAAAGGGAAAGGAATCATGTTTATTTTAAAATTTGATTCCATTTATTTGAATCTTGTTAAACATTTTTTCTACGGTTCTATAATTTCAGGAATTGTCGGGTCTATCAGGCATGTATTTGGAACGGCAAATTAAGTATCTGGAATTAGCAGTGAGACATATTTGGGGCATGTATTCACCTCCTCCTCATGGTATCATATTTGTTGGTCATTCGATGGGTGGTATTGTTATACGATCACTGTTACATAGTGTTCATTTCGATCCTAGCCGGATTGCATTTATTGTAACTTTGGGGACACCACACAAAAATGCACGTATGTTTGTAAATGATTATATTTTTACTGAAAGAAATTAACAATTGATTTAATTAGTTCTTCATTTTGTTACATTTTCTGGTGCGTTATTTTCTTAGCTTACATCCCACTTTTTTTTAGCAATGGTTTTTGATTGGTATTTGCAAAATATTTATGATCGAATGCATGACAGTTGGAGAGAGCATGAAAAAGAATTGGCCAGTCTCTTGGTCTTATCAGTTTCGGGTGGTTTGAAAGATCATCTTGTGCCAGAACATTTTACTCTTGATAATGGTATTCGCCATGTTTCAACTACCGCTATTGATGGCATTGAGCTAGAGACCGATCATCTTTGTATTGTTTGGTGTAACCAGTTGGTTAGGTTTGTTCAAATTTGCGTCATTTAACTATCATAACTTATCAGTTAGATAGTTCCCTTGCTCTGTAATATTTAGAGCATATAGTGTTTTCATCGATTTTTTAAAAAATAAGGAGCTAAATACAACAATACGTCTTGAACTAGACTAAATTTTAAAACTATTTCTTAATTGTTGTTCAGGTATATCTCGCGCCTGGTGATTGAATATGCTTATGATCCAAATTCGTTTCGTAAACGTGCTGATAACGTTGTAAAACAACTTTTTGAAGCTGATGGGCTTCTGAGGGAACTCACGCGTTCAAGGGTCGGCGCAAGTACTGATATTATCGTCAGGAATGAATCAATTTTTGTAGGTGTAGTAAAGTATATATACTTAGCTACGTATACTCTGTGAGATAGTTAAGTATTTCCATCTATGCATGATGTTAGTTGAATCCTCTCAGCAGTTCGTTTTCATTAAATGCACTGTCCTGTGCGATACAATCACATTGCTTGTCGTTTTTACGGCTCTTTGACTTACGATCATAATAACTAACTTCAACCGCATTTATAATATTTTTTAATGCTTTCTGTACTGAGATTATATGAATCTGAATAAGCATAACCATTTTCATGAGCTTATAAATTCAAGCTTATATAACCTCTTTTTACTTTTCAGGTAAAAAATGATGACGAAAATCTGAAAGAATTCGTTCTATCATTTCCAAAGAATAGCTGGTTGTTCATTGAAAGAAGTATGGGGAGCTCGTTATGGACATCATCCGGAGAGCCTCTGTATACTTTGAACAGTTTAAGACAGACGTTTTACACACTCGTTCATTCGAGTGTCACGGAACAGATTTCGGTACATCTGAAACCTCAAAAGTTTTTCAAAGCCGTTGCACTTCAAGAGGATCCAGCAAAGTTTGATTCTGTATGAAATCAAATTTTTATACACTTATTTGAGCATCGAGTGTTTTAATTGGAGGGTACTTCAGGAATATTCATGCTATCAAGATATAAGACTTCTCCGCTTTTTGGAATTTTTCAATATTTTGCAAATTTGTGTTATTTTAACATAAATTTTAAACATTTTCAAAATTATGTTTTCTTGAAGATGCATCTTATTAGATTCAATTTTAAATTAGACTTGAAACAGATTAAAGTGTTTTTTAGGTACATATTGGATTATTGTCACTACTGAAAGGTTGCTTCACATTTTTATGGGAAGCCGACTTTGAAGATCGTGAACCTGTTGTGTTATTGCCAGTTTATTTCGAAACTCCAGTTGTTGCCATTGTCATATCACTTAAATTAGAATCATGCAGGCATACAAATGGTTAATTTCTTTTATCCTCCCTAATTTTGTAAAAGAAGCACTTACATACTACTCACTGTTAATAAAGTTGAAAAGATGTTTTCTGTTTTAGTTTAGGAACATCACCGTCCATTTCCTAAACTTGGACAACGACTTTTGAGAAAAATAAGCATGATTTTCTTCATCATCCCTCTTCTTATCAGTGAGGATTTTATGTGTACATATGTATTTCATATATGCTTTATTGTTCATTTAGCTTTAAAATTAATTTAATTCAGTTAAGCGATTGCAAAGATTGTTGTGAGTTCAGTTTTTAATAGAATGGTTCGCAAAAGTTGAGTTTCGAGGTCAGGATCTGCGACGTATAAGCAGTCTTGGTGCCAGTAAAGAACTTCAAATGGTTGGACATTTACTTAGTAAGGAAGACACAAAAGCTGAAACATTTTTCATACTAAATCAAAGCTGTCGCTTTCATGCACGCCTCGATATCAGTTATTTGGATACTCTAATTGTGGTATTAATTTTTTTCTTGACAATTTGGAGTGGCAGTCTTAAATTATTTATATGCAGTTGATATGAACCATTGGCAAAATGGGTAGGCAAGTACTGTTGCTGGAGTCAAGATTTTTCGTTTTATTCATTATTTTTCATTTTCCGAATTTAAGATGCTTCGAATGTATGGATCCATCGTCCCGTATATGTTAAGTGTCTATATCCTCAGTGTATTATCGATTTGCACTTTAACGGGTATGTTTATTTTAAATTATATTATGTCATTTTGATCAAACAAGAGTTTCAATATTGAAAAATTTTTTGTATAGAATATTGTTGGAAAGAAAAAATTGTCCCATCTTCATTTTCAGAGAAATACGATTCGAATATCGGAGACTACAAAATAATATGCCTCACTTTAACTTGTCATATGTTCATCATTTACTGGAATGATTTGTTAGTTTCTTTATAAATTAGAAATTACGTGGTATCGTGACTTAAAATTTTAATATCAATGATCACTTTTGCTAAGAAACATAAAGGAGTCTTTTTTGCTCATCTGACCTTTGTAATTTTTGTAGTATTGCAGGGTTGATTGGTTTACTTTGTTGATCTCATCTTTATTGATTTCATATTTCACTTATGTCCTTCAGAAACTAGCGAATTTATTTATTCGGTCAGTAAAGGGCGAACATTCAAAAAGGTCGTTAGTTCATCTTCCAATCAAATTATTAAATTCAATAAGAAACATTTGTTGGATGTGGTCTTATATATATGTATATATATATATATATATATATTGGCATCGATCAACTGATCAAAATAGTGCAGTTAGACAAAAAATTAGATTCATGCAGTCACACAGGAATTTTCAGAATATTCTATTTTTAACATATTTCTACTTCTGTCTAATTAAATTCTCAAAATCAGTACTTCGTCTTGTTTGCAGCTTTTAGGTGACCTGATTAATCTTTAATTTAAATGAAGGATTCAGACATCTCGTATAAAAAGTTGCAGAATTTATTTCAGATCTTTGGAAACCAGACACCCTGACTTTAATGAATTGGTAGTTATTGCAACATCACTATTTATTAATTATTCATACAACGGTTTCTTTGCTCTTCTTATTATTGTTATCTCCAGTTTATTGGTAAATTACTTATTGCTAGATTAGTTCTCTAACTGAAATGCAGTGCAGTAATGATCTCGTAGTATTAGCCTATTCAGGATTGTTGTAAATAATGAAAGAGGGTATCGTGGAAGTGCAATTTATTTCCTCGCATTTTAAATTTTTTCAGCTTTTAGTGTTGCTCTGGGAATTTTTACTTGGGTACCGTTTTATGTTTCGTTTTCAGCAGCTTCTGAAAACGGCGATTTTTTCAAGGACCGCTAGTCTTTCTAGTTTTTCGCAACCAGTTCTCTTGGTTGTTCTTCATTTTTGTGCCGTTTTGGTTTATGCGCCATTTGGGGTTTGTTCGATGTGGAATATAATTAGATATGGTTTATTTGCTGTTTATGAAGATCCGGCTCGTGTCCCAGCATACTGCATGATTTTCTTGAAATTTATTCGACTTTGGGTGGGCAAAATTCACTTCTTCAGAGCAGTATGTTTTGTTGCATTAATTTCATTTTCTTAGAAAAAAATACAATGAGATTGGATGGAGTGATGTTTTGACAAATGGTTTCAGATTTTTTGGAACACCTAATGTTACTTGTATTATTACTTGTCTTTGAATTCTGTACATTACATTTGAGATAGTTAAATAGCGATATTTTTACATATTTGTTCCGAAAACAGTGAACATTTATAAAATTACGAGAAGTCATGTAAAGCACTCTAGAAATATTAGTGAGTTTCTTTTAGTTTTTTCCAAAAGTTATTGATTTTTCTCAACTAAAATGACTTTATGTTTTGCTGCACCCTAATTATATATCAAAGAGTTGCAAATCTTCAAAATCCCCTACCGCATAGTCATTTATTTGTTCAGGCCCAGCTTTCGCCCATGGGTTCATCTTAGTTTCTTTTGTGATTGATAATCACTCTTCAGAAGTATTATGAATTTTTGAGGTCCTATTTTTTAGTATTACTCATCATACATCATTTTTAATAATCAAGCGCTTTTTTTAATAGATTAGCAGATCACAGCATTGATAAATTAACAGGCGGAAGTTCCGTCCCGTCGGCTATGATCTAGAAAAAATTTTTGAAATTAAAGTTGATTTTTATCTATAAGTTAACTTTAGCAAATCTAGTTCAATTTATAAAATTGTTTATCTTTGATATTTGTCACACTTGCAGCATTACATTTCTGAAGGTGTGTTGATGTACACCGCCCTCCTCCAGCCGTTTACATGTATTGCGCAGTTGGGATTTCCCTTTATCGCAGTAATTGGACTCAACTGGTTTGTTAATCAAAGTGAACTGAAGTCAAAAAAGGAGCGCTAACTGGTACCATTGTTTTTATGCAATGTTAAAAAAATCTTGAGTCTTCTAAATTACTCACTGAAGTCATTCAAGAAGTGTTTTCGCATTACTAAATGCAGTTGGGTGGGATTTTTAAGATTTGACGTTTAAAATTATGGGGCTTTATTCCAGAGAAGCGAGAAATGACTTCCTTATGCATTCTGCAATATTTATGCTCGAAATACTGCCTTTCGAATCGATCTCTAATTTTTCATGGAATAATACCATAAAGATGATCAAGTGCCCAACTAATTTACTTATCGTGATCCGTATTATCGAATATTTTTGTCTTACATCGTAGAGACTTTGTTGGCCGTTCACTGAGTGTATTGTGTATGCTGAAGTGACTTAAAAACTGTTGGTGTTTTTACTTTTATTGTTTATCTAACTAGTGTTATTATTCTATTCGAATTATTATCTGCATAATTTCAGCGAAAATTATATAAATGTAAGGAATTACGGTAATACTAGTGCGGTGCACCGTTGACGTCCTAGTCGGGATTTTAAAACCTGTCAAATCTCGACTTCCTCCAACTACTGAATATTTACTACAGTCAACGGATAAGATGCTAAATGTATTTTTGCGTCAAGCAAAATTATTCTGGGTCCGCGCATCTTTACACTTGTTTCTACTGATAATCGAACTACTTCCGACCCAAGTATCTGAAAAATATAATGATTAGCGAGAACCCACTTCATATTTTAGCAAACACTATGGAAATCAGGGCCAGTCAGGAAAAAGCAGGGACCAGCTCGTTCCCAAATCGATCAGGATACACACCTGGTCCTCTAACAAATTACAAATGTGTAGCCACTAATGAATGGTCGAGACTTCTCAGATACCAGGATTTATCCCGAATATCAGCTCCACACTCTTAACATTCTTTCTACTCGTTCCGGGCGCAAACTCGCAACATCACAGTACAAATTTTGCTACACCTGGAACAGAGCAAAACTGCATTCGCCGACAGATCAAATCCGTTTCTAATTTAGCGTCATGGACAGTACTAAACAATTCACTCAAATATTATCCCATGGGAACTAAAAATGACGCGAAAGTACGCCATATTCAAGGTTCGTGATGTTGAGGAATCGTAGATAGTACACAGAACGACGGTTTTATTTATGGATAACAAGAATCCTCTCCAACAAGTATATGAAATCCGGACAATCATACATTTCTGTACATGAAGAGGACATATCAATTAATCAGCTGTGAACAGGCAAATATATAGGTTTACCATCTAAACTTTACTAAAGCCCTTTTCTTCTGCTTTTCATTTCAAATGTTTGATGGCAGTTACTTAAAAATTACACTACAGAAAACAACCTCCTGAGACCATATTTAGTGAATCCTACATCTCTATAACCAGTACAGACTGCTTTAGGAATCAGCATAAAAAGTGAGTGGATGGACTTTTATAACAAGGACATTATACACATCTGTTACATAATACTGACGGTCCGAAGAAGATGGCCTAGTTAACTGAGGAGAAACTTTCGATTTTGCATATTTTCCGATTTCAAAGGCGGTGCCACACAAAACCCTGCCTGGTCAAGCAGTACCGGAATTATTTGACCGGAATTAAAACTAAATTCTGATCGCCGCATCACAAAGCGAACGATGAATGATAAATGCCCTATTTGAAGAACTTATGTACAATAAAGCTTGTCACAGAGTAAAACACCTTTTTGAAAATATAATCGGGAACAGATAAACAAATTTTAAGAAAAATTTCGAAATAAAATTTGAGTACATAAAAATAAAATAGAGAAAGAAGCACCGCGCAACTTCACAGAAAAGCTAAAACTTTAAATGTATTACTTACTTAATCAAAAAGGGGGCAGGAAAGGAAAGAGTGTGTAGAACACGTGAAAAAACAAGATTATTTTCCTATGATTACATATACGGAAATTTTGTAAGGATCAACTACAGCAAAGGCGGCAAGAAGGATTCCTAGAGTCGGCCCTTTTTTCGCGCCCACAACGTGCACATACCGGACCACCACTTTCATTCTGAACATCAGTTTCAATCTACAAAAGTAACATAAATTTCGCAATAACACTGAAAGCAGATAACGATATTCAAGTAATAACGGCAAAAATATTGCAGGCTACAAATTTAGTTAATTCATGGAGGTTGAACAAATTTTATGGAACTACTCATTGTATCAAAAACCAATTGATAAGAAAACTTCAGGTATCAAATAACATTATCCTTTTACTTCTTCATTATTGGCTGTACGAAAACTCACCGGCACAAACAAATTGAATGATCCTAGCGATGAAAAATTTTGTAAAGAATCTATAGGCGACGGCGGTCGAATTGCTGTATTTACTCGCAATTCACGCTTGAGCAAATCAAGTTGTAATAGTGCCTATAAAAATAAAGTTTACTTAGCAAAGAGGAAATGTGATTTAATGAACTACCACTTCTCTTGTGTTTATAAAGCAAAAAAAAAGGAAAAAAAAACTTTTCAATGAACAACAAAACTAAGACAATTAACAGCTGAATTCAAAAAGATGCCTAAATTTTAAAACCAGCGCAACACGAACCTGGTCCCGTTCATATAGCGCTTTTGACTTGTCAACTTCTGCTTGTTCCGCAACACGACGATAATACTCAGCATCCTTCTTCCATGCTTCGCAAGCTTGACGTGCTTGTTTCAGGCCTTCTTCCCATGCTGTTAATTTCTGATGGTGGGCCACAAGCTCCTCACTTTTTCTCTTTAATTCCTTTTGTAACTCCTCCTTGCTCATCTCGTGTTGCGGCATGGATAAGTCCGTTTTCAAAAGATCTAGAAACCACCTTCATTAACGGAATAATCTTCAGACAAAGTCTTCATTAACACACTTATTTCAATCCCAATGGTCAGAGAAAAAAATATTTAAAGAATCAGACATTTGTATGACGCTTTTAACAAGTTATAAAAATACCATTCAGATTACTTGAAACAGCAGACAAAAAATTAGTTCTTCAAAGCAAACATCGCTTATTTAGAACACAAGTTTGAGAAAGTTGATAAAGGCTTAAAAAGTAAAGATTTGTTCTCGTTTCTATATTAAAATTAACAAGTCAAATGTTTGATGTACAAGGTTCTACAAAAAGAAAAAAAAAAAAAAAAAACCAATATGTCCGAATATATTTGTGATCACATCTAAAACGCGCATAAATACCACAAAACAGTGAAACATACCTGAACCTAGCGATCCTAGTCCCATTAACCCCTTCAACTGTGGAGTCGCGGAAGGCAAATCGATTGTCAGTTTATTTTGCTGAAACAATGATTCGCCAAGGGAAGGTAACGGTGGAGAACCAAATGGAGAATTCGAATTGGGGATTTGCATCGGTGAAGAAGAGGACGTCATAGCTAAAAAGAAAACGGTTATTAAGTATCTCGCTTTTGCTATTTTTAGTCATGCCCTAGGAACATTTTCGCAAGCTAATTTCTGCGCAACACAAAATGTTTAATCTCATGCATAATACCATAAAATCGTCAGTTCTATTTCACTAACCCTATTCCCAGTAACCAAAAACTCGACTGCAGATAATAAGGCTCAAAGTAGCAAGTGTAAGACAGGGTAAACAGAGCAAGATCGTATTTTTAAATGAATAAAAATACATGTTTCCTGTAAACCTGAAGTGACCGGGTACGCAAATTTATGTTTGAAACTATTAGTTTTTATCTCTTATAACAGAGGATAACGGTGTAAAAGCCTCCCTCATGTTCAGATCATTTCGGTAACGTAAATGTTAAATCGATGCAGTATTTATAATCCATATTGTTAACATTGATATAATCAAATTTGAAAGATTTCTGACCAGGCAATAACACACATCAAAAAATGAGGGCTTACGCGGATTGGTGAAAAAATCAGGCAAGAACTTGTGTTCTTTTTGTTCGGATATAGGAGACAATGCACTGCCTGACAGTTCATCCAAAGAAAGTTCATCAATTGCTGCGGGTAGCACACGCATTGGTGCATCTGATGTGGATCGATTCATCGCATTCAATGATGAAAAAGTAGGCAACGATGATACTAAAGCTTCGTTAGCGCTTGTTACTGAATATCCTTAAAAAATTTTTTCCCTTCATTCAAACAATTTAGCAGTCATTTATTATTCGTTAACTGCAATTCAAAAGCTTATACTGAATGAAAACGGAGAACCGGACTCAATACAATCACAGTGAACTTTAGAAGGAAAGGAAACAAGTACTAGTCAGGATCAGAATTAACAATGAAAAGTAGATTTACCTAAATCTAGCTGTCCCATATTTAATGAAGAAGTTCGTATGCGACCAATGGCGCTATCGGCTACGCGCTGCGGCTAAAAAAATCAAAAAAATTGAATAAATTTGGTCCTAAGGATTAAACCGATGCAAAACAACGAATGTGAACCGCCGGACAAAACTCGAAAACTTGAAAGTTAAAAATAAGACTTGCCGAAATTTGAACACGTTCAAATCCTGGAGCTTTCGGATAACTGCTTTGATGTCCCTCGTCGCCACCGGCTGATGATACCGTCTTTCCTGGCGCTTGCCTCTGCTTCAAAACTGCCTAAAATCTCGTTTAATTTCTTGTTATTCCTTATCAAAATAGAGTAAATAAATATCACAACAGGAAATTCTTACTGAATAGGTGGGTGTTGTGGCTGATGTTGCTGTCTGCATTATATTTTCTGAAATGACCAGAGATGAATGGAACTAATTAGATTCAATTCAGCAAAAGAAACTGATCAAATTTATTTAAGAGCATAAAATTATTCCAACACTACCTGGTCGGGCCGTAGGAGAGGTAGCCGGTTCTGCGTTCCCTGAACTGGTAGAACTGCTGCTCTGTTTCGGTGCTATGGGTGCATCTGGATTGTTACTTAGCCGATAGTACGGGGCACGTTGGACATGCAACTCTGAGTCGTGGTGCGCAAATGCGCAAAACACGGCGCGAGGACAATAACCATGATCAAGCATATCGTTACATTTTGTTGACTTATATATTTCAGGATGAAACTGCTGCTCGGTCCTTGTATGACAATAACCACAATCATCGCCATTTTCACACTGTTCTGGTTCTAACCACTCGTCTGCTGACTTCGCTGTTGGACATGGAGTTGATCTTAAGAGAATTTGAGGTAAACAAGACAAAAATAATAAGTAACTACGATCAGTATGACAGCATTATGAACTTAAAATCATTTCTAGTAATTTCCCATATTCTTCTCAAATCAAATGAACAGGTTCTTACCGGTACTTATGCACAGCTGGAGGTCTTCGACGATCTTTGGAGTTGTGGTAAAATGGACATGCATAACCTTGACGGCAGAGGCGAGCTGGTTTTTTGCACTGTTCAGTTTTATAACATGATAAAACATGAACTTGGTCTGCAGATAGTCAATTTTAAGACAGCAAAATCATTCAGTGCTTGAGGATCCAAAGATGTTGAAATAGAAAAAAAAAAAAAAAAACCAGGTAAAAGATTGCCCAGAAAAATTCAGAATAATATATTACCATGCCAAAGCGGGTCTTCCACAACGAAACTAGTTCTTTCACGATTTTCTGGATCTAATAAGGCGCCATTTTGACTTTCCTGAGAATCATGCACAGCTTGTCGAAGATCCTGAACACTATGCGCAAACGCACAATGAGGACCGTTTTTCGCACAAATACCACGTGCATCTGTTGGATGAACACACATAGCCGTTTTATAATACCGTAAGTGATACTTGCGTTCTACATCTCCCGCTACGCGGTGTAAAAAATTGCAACTGTAAAAAAAAACGGATCAAATGAAATATATATACTTCATACTGATGTAGTGATAGTGATTTCTTCACTGTATAAATTGGCATTTCTTAAATATTGACAGCTTAATAAATTCAATTAAGATTCAAGAATAAATGAACCATATTTTACTGGGATTTCTCAAACCCACCTATCTCCATCCGGACATATACCAGTATTTTCATCATATTTGTCACAGTACACATCGGCCGAGTAATTGAAAGTACCATCCGATCGTCTTACCGGACGACGTCTTCGCTGATTAGCAAAATGCCAATTAAAACAAGTATATGGACGATGTTGCTGGCACTGGTGCTGTTTAAAATGCGGGCATGCTTCCACTCGAAAATCACGAAGATAACTAAAAAAAATGAAATTAATTGACGAAAGCATATGCTTAAATATGACTTTCCATGGCTAGAACAATAATCGATAACATATTTATTTACTACATGCAGTTCAATCACTACTGTCAACTTGGAAGATGACCTAACTGAACATTTATACTTCCTTCCACATCCCATAAACTACAATTAAACGAAGTTTAACCGAATAAAATGAGATAAGGAAAAATAATTAAATGATAATTAATTAAAGAAACATTTTTACTTTAATTATGGTCCAAAAAAATGCAGAAATTAAGAGATAGATGAATGAAGTGAGAGAGGAAAAACTTGATGAACGGTAAGAACGGAAAGTGCTTACTGTAAGTGATTCGGTTTCTCGGAGCTGTTAAGTGTTGGGCGGACAACATCCATGGCCACCATCCATGGAAGGGATTACATTCAGAGAATTTGGAGAAAATGTAAACAAAACACAACGCACCCCTTCCCTCCACCAATGACACACACTCACATAGACCTTCCAAAGTGTATGGATGAAAAATCAGCTGACAACTTGGCGCTTAGCCAAACAACACTCGTTGTAGGAGTTAGCAACTCGCGCGCAATTTCAAAACACAACTAAGTATAGTTATATTCCGGTCAAACCTTCAGGAAACAACGGACTCGGAGAAGTAATAGGCGATAGGTCACCGGTCATCTTCAAATAAATTTCTAAAGTTCGACAGTAGATTTAAATGGTCCTTATATGGTATTACAGGATGTAGATATTGGAGTATAACTCTTAATTCAGTAATTTAACTTTCAATTAATACTGAGAGCTTCAAACAACAATTGTTTTGCTATCGTTTCTCATGGATGAAAATATGTTTGGCACAGTTTGAACTCGAATTAAATAGAATGTCAGGTAGAATGAAAGATATATATTCTAGGTATCATGAATGAAAAATTTCTAATGAGGAGGAAGTGCAGACCTTCTGATAGAAAAAGAGGTTGCTTGCTTCATTTAATCTAAAAAAAGACGATTTTTGTGGTTAGATCTGAGAGCTCAGCATAAATAGGGTGGTAAAGCACAATGGAGTATAATAGTAAGTGATAAGCAGGCAGCAGATGGTGTGTATTCATCACGTCACCATCGATTTTGAAATGCACTTTACTCCAGAATTTGATTTGAACAAGCTGGGAGAAAACCAATCAACTTTGTTAAAGTGATGCAATCATTACTTCTAGAAATAACATTATACAATTCAATGCAAAAGTGGATTTACTATAATTTTTGTGGATATCAAGTTTAATTAAATAAAAACAGTAACTTTTAATTATCGCAAGACGCATATTAAAATCAACTTCGTCGAATTACTGTTTGCAACTTACTTATATTACATATCCTTTCCAGCCAAATTTTCCTCTTTTCTGCGCTGTAATTTATGAGTTTTCGCCTCCTTCAAATGTTCATTAACTCATATCACTCATACATATCAAACGAGAACTGAAGAAAATTTTGTTGTTGTGCATAAAGCGCCACAGGACACGATGTCATCAAGTTAATACTATTTGTACTTTCATTTGTTGATCAAACACATATTTCTATAGACCTTTGATCTCAGACTTCAGAGACCTAAAAAATCATGTAACATCTGAAAGAATATTTTACGCTCAATACAGCAGACAGATACTATCATGGATTAAAATGATTCCCCTTGGTGTTTCTGTAATTATCCTGAATTTTCACAACCTAAAAATATTATTTTCACAATTTTATGTTGAAACATGTATTCCGCTTATCTATATACTTGCACTTGCTGAACATTGGTAATCTTTGCAAACCTCAAAAACACAAATTTATGTTCGTATCAAATTATCGCACAAACATAAATTTTATTAATGAAGGTCGAAAATTGCGATTTCTTCTCTTCACTTTATGATTCACTTTCAAGCTTTCAATGAATCTTGATGAAACTAAATAGCCATATGAATAATACTGTTTATTTCACTATGTTTCTTGTCTTATACAATTCGTTCGATACCAGATAAGAATCAAAGGTTGCAATAGTAAAACGTAAAGCTTGAAATCATGATGCATTTAAAGTAGGATATATAACTTAAAAATGAAGTAAATCTACATATAAAAAAGAATTCGAAACATAAATATAAAGTGAAAACGAATATGTAATCGTCGTTTTGGGTTAATGACGAATCCTAATGGTGCCGATGGAATGGTTTGTAGTAAATCGTTGACCATCTTATATCCTCCTGCTGCCGTTGCAATGTGACTGTTGTATCTATGTTGAATGGCGCGTTACTGTGATAGTTACGAAAGTGGTGATGGTTGCGGCCTTGGCCTTGTCTTTAGTTTATGGCTGTCGATACTATACATCCATCTATCTGTCCTCACCGATAAGCATCTCTGCTATCAGCACTACTACTGCGTGATAGTCAACATATAGTAAATCATGCACTATTTGATGGCTGTAGTAACTCCAGCTGCATAAAACTTCAGTACCACTTAGTGTATGGTTGTTAAAATTTATGAATCTATTGCTACTATTTTGAAGAAGTTTGAAATCATCTCAAGATGATTTATAATTGCCAATCATTTAGGAACAATTTGAAAAATAATTGGAGTTTAGTTTGCGAATCAAACTTGGGTGAAATATAAATAGCAAGTTACATTTGCTGCAACTCCTTTTTCAATAAGTTATTACAATACCTGAATCGAGTGTCGTCCAGAAATCAGATATTCTTAATGTATATGATACTTTTTAAATCAATATTACATCGATTGATTCACCATTTCTATTAGTTCCACATACAATTAACGCTTCGTTCCAAAATCGACATTTTCGAAATTTTGTTTCGAGATTCGAAATACTTTTGAGAATTTTTAAACCACTACCATTTTGACAAACTATTTTACAAGTCTCTCTCTCTCTCTCTCTCTCTCTCCCCATCTTCTTCCTATATCGAACTTCCCAGAATAAGTAATAAAGAAAATTTTAGAAGTACAGCTATCTCAATGTCTATATTAAATAATTGGGATCAAAGTGTTGCATTCGTTTCTCAGCATAATTAGAATTCGGTTGGATTGTTGATAGATTTTTTTGGATTATGGACTGACACGTCGCATTATCATCCTCGTTGCATTGTTAGAGTGATAGATGATTACTTTTTTTAAATATTTTGTTCATTCTAGTCAAATCTTAACATTATTTATTTTTATGGACTGTCAAAGCATATATGTATACATCTGTTGTTAATATTTTATTTTATTTTGATTATTTCATTGTTTTATTTAGTATATTTCAAGCATATCTCTTCTCTTGATGTTATCACGATTAGCGCTTTAAAAAATGACTGTTGTCCATGAATTTTTAATTCCCTTTTTTTTTTTTTTACACATTAAGGTGTCGATAAATAAATTGTGCATAAACTTCTCATAGATTGTATCACACAAATCTTGTTATTTGACTGCAATGAATATATTTCGTTTCGCCGGTGATTCTTCTCATCTTATTGCTATTGTCATTCTAATTGTGAAAATATGGAAAACACGCTCTTGTGCAGGTTTGTAAATTTAAAGACTTTGTAAGTGAGAAATCTCTAATATAATCGAAAAATTTCCATATCAAGTTATCAAGATGCTAGAGACTTTTGATGTTACTGTACATTGAAAGAACAAAATAATTTCAGGACTTTCTGGAAAATCGCAACTTTTATTTGCATTTGTCTTCACATCACGTTATTTAGATCTGTTCAATTTCATATCATCTTATAATACAATTATGAAGGTATACAAGTTTGATTGTTGGCAGTAAACCTGAGCAGAATGATCCATTGTAGTTAGATCAGCGCACTGGATAGTTCTTTTTTTCACTTATCCTTTATCACTGGATAGGAAATATTATCAAGAGAGTAATACTCGTATAGTCAAGGTAGAAGTCAAGTGATGTAGTGAACGCAGTATACGGAGATCGTAACTCAATTTTTCTTCTGAGCCTCCATGAAACAGTGCATTAATAAATGTATGGTGTATGTGGACAGAAATTTATATTAATAAACCTGACGTTGTTTTCTAGTTTTTTTTTTTTTTTTTTTTTTTTTTCGCTACATCGGCTTATTTCAACATCTTGTCTGCTTCTAAAGCATATTTGCAATTCTTGACTTTGTCAATAAAAGTGATTATCATCAATAAAACCATCAATCATCAAGACTGTGAAGTCAACAAGTTGCCCGTTTTCAGATCTTTTTCCTTGTATCTTCATATGGAACCGTTTATCTGATGTTTTTCAAGTTCAAAGCAACTTATGACCGGTAGGATTTCTTTTCTTCCAGAGAAATTCCATAATTCTAATTCTGGGTGAATGTTGTTAAAATCGGTGAAGTTATGTCTTATATATGAGAATTCTCCAGCAGATTTTTCGTAATGCTGTTTCAGAAAGTCGCCCCTTTTTTGTCTTATTTAATTAGATGTTTGCTTTGCTCCCAGTCGTTTGAAAACTTTGTCCTCGCCTTAAATTTTATCTCTAGAAGTCAATTTTTTCGGATCTTTTCATGTTTGGTCACAATTGCAGGAATCACGATACATTTCGGATAGAATTCTTGATTATTCCAGCAGTAACACTTGCTTTTCTCATCAACCATCAGTTTTCGTTCATTGAGGTTAATTATGTTTTCTTGGTATTTTAGAAGATGAGCATTCCGGGATTGCACCTGTTGCTAATGCATTAGTTTTAGGCTTTGTTTTAATGAAGTAGCATTTATTAATCTCTCGAGGTCAAGTTTGATTTTGACGACTTCTTTTATTAATTAAATTTGATTTTAGGGTTGCAGAAAGGGGGCAATATGCCAAAGAACTAATAATTTTTGGCTAGTTATTAGAAATGTTATCAGCTTGAACAGAATAAAGTTGAGGTGTGTGCGGTATCAGTTAAAATCAAAGCGAAATATAGTGAGTATAAGTAACTAAAACCAGTGTTGTAAACAGTGTGATCGAAACAGTAAAATCAAAGAAATAATGATTATGGCTTTCTCAATTACATTTCCCAAAAGTAGAAGTAAGCGTCGCGTGTCATCATTATTGCATAGATTTTTCCTTATAATATGCTATCAGTAGGTATTTAGATTGTAAATACCAGTGAATTTTATGACTGCCAATGGTATATCGTGTGAGGGCCGAATTTTGATGTAGTAGGTTTTCCGTAGGAAACCATCACTAAAAGAAGTGGAAAACGTATAAACCGAGTGTTTTTGTAATTTAGACTCTGTTGTCTTACTATTTTACTTGTTAACTAGATTGCCTGGTCGTTCTCCATATATTTGGAAGCAGTTGCCATCATGCCGCAGTTGTTCATGCTTTCACGTACCGGAAGCGCGGAAACAATCACCGCTCATTATCTGTTTGCATTGGGAACATATCGAGCTCTGTATATCTTGAATTGGATGTATCGTTATTACACTGAGGAATTTTTTGATCCTATTGTAGTTGTTGCCGGTGTTGTACAAACTGTACTTTATGCCGATTTTTTCTATCTGTATGTTACACGAGGTAATGTTTTGAAGCTATCTTTTTTAATAAATTTTCTTTCAGGTGTCTTTTTTTTTTACTACGCACAACAGTTTTCCATGAATTTGTTTCGTTTCCTTTTCGTTCTACCTCGCGGTTATTCTCTGATCTGTTGCAGTTTTCGAAGATTTCGATACTTTTTCTGAGTTTCAATATGTTTGATTGCATTCTTGTATAATTCTTTCCTGTTTAGTGATTCGAGGACGCAAAAATCTGGAGCTTCCCGCTTAGTTTTTCGTTATCAAGGATCGCGTCTTCACTGCTTATATTTGTTATCTATGGATCATTTTGTTTTTCGAAACTTTCTTGAGTGCGGATCTATGCAGTTACAAGGTTTTAACATCCCAGTGTTCTCACTGGAGGAGTTCGGTTTTAATTAATCGTTTCAAATAGACTTTTCGAAGTCCGTGAACTATCTTTTTGTTACTAGGCCTTAAAACAATAAATATCTAGAAAATTTTTACGCATCTGTGAGTGTTTTGACATTTCCGATAAACATGAGATTTAGAGGAGATATTCCGCTTTTGTGTTTTATATTAGCTAAGAAGAGGATGTAATTTAAATTAGGAATATTTATTAACCATTTAATTATTTATTTGGGTTTGTTCAAATCATATTTGTTTGATTCTTGTTTAAAAATCAGTGTACTGTGTCTTGTGAGTTTTCCACTTGTACTCATTAATAATCACTGCACGTATTATTATTGCTTCATGTATCCCGCGGTTGGAATTTCATCCTGGATACATGCTGCTGAATTTGGTATCTCATCAAGGTAATATGTACTAAAATGTTATTTTTTCCCAATATTTCTCTTCTTTTACCATATTTTTTTTCCCAATGGCATTTATACATTCACCATGAAAGAACACTCACAAGCATTCGCTAAAAATTCAGCTGATTTTAGAAGTTAGTCTGAATTCCACTTTAGGGTTATCGATGCTTTCAGGATATTGATGTTCTTGTGACGTAGCGTCGCAAGAACGGAAGACTGGATTCAGTTGTAAGCTAAATATTACCCATGATACGGTGTACTAGTCGACAAAACATTAGTAGAAAATTGAAAAGACCATCCAGCACTAAAATTTAGCAGTGGAAAGTGGTGGCAAAAACCCGACAACCTTTGAATCGCATCCTAAACTGGTGTACCTGAAAGATTTGTCACCATCCACTCATTCATACTCGATTCAACCAAATATACATCAATTATTCTGGTTACCTGCAATAGCTGTTGAAAGTCTGCAGAACTGAACGTAAAACTGTCTTGTGATACTTGCGGATCTTCGATGGAAATGTAAGAGCGGGCAAATGTTCATGTATTGTTTCGAAGAAAATAATTTGAAGTTCCCTAAATTAACGAAGAAATTGACTGGAGTTCTTAAAGATCCAGTGAACTTTTGCCTCAATCTGATTGGATTCTACTTTTTCACTTTTTTTTTGATTTCCAGGATGTGCTTCCGTCAATCACATTTTTAAACTGTAAATGCCTTCTTGTAGCTTTCCATATTACCGATGTGAAATAAATTGTTCTGGCCTGATGGCAACTGTTTCATATTCATGCTTTACATGATATTGATAGGAATGCTTTGCCATCTCATCGACAAATGTATTTATCGAGAAAAATATTTCCACCGATCTCCAAAAGCTGTTTTTTGGAAAACATCCAGAATTTCATGAAAGAATGATTTTCATAAAGAAGATTGCTAGATGAAACAAAAACTCCATTAAAAAAAAATTGATCCGTAAGAGTTCTGAGGCATACCGCTGACACTGGTTGTTTCGACTTTTGAAAGTTACATTTCACGTTAGGTACAGATTGGGTTTCGACATTTATTCAGGGATATGCGAGAAAAAATGAGTCATTCCCAAAACTTCGAACATTGTGCTTCGACAGTGAAAGATATTTTTTTACCCTGCTATTCATAAAAACAGTTAATCTGTTCTTGACGAGCTTATCGATTTAAAATTGTGCCTGTTCAGAAAATTTTTTGCTGAATGTAAAGGGTCAGCGTCATGCTCACTGTAATTAATTTACTGATTAATCTGTTGTTGATGAAGACCCACCAATAATAAGTATAATGCCCGTCATTATGATGAAGAGTGGTGTAAATGTAATTACTGAATAAATAAAAGTCAGTCCAGCGATCACTTTTCTGAATTTATCCAAAATTCTAAATACCACTCTTGAACTCATATCCATTGCATATGGGTACAGGCAAAAACAAAAAATGTGATGGGACTAGGATTCGAAATCATAGGGGTGGAAGTGAATTTCAGTTCTTCCCTCTGTGGTAAATTACATGAACAAAAGTCCCACCAAAACCTATCGGTAATTGACAATGTTTGGTTCTCAGCATAAAAAATTCATCCTTATCATCATCAAGGACCACAAGTTATGGGTTAGGATGTTGCAGATGTAGATGATAAAAGGAAGGAGAAACGGGTCACAAGGGAAAAAAGAGGAAAGAATAGGTCATCGGTGAAATATTCAAAATTCTCTTCGAAATTTCAAATTTGGGGGTTGTATATACAACAATGCCATTCATGAAGTTTCAAAATCAATTTTTTCTACATTATCAATGAATGTAGTAGTCATATTATTTTATGGCTAAATCCCAGATATTCTGAAATAGAGAACAGCATGTTTTTCTTGGGAAAAAATGCCTCCCCGAATTTTTTTTTGATTAAACTGGATTTAAGGGAAAAGGAAGCTGCCGCTTCAAAACTAAATTAATGACTATACTTTCGGAAAATTAATTCCGCACTGTTTATACTAGATTATCACAAGGAAATCTTTACGGTTCATAAAATAAGAATCAACAAAGAAACAAATTTAATAAAAACTTTCGCTCCGAGATATCAAGTCACTGCAATACTGACCCGCACCTCTTATTTCCTTCAAATTGTCTTTCGTCTTAAAGTTCGATTAAAACATTTGGCATCCTGACGGTTCATTATTTTTAACCATGGCATATGAATCCTAATTCAGCACATGTTAAAACTAATTTACCATCCCAATTCCTCGTTTCAATTTTAGTATTCAAGTATTGCATCTACAGTGAGTTATCGGGACTCCGGGACTAAAAATGACTGGAACCGAGCCACGCCCCCTGGAATCCCAACAATTTATGGAAATCTTGTCAATTTCACTATTCAACATTTTGGAAGAAATCACTTGTTATAATGAAAAAGCATGTGCAGTACCACTCGTTTTCCAAAATCCGGAAAAATTTAACTGCATAACTTTTTTATTTCTCACAGATCACTATATTACCGCAAACATTCTTTTTCAAAGCGCAAACATTTGGCATATGGAACGTAAATGAGTTTAAATATCGATAATGGACACGCAACAAAGCACACAAAAACAGAAACAAAATCACAGCATGCTCAACCGAAATATACTCACAGAACTCTATCCGCTATTACCGTTGTTCCAGGGTTTTTGATTTCCGTAATTTTGAAAACTCTCAAAGTTTCCAGGAACCTATTAACAGGAAGTTGAAGGAATTCAAAAAAACATATTCTTTATCTACCCTGCAATAATTCGATCACTATATTTGTTAACCCTAGTACAATCCCCAAAATTTTTGGGAAAACTAACAATTACATATTCTATTCTCCACTTGTAAAGTGTTTAAAAACAGATTCTTTTCCCACAGATCAATTTCTGAATAAATAATGTTGTAACATTTTGCAGCAGAACTAAAGAAAAATAATGAACGATATCGTGAATGACGAAGGCTCATCAATCTTATAATTCTGTTATCATGTTTACATCATCCTCTATCATACTCATAAAATTAATTGCCATAACATTCTTGAAATTCTCTGCCTACTTATATATAAATAATATAAGCACCAATATGAACCTCAACGGAATCTATGTAAATAATGAATTCGAAACTGAGCTGTGCCCAAAGGTAGACGACTAAATATTTCTTAGACCACTATATTTTTGGACGGTTGTTATATTCAACAAAATATATCCTCCAATGAGAAAAACACCTCATCACTTTCCAAGGAACCAACCATTCAAAAAGGGCATTAGTTAATACAAGAAAATGAAAATCACTTAATGGACAAAACTGCACAGAGACACACTATAAGAGCAAAACGACCAATAGCAACAGAAGCATTAGCAGTAGCAAGTGAACTAATTCCCAAAACAACCTTCGGAAGTGCATTCAAGTAGCCAAAATATTCCGATATAGAATACAAACAGTGTGTATTCAAGTCCGCCGAAAAAAAGAACTACGAAAAAGAAGACCTGTTCTCACAGTCCTGTGCACAAAACATTTTTTGACAAAACCACAACGTTGTCGTAATAATCGAAGGTTCTCTGAGACTTGATTGTGTGCTTGGTATTTTCCATCATCCTTGCTGACTCTAACTACCACTGCGCAACGCTGTATGCCCTATCCACTAGTGTCAAATTCTTACCCGAATCGATTTCATATGTTAAATTCATTCTCAATACTTCAATTGTTCTAAACTTTTGAAGACTATAACATTTAATGGAGGAAGTTTAAGACATTCTGCTGCATTTCACCACTACACTGACATCATATTTCAGATGACAACCTCAACCACTTTAATAGAAAACTAACGGCCAAAGGAGGGACACATTTTCCAATTAGTTTCTTAAACTACCATTTTAGAATTAAAATACTAGATGACAACAACTCAAAAATCATCTAATATTAACAGTGCGAAAAATGGACAGAAATGTATCCAATTCTGGATAAAATTGGTCAAATTACAGAATTCAATTTAAATGATGATAGAAAAAGATGACCAAGATAAGCACACCAATCTCAGGATAAAACCAATAATTTTTATTGGAACAACCATATTTCTCTAATGTAGCAATACCAAAAGCCTTAAAAAATGAAACAAAAACACCTCTTTCTTAATGCGTGAAGAAAAAAAAAAGCCCCGTCACTGATTACTGGATGAAAACTCTAGAAGAGTTTCGCTTTTCGTTTCAAATTAATTCTTTTCCATTCCGGTAACTTGTAGAACTCAATTGGACTCATGCTGAACGTCTCTTCAAACTGATTTCTGTTCAAGTGTCGCTCCAGATGCGCGCGATCCACATCATCCGGTAATTTCTTGTTTGATGTTTGCAGTACATTCAGTGGATAGATTTTTGCCGGTTTACTCATATCTGGCAACGAACTTCTCAAAGTACCACGACTCTCACCTACACCGGTACCATTTATGGTACAAGAACGATAGTCATCTGGTAAAGTGCCACCACGCCCAATAAGCGACTCTGAAAAAAAAAACCGAGGTCAAAATACAGAAAAGCTTAGAAGCTAAAACAGAAATACGGATAGAATTCCTGCTGTACGACATTTTTTGAACGTTTATGATGATTTCCCGAACTTTCATAGAAACTCCTCGTCTGTAACCTGCATAATGAACAAGTCGAAAATTCAAAGACAGTTCATTCTGCAAGTTTTTAAAAGCAGGCATTTCTTGTCTTTTGTTCCCTGTTCATCCATACTCAGTTTAGATAAAGTTCTAATTGGAAGACTCCCACTCCAACAGTCACAGCCAAAACAGTGAATACCTTCAACAATTACAGTAAAAATAAATACGACGCTATTATCATAAACTAATAAGTTACACGCATCCATCTATGAAAATATCTATGCAGAATTACTCAGAAACTGCTTACTACGCTAGCGTCTTGCTCAGAATGAACCATAGATTACAAAAAACAACCACGCATCACCGAACCATGAGAGTTCTCAACCCATAAATTTTTACGGTATTCCTGCCAGATGAGTTTCCTCATCCTGAATCAACTAAGCCTCAGGCTTTAATCCAAAAGCTGCCTTCCGTCAATTCCTTTAAGCTGACAAAAAAGTTTTTTTTTTTTCAAATTGTCCGTCAAAGCATGTTTACTGTTGATACAACACCAGTTGGTCAGAATTGAAACGACATATGCCTGTCTTCAAACCCCTCAATTCTGTCCTCAATAAATGAAAACGTTCTTAGCAAATGCTTTCGCACGATTTCTTACGTTCAAAAACTAACTATCTTTTTTAACCATTGTTGGCTCATAAGCAATAAAATAGGACAAAGACCCTATCTCACTATTTCATTCAGAAGAATTAGGCATTGCGCTGAATTTCTCTTTTTCAATTATATTTCAAGTAAGGAATGGACACAGCGATGACTACAACGTGATGGAGATTTTGTTAGTAATTCTTCTTGTTATAATGGATATCAAAGGCCTATTCAGAGAATTCATTAACTACCACATTGGCAGTGGAAAAAAACTTGACGAACTATTACATCAAAAGAATACCAGCATATTTCTAAAACAAATTTCAACCTCAAAACCAAGTTAATACTTAATTCTTATTTTGGACTACAGGCATTCATCACCGGTTGACAATTCAAATTAACAACTTGATTTGAACTGAAATCTTCAAGAGGTCATTATAACTGATATTCGATAATATATGTGATGAATAATTAAATTCACTTATGACCAGTACTGCCAGTGACAGTGACTTCAAAATTCAAATTATATCAGCGAAAGTGAAAATATAATGCTCTCAGCACCATCTTCTAACGAAATTCACGGAATGTAAACATAGATCTAAAACTAAAAAAAGCTAAATTTCAAAAGCTTAAGCTTACGATCAGAAAAGTGGGAGCTAATTGTCGTGTTGAGACCATCCAAGGAAACATTTTGACCATAATGATAACCATCCGGTAGCGTCGCTGATCGACCAGTCATTTCAACGTATGACCTCGGAATGTGAAAAAATGGTATTGATGTCGTCGCCGCTCTGTCTGTTTGTCTCTGCCAATAGACCCATGGTTTCGGTCGATTCACATGACGCGAAGGAGCTAAATAATGCATTTGTTAATTTGTAACAGACTGAGAGCAGGAAAAATACTTGTAAATATAAACCTACATGCATTTATTGGAGTGTCATAGCGAAACCGCAAATGTGGCATCTTCTTGGCAGATGGTGTACGGCTTGCATTTCTTGGATCCCAGTGCAGAGGCAATCTAAAATGATAAATGGCTGGTCAGGACGTACCATGAAATTGGAAAGCACGGAAAATAAATACCCTTTTAACTATATTTGCTTGTGAATAGAGTATCGAAATATAGAAGAATTCATCATAAACACCAAGAAAAAATCATTGTGTATAGACAAGAAAAGGGATTAATTTGGAGGGATTCTACTACAACATATTACAAATCAAGCAACTTTAGGCAAATGGATATGAACCAAAATAAACCTTTGTTTCTTATGTACTTCTTCGAGATTCTGTTTAATAACATGAGCAATTGACGAATCTTTGTCATACGTGTCTAACTGTTCCACTGCTCGCCGCAGCTTCTCAGCATCAATTCGATCAGACTCATCATATTCATCTTCATCATCGTCATTTTCAACAGACGACCACGAAAGACGGCGCTTAACATCTTAAAACTGGCTTTAATTAAAAATCAATAAAAATAACTTATGCATATCATGTAAGTTGCTTCTACTTGATAAGTTAATGAATATGGAGAAACGTATTTCGTCCCTAAATCTTGGCATGGAGAGTGAAACATCTATTCCTCGCTTCAGATTCAAAGCGCTTTTTATACTTCATAGTTTTGAATAACGAAATCTCAAATTGAATGTAATATCCGAATAAGATAGCTCCACGAATAAAATTTATTGGTTCAAGCAACCATCGTCTAAGCAAATCTAAAGCTGTGAACATTTTTTGAGCTTCCGGGAAAAGGCAGAAAAATGTCTCCCACTCCACACAAAAAATTCCTCAATCATTCCGACTAATCGATTTAGGTTTTCTACTCAACTAATTGTCCTGAACACCAGTCCAGACTTTTCAATTGAACTTCTGACTCGAGAATGATAGCTACAGCGAAAGAAGCAAATAGCTGGGAAATTTACCTTCTCAGTTATAACAAAAACTTTGTCAGTATCGAAGTGCTACTAATTTTTTGAAAATCCTCAAAAAATTCATCTCTACTCATTCAACAAGAAAAAATAAACCATCAAGTGCATAAGGGTACGGAGGTGCTGGAAAGTCCGCTCGTTCAATTGGTGGAACGATACCAGGTTCCGGAGCATGCCCAGCCGGATAATGGGCCATCTCGATTGGTTCTTCATTGTCCATATGTGGCGAACGTGGACGTGGAGCACTTTTTTCAAGATCTTCCGCTGAAGCAAAAATCTCGAAGTTCAAACTGATTCGACCCTTTGCATCAAAAAATGATGATAACTGATACAAGGTTTTTATGGGTTGTCTATGTTTTAAAATTCTAGCCATTTTTAAGCAAAAATAAAACGCACTCAATCGTTGCATTCCTGTTTTCAACATTGAAAGTCGTGATTTCCGGATTTTGATTGGACCTGAAAAATAACAAGAAAAAAATGCAAGTTCTAATAGGACGTACCAAGAGAAATACGTTTCAGGCATCCGAATTTAAATCAAACGTACTTACCTTGAGGAGTATGAAACTGCGCAGGCTGTGGTGGATGGGGTGGGATTGGTTGCTTCAGATATGTCTGTTCAGCTTCCGGCAAGAGATACATATACGTCAAATGCTGACCAAAATGCGAATGATATTTTGGCTCCTCACGAGCATTACCTGCGTGACCTGCTGGCTAGAAACATGAAAATGAAACCAAGTGGGCGTACTAAATCACAGTGATTTAAAATATTTGTTCAAGGCCAGCACTTCATAATACCTTATTCGGTTTCCAAGACTTGATCAGCAAAAATTAGCAGATGCATATCCAGTATACTGTAGATAACAACAGCAGTGTAGGAAGTAACTTGAGTCGATTCTAGCTAAGGATTACTATTTTGAGGAAAAAGGTTAAGATATACTAAGATAATTTATGTTGAGGACATCCAAAGTGATCAATCCCGGGGACATTTCATATCGGTTGTTTTTTTTTCTTCTTGCAAGAAAAAAAAAACGAGAGTGATTTCACAACTCAAAATAACACTACAGACAAAAACCTGAAATAAGATGAAAAACGATGCCATCTTGCAACACTATCAAGTACTGATCTAACCCATAAAATTCTATTTGACTTGGGAATAATTCATTAACAAAAGTACATAACATATCAAAGTAACTTACTGCAATATTTTCTGTTACTTTTGCATGTTCACAACCTGGGTGCCAGATTTCATCACCTTGCATGTACATTTCCTGTCCATCACCAAAGCGTTCACCACAACGTGAGCAACGAGCACAAGTTGGATGAAATTTGTAACCTCCAGCCTAAAGCTGTATATATAGAAATACTACATCTAAAACTATCATCAGTACTTGAAAGTTGGGTAAATCTGAATGATTCTTAACTGTGTGAAAAATAAACCAGCTTTTGTTATCATACTACCATTACACTTCGTGCTCTCCCAAGGTTTATGTATATTAAGCACACATCAGTGATGCCTTAAGCTTATCTATTTTTTCCGCAAAATATGCACATTTCAAAAAAATTTAAAAATTTACCTGCAATACTTTTCCAGCGATATACTTATCACACTCATAGCACCGGACACCATATTTCATATTGTAATCCCGAATACAAAGTGGTTTGCCATCATGTGTCATATACTCGCCTTGAAGTACGGTAGCACATTCAGAACATTTAAAACACCAAACATGCCACTGTTCTCCAAGTGCCAGCAATACCTGACCGCTCTGTAGTGGCTGTCCACAAGATGCACATCCTGAAAAGCATTGAAATTTAGTCTGGTGTTATGTGCCAATGTAATTTCGACCCTGACACAATAAAAACCACCAAACTTTCGGTGGGCCAAAAAAGCGAGGCAACAGCCATAATTAAAAGCAAAAGTAGCATAAATTGATTTTGAATTAAACCATAGCTAACTTGACGAAACTGTAAAATACCTGCAGGAGAGGTGAGAGGAGGTGATGGTTGCGTTGGCGGTGTAATCGGAGACGCTGGTGACAAGGAAGTTTCATCAGCATGCTTTAGACTTTGCTGTTCAGCTTTCACTTTCAAAGGCACTGATAAAGCTCGAAAATCCTCGGCACACAAAAACTGTCCTTCTGAACCCGTGTAATAGCCAGTTTCCCTCAATGACCTTGAGCACTCTAAAAAATATTTCTCTTATTTGGTTAGTACAAAGAATATCGAAAAAACTGAGACGCTGATGAAAGACCTTATGAATCGATTTGGTTTTCAAATAAATCCAAAAATAAAAGATAAACTTGAATGAGGACGAGATAATACTGTAAAATCAGAGAAAAATGTCATGCTTTCATATGATTTAAAAAATGAAAAATAAGGAATGCTGGAAACTGTAGAAAAACATTAAAGTTTCTTAACCATCAGTAGAACTTCCTACTGCTGAAGCGACTCTTGAACATTTCGTATTCATCTAAATTTTTTGGACGGTGTGTCTCAAACAGAGTAATCCAAAAAGGACTCTAAATCATTTCGAAAATGACAACTTATCGCAGACAACAAACTGGCAAAATGTTGAAAAATGAAATGAAGAGAATTATTACTTAAAAATGATTAATTGGTTCTCATTCCATCAGAAAATAAAGCAGTCTTTTTATGTTTGTATACGTGTAGTAAATTCAAATCTTCAATCAACCTTTTCGCTTCAAAACAAACGAACAATTTAGAAGATATTTTCCTACAACCTACTCATTTTCAGCAATAAGAAAGACATATGCAGAAACTTTACCACTTACTAAGAAACGACTGCTTCAACCTAGAAATTAAATTACTTTTTTGGGAAAAAAGTAGAAAACAACTACGAACAGTTACTTAAGTCCCTTATCGATGGTGTTTCCAGACTTAAGATCTAACAAAAATGAAGAAATTTACTTGAAGTCTTCATTCACGGGCAGTTCAATGTTCATCATGCATTTCTAAAAGGTTTCCTAACATACTGCTTCATTACTTATTTACAGCAGTGCAGTGATATGTGATCCGCCAATCCTAATTTTGTTGAACAACATACTGCTATAGAATCAACAAAAACCGTTTTTGTGAAAAAAAAAAACTTTGTGTTTCGGAAAATCCATTTTATAATGATGATCCCTAACTCACCAGGTGCGATATTTGTCTTCTTGATCCAGGTAACTAAATAGGCAGCTCTTACTTTAACAAGCGATTGATTTCATTTGCAAGAATGCCATAACATTCTGTAAGAGTGAGTATTCTATAACTTTTTAAGATAGATCAGATCTGATAACTTACTTGCACATTTAAAACAAGAGATGTGGATATATTTTTCGCCTTCTGCCTTCAAAATTTCGCCAATACACTTCTTTCTGCATACATAACATTTTTTTCCTGGAACAACAGTCAATATAACCTTCATAATCCCTATAAAAAGTATTGATATGAAACAGTAAGGCATGCGATCTAGTTCTAAAATCCACGGAAGAATATCTGATGAAAAAAATATCTCTTCATTCTTACAATACCATTTTTCAAGGTAAAAGATCACTATCAAATTCATGTTTAGCTATTTCAGCAGAAGCATAACACTGAGGATTCGCCATGGCTGGTAATTAAACTAATGATCCTCAACAAAACAGGAAAATATTAACGAATACGAAAGGAATGAATTGGTAAGTAAGATGGGTGAAAAATGAACAAATAAATAGGAAAGAAACTAACTGACAATAACTATCAACAATTCATACTTTGCTTTTCAATACAAATGAAATCTGATTAAGTTATGTGAATAATTCACCAGCCATGACGGTCAGTTTCTCTCAGTAAATACTCAATAAATAGTAATTGTAGTTTAAAAGTAAATTAAAATCTAATAGATTGAACAAACTAACCCATAGCGACACACAAACAAACGGATGGGCACTACTCACTCGACTGGATGGATAGACAGATCACTTGGCCGTCCGTTTGCTCTCCTTCGAATTGCGTGTGGATGTGGATGTTGAATGAGCATTGCAGCAGCAGGAGCAGCAGCAGCACCAACAACAGCAATTGCAGTTGCAGTTGCAGTAGTAGTTGCAGTAGCAGTTGCAGACAGAACCTAACGAAAGAGGGCGGACGAGGGCGGAGGATTGCACGACAAAGGTGCCCCTAAAATCGATCAATGAATGTTATTGGTTAACACTGATGGGTGGTTGTTAACTGGGACGAACAACTGATGCACTATGCTATAATTCGATCCTTGCCATTAATTGCTATGAGTTTCTCATTAACCTGGCATAGGTAAAGAGAAAACACTTTGATCACTTCAGCAAGTATCCTTTTGTGAATGATGTGATATTCGAGGAAATAAAATGATTGAATTCAGATAGAATAGATATAGCAAAAAATCCGTGTAAAAGGGAGGAAAGATATTTATTTTCCAGTAAAGTGAAGCAAAGAAATAAATATTGCCAATAACAAATTGGATGGATATCTCTCATTCTGAATACTCTGTCCACTAGATATGGACACACCTAACACAGAACATCCATTCTCATATCCGCCAGGTATTGTACCATTTCACATGTGGTGGTGCTTTGTCACTTCTGTTGCTGCTCTGTGTAAACCTTAAGACAGCTTTCTTTGACTTTCGATTCTACTGCCCTTATTTATCGGTCTTTTGTAATCATACAGATTGCGTGGGTTGGTTACAATATTTCATTTCAGATGAAACAGGCAATGGCAAACGTTGATTATGAGAAGAAAAGTGTCCTCTTTGTTTGCTTAGGTAAGTGCACATTTTTGTACGATTTACATGAGCATGCATATATTCCAGTTATAAGAAGATGGTATTTAAAGCCAACATTGCGACAACTCTCCCCACTTTACTCGACATTCTTGAGAAGGAGTAAAGATATCTGTGATTGCTTTAGGCCTATCTAACGGGTGTATAAGGCAGCATCCGCGAGCCACAATAGATAATCCCATAATATGCTTCTTCATTCCATTTCACTTGGTGAGTGTTGGCGACTTATCGCCATGCATAAGTTAAACTTTGAGTGCAGGCAATATTTGTCGATCACCAATGGCTGAAGGAATTTTTCTGGATCTCATCAAAAAGAAAGGTCTTATGGATAAATGGAGTGTGGATAGTGCTGCAGTTATCAGTTTTCATGCTGGTAAATCTCCGGATAAAAGAACAATGGCAACACTGGCTGGTCATGGGATAACAGATTATGAGCATAAAGTTCGCCGGGTTTGTTTCAGTTATTTGTTTTTCAGGACATCCATAAAAGGGAAGAGGAAACTTGTTTGCTGAATATACATTTTTTTTTTTCTTTTTGTGAGTAATATATTTTCCGATATAGGATGAAAATTTTCAGGTGACTGACGCTGATTTCCATGATTTCGACTACATATTTGGTATGGACGATGAAAACATTGAGTAAGTTCAATGCTTTTTGTTGGAAAAAAATGATCTTATCGGTATGAAAAACAGTTGTAATGTTGTAGACAAGGAAGGCATGGGGGAGGGGGAGGAGGAAGAGCAGAAGTGGTTCGAATCAGGAGGAATATTGAAAGTTGTTCAGAAGGAAAATGCGCTTTGGTATTCTTTTCTCCTGACCTTTCTTTGTGCATTTTCAGAGAATCCCTGCAACACCAACATTCTATAAAGAAATTTTTTAAGAGTCAAGTTCTTTCGCACACTATTATGATATGCAAGCACTACACTTATGAGATATCCTTTCTAACTTACCTCTTTACAGTAGGGATAGGCAGTAGATAGTATTAATTTAGACAATTCATTTGTGCATCTTTATTATCGTTGTTACGTTCTCAGAGATCTGGAGCATTTGCGAGGAAATATGAAAAGCAAAGCGATTATCGAATATCTAGGCAGATATGATCCGGAGGGTGTTCTAATTATACCGGACCCTTTCTACAGTCACGGAATGCAAATGTTTGAGAAGGTAATTAATTTTTAATCGCAGTTCTATTTGTGCATTTGTTATCACATCATGGTATTCATGTGTCATCTGTAACTTGGGTGTTTAAGTAATGTCAAATTCTACGTATTTGTTGTAAAAGTGCCTCAAGTTGTTTCGGACTACTGTTATTGTTTATATTTTCAGGTTTACGAACAGTGTTTAAGGTGTTGCCAAGCATTTCTAGAAAAAAACTCATGATCTGATGGCCTAATGCTGTAAAAAATTGCCCACATCTTTTGTTTCCGTGTTTCTTGATTTATTCGATTTTTATATATTATTCACATCATTGAATGGATTACAGTGTGTGAATTTTGATCGCTGATTTTTAATTTTTTGCGCAACGCATTTGTGAAGGTTTTTTTTTTTAGCAGAAAGACTTAAAGGGATTGAACGGAAAAGCAACTGTTTTATATCTGGATATGATTCGAATATATGTACATATAATGTATTAGAAAATCATTAAGAAGGGAAGGCTTTCGATTTCAAAGCTGATATTCCGAAGACTTTTTGTCAGACATAGATGTATCGTTTATGTCACTATGCAATTTATTGTTTCGTGTTATTGCCTTACTGCTGCTTTTTTTTTTTGGACCAAGTAAATTTTTCGATAGATTTTCGATGTTTAGTACATTTCTAGTCCAGTTAATTTTTATACCGTTACTTTTTGTCTTTTAGATGCTTCGTGATCAGAAAAGAACATAATCTGAATTGGAAGACTAAGGTGGTTCTACATCATCGTTGGCTGTTCGGTGGAGATGTTAGATCAAAAACCCTTTAATGGTATTAGATATAAATGTAGAGTAACGACTTGCGAAACCTCCAATTTTGAAGGATTTTAAAAATCTTGAAAGATAAAAATGTCCAGAGCACTAAACTTTCTTAATTAATGATGTCCTTACCGAATGATATCCAAGGAAGGTATTAGCTTGCATGAATCGTTTGAGGAATCCATGGACAAAACTTGCTGTACAATTACTTGCAGAAAATGCCCGGGTTCGATGCGCGGATAATGTACCTGATAATGAGGTCTGATCTTATCACTGACTTGAAGTGGTCAATCGGCGCAGTTGCAACGCAAGCTGCACATGCAGCAACTGCATGCGTGTGGACATTTCGTGAAGATAGTGAAGTGATGGAATACATGAATGATATCTCTCACTTACGAAAGGTTACACTGAAGGTAATATTTCCGTTTTGTTATAAGGAAGCGCTAATACCCAATTGAAGGACTGATGCGTAATTTCTATGTAGTCCGTTGTTCGGCGTCCTGCCGAGTTGTATATAATGCTATTATCTGTATTTTTATGTGCTTTAATCACTGTTTTGTCCTGTCATAGTTTTTCACTATGCCGTATAACGAACACAAAGAGAAATTAACTGAAGCAGTATAGATTTCGAACGAACCGCAGTTTTGTAGGTACCGAACGAAAGCGAATTGCGAAATTTCGAAAAGAGGCTTCAGGACAGTAATGTTGACTATTATTTATGGTCGGAAGACAATATGGCTGTGTGCATTGCCCTCAAACCACAATTCAAAAGTTTTATCGAGCAGCATGTGAAACATTTGAAACTCTTTTAAATGAAATACTTCAATTTTGCAATTAAACTTATCCATAACTTGTTAGTCTTAAGGATATGCAATGATTGAATGTTTCAGTAAATTTATTTGGTATAACTTATTTTATTCAAAGGTGGACTGAAAAGATATTGCTCATTGAAAAAATAACAAAAAATGCACTGCTTATTTGCTTCTAGATTTGCCTGTTGGAGATTCAACTTTTTGTTACAAACGCAATAAATAAAGAATTTGAATTGTTCTGCCTTTTTTCTTGTCAAAAAACCAATCACCGTCTGGCATCTCATGTATGAGCGCGATCGATTCCGTTAAACACTTTGCAGATGATGAGCCCTTCATGTTTCGTCAACTAACATCGTCGACAATGCGAAAATTTTTCATCTAGAAACATATACGTTCCACACTTTGTTTAAGCAGCGTGGTACTATGTGTCGAAAATCCGAAGAATTTTATGATAAGTATGTCTAAATGAAAATAATTTTTGTTGCAGAAATATTCTCACTCGAGTGATTCATCATATAAATTTGTAATTTGATAAATGTTATAATGTATAACAAACTATTTTATTTATCATCTATGCTCCATAGTCCTCTATGCTTAATACAGGATTGTAACAATGTGTTTCTTATAAAATACTCCACTCCACATATATATATATATATATAGTTATGTGAACACAAAAAACTTGATGTGGCTTTATTCATCACTTTCAGTTTCTATCCTCTTGTTTTATTATATTCACCAATAAAGGTCATATATGGTATTGTATTATAGTACTACATCTACATCCAAGCGCCTTATCGACAAGTTACGAGGACCACCAAAGTGATCAACTCCATTATTGACAAAATCACTCATAACTGTTCTGTAGCGTTATAGAAGTACCTCTCCTAAAAAAGAGAATTAACCTTCACCAAATATTCAACTGTGCCTAACCAATACACTATGATTCATGTAGTATTTACTGACTCACCAGTTAGCTACAGCATTCGCATCTTCAATCGATTGTTTTTAAACGAAGTCTTAAGCCTTATCATGTTTTTTAGTGGATGATCTTGTAGCATTCCTCCTTAAGGGACTGTGTTCTCTAACTTCTTTAAAATTTGTGTGAAACCATTTATAGTAGTGTGGTTAAATAAATCCCGACATCGAAGGAAATATGCAAATCAAAGTAGCCCTATATATCTGGGATTGAATCCAAAGGGTTCTACAGTTTCGTTTACTAAAAAAATGTACACAATTCCTTGGAAATCCGTTGGCAACATGCTTTCGCCCCCCAAATTGAGGAATTTGGACAATTGATGTCATTAATATGCAAGTTACCTTGAGTGATAACTGCTATTCTGAAGCTTTCTAGTCGATTTCGTATTCATCGCATGTTTCCATTTTCTCATTAATGATATCAGAAAGAAACGCTGGACCATTTAAAAGTATACTTCAGGGAATTGTCAACTAATGACGATAACTTTTTGACTTTTTCAATCTGTGAAAGTTTGGATCTCGTTAAATTTTTTTAAGATCCTGCTAGAAAATCCAATTAGAACAGTAGTCGTTATGAACTTTGTCTAACTCAATATTTTGCATTATTTTACCTTTTAGTTCCTGAGCATCATCTGAAGATTTTTCGATAGCTCAAAGTGATAATCAATATGTTCCGAGGTTGCTTGCTTCCTTCTTTTTAGAATTACAGAAAGCGAAAATAAATTAGCAAAGAGTTTTTCGAAAATATTTAGTTTTGTAATGTATAAGATGTTGCGGAAATACAAAGCAAATATCCCTTATCTGTAAACAGATACCTTCATTGCTCGTTAAAAACATATGACAATGAAAGGCGGCGATGCATATTTACTGAACTATTCTTGATTTTACCTTAAAATTAAAATTTAAAAACTGAATCGAATAACTCCATCGAAACAAAAAATTTCGTACTGGAAATCAATTTATTTCTTGTTTCTCAGATTTTTACACTTCATTCTTCCGAAACATCCATTCGGCGATTCTATTTCACAATTCTGCTGAGCTCATAACAAAAAAGTATCTTCACCAATATTCAGTAATTTTCTGTAATTTAAAAAAGTCATTTCCAGTCTCACCTCAGCAGAACGCAACATTCATTTTATTATTATTAAAAATTTTTCTTCGCTCCAAAAATACTGTTATATCAAATAAATCTAATGAATAATTTGCTCTTCTATGTGACTTCTTTTCAGTGTTCAAAATTTCATAAACTGTAAATAAAACAAAGTCATCATCATCATCTTGATAACAATTAACAGGCGTCGAACGTTTTTTGATCGATTTCAGTTACATAACTTGTTGATTTTTCTGTTCATCATAAGGAGAATGCATAGGCTGAGAAGAATATAATTATTGCTTTGATAGAAATTATCGAACTCTGCCTCTTGTAAATGCTTAACAAATTTTATGAACTAGAAATAATGTTCTGTAGCAATGTCACAGTTTCTGTTACGCTTATCATTGTCATTGCTTATTTTACCTCTACATTACTTTTTCCGTGATATATATCTCGGAAGGGACAATCAAGTAACGATTTCCAAATGAGAATTTATGATTTCTTGATAAAGTTGAATTTTTTTCTTCCCAATTTTTTACACACGATTTATTTGATATAGTTTTTCGTGATTCATTGTGAAAAATATACAACAGCACTCCACAAAACATATTTCAGAATACAAGGAATAGAATAGCACAAGAAATATTCCTTAATTCTCTCCCTCTTCTCCATCTATTATCAACAAAATATGAGTTATGAATGAAACAGAAGAAACCCTTCCGAAAAAAGAGAAAGAAAAGTTGAAGACTAATTTTTAAAAGTATCAGCTAATTCTTTCTATTCGTCAATCCACAAAAAGATCCGGCACAAACATAATTTAGTCTACCGAAATTCACTTGGAAATTCCCGTAGCCTACACCTGTTAGAAATACTGAAGTAGCACACATCCGAAAATATTATTACACATAATACAAATATCACAATATTCAAATTGAGCATTTTAAGCATTCATTGTATCAACGGACTTATTATGGAAGGACGGAAGAAATGATTAAATCCTTTTCGAATTTAATGGAGTTTTACATCACAAAAATAGCAAAGGATACCGAGAACAAGTTTATTCGTACCTAAACAGATGTAGATTTTGCTAAAATTAGTTGTTAATTGTAAGTGCTCGAAAAGATACTAATTTCAAGTTGCTCATTCAAACTTCCAATTTTATAAAATTTTTGAAGGCACAGTTTCTCCCTACTGTTGAGGATGGAATGTATGAAAAAGATTGAAACGAGAAGTGCTTGAAGTGGCAGTAAGGGGTAACATGGCAGAAAGTAGCGGTCAAGATCAAATTTCGATTGATGAAAAGTACAAAGGTTAAACATGTTTGAACTCGCGAAAGTTCTGAAAATTTAGAAGAATCACATCCCAATTTCCCATGTGAACAAACTAATGGCTAATTGAAAAAAAAAAAGCTTAATAAAGAAGAACAAGACAAATTAACAAAGGTGGCAGTAATAATTAAAGGCAACGACAACCACGGTGGCAGCTCCAACTGCTAATGGTACACCAACAAGAAGTATTGTGAGGAAAGATGTACGAGTGGATAATGGAGCATCTGGTTCCGGATGCGATGGATTTGAATCCACGCTAAAATCTGCACAAACATTAGATTCCAAAATTGCAGCGAAATTTCTAAATCAAAATGTATTGCTGATCGTGAAAAGAAGCGGTAACGGGCTTTATAATTCTAAACGATTTACATATTCAGGATATGGATGAGAAACTTGTTAGACTGAAAAGTTATTCGTTATTTCCCGAATTGTCGTTCTACTCAAAGTAGAAGTATCCAATGGTTAGTCAAATTTTATTTATACTGATATCATATACTCTTTGATATTACTTTCTCATAAATTTCATTAACACTGCTATTATTCCGTCACTTCATTTCTAGATATTTGTACAAAAGCAACAAACATTTGGTTGGCTACCTGTGTGTACGACTAAAAATGAGTGAATCACCACTGGGCACTTCATCTTCACGTTTAGCATTACTCCTGAGATATGAAAATGTATTGCACAAAGGTTTATCGCAAGCACACAAATCAAGCCACCTGAAGATAATTAATTGGTAATTGCAGCTATAAAATTTCTTCGATTTAACAAATAAAGAAAAAATGCAAATTTATAAGCTGATCTTACCATACTTCTTATAGTGTATTTATTTTGATTTTCGTAAAATCCATCCATCTGGTCTTCCTATATCAACAGAGCGATAATAACACTACACTTCAATTTACTTAAGTATTAACGGGCTATAATCTGGCTGTTGAAACTACCGACAATCTAACGAAGACGTGGCTTGGTATGGTCGTCATCTTTGAGAGGATGGAACTCAGCTGTGTCCGCCATATAACTAAAGATGTATCAACAGGAGAGATGTTGCAATAGATGTTAGCTCAATCCTGATATCGTTTTGATAAAGATAAGGCGCTAATGCCCGGGAAAACTTGAGTCGAATGGAGAAGTATGGTCCAAATGCTGATAAGCGTATAATATTAAGCGCAGAAAAGTATCTGGAATATGGATTTATAGAAAAACAATATACTTAATTATTTCATGCTTTTATCTTAAGAATGAATACCAGACACTGCCAGATTTTCCTCCACGACAAATTCAAAGAAGTATTTCAGTATTAAATTGAATGGTTATTCAGTGCTGGGTAGAGTGTATAATTTAAAAGAAATGATTATAGGAATTTTATCTACCAGTCAGACTGCGCAGTTTTGTATTTGAAAGCGGAAATCTCTATTTCAAGTACAATAATAGGCTAATCAGAAATCTTTGGTAGTCCTTAAGAGCTCAATCTTTCCGGTACGAATAATTGCTTTTTTCCGATTTATATGTTATTTAACTGTGTTATTTGATTGGCTAAAAATCAAAATAGGCAATTCATACGGTATTCAGTACTTTGATTACATTCATTCTATATTTTGATTAAATTCATCCTATTTTTGGTGATTAGCAATCATTACTCCTTTTGCGCATTCTGAATGCCTTTTTGCTTTACCTTCTGTATCTTCTGCCATTTAAGTAACGAGAACTGAAGTAAAAACAAACCTTCCGACATTCCTTCGGCAGCCAATCATTTCGGTACCGCATGTTCGGATAACCGAATTGGAACTTTTGAGTATCCCAACTAAGCATATGGTACTCTCACATACACCATAGGGAACACAGTGATCATCTGTACAGTAGCATTTGACTGCACAGACAACAGTTGTTGAAATCTGAAGCAGCCAGGCAAAGATCGATGAAAGGTGCATCACGCACCGGCAAATCGTCAGACCGCTTCAGCGGCAAAGTGTTATGCCGCTAATGTTTCAGCCGTATGTCTTCTGCGCTCAAAGATTTCAATAGAATGACGTATAATACAACGTTGGCACAATCTTCCAATAATGATCAGTTATTGGTCACTTTCATCGTCCATTCATGCTAATTCCATTTGCTGTTGACGGCATCAGTACCTTTAGAACATTAACATGTATGAAACGAGAAACCTGAAATAACAGATTTCTTAGTTTCATACCACTTAGTGATAAGTGATAAAGTGTTACCGACGAAACTTTTTCTAAAGCATACAATTGATGCCAAGTCATTGTTTTTAGCATACTAGAAGATCAAATGAAAAAGATTAACATTAGAGCGAACATCTCTCCTCAATCTTAACAAAATTTCGTGATATCTAAACCTTTATTTGTGATATGTATTTCAGTTTTTATGGACATCGAAAGTATCCGGAAATCAAAACGTCATTAGATGAGGGATCAAATTGCCCGTTTGCTTTGACGCCAAATCAACCTCAATTTTGTTCTTTATAAAATGATGGAGAATTGTTAAATGGAAACGATGCTCAACTCGAGACTTCAGTTTAGGTTTTTAAAGCTTCAATAATTCATTATTTTAGAGAAACTCATAACCAGAACCTTCATAGTCTGAATGTCAATATCACTGAATCACAAAATCGTGATTTATTGTGGTAAAATAAATATACGATGTGATACCGGAGAATACCATAGCATTCTAAGCGACTGGAATCCATAAACTATCGTCATATGTAGTTATATAGATTTACAACGTCACAGTGACCAGTAACGAATGTGTTGAAGGATGGGAATTCCCTGAATCCGACTAAATTGAAGGCCAATAAAACTAATATAAGGTTGGAAATGAATCTAACCTAAATCGGTTTAAAATAATGTGATGAACTTGGGGTCTTTATAAAAAGTTCGTGAAAAAATCTGAATTATTATAAATATAAACTGAGGATACAATAAACTAAAGTATAACATAAATTTTGAGATTTAATAGAAAAAATATGAAAGCAAAGAGAGGAATGAGAAAGAGGAAGCTGTTGTAGAATCAAAAATTAATTAACCGGGGAAAGGAGGAAGGAGGAGAAGAAGTAGAAAATCGAAAACTGGATAAGACTTCATTAAGGGATAGTCAAAAGTAATTTCCCGCATTAAGAGCCATAACTTTGTTGCTTAGTTTGCTTTCCTGAAACGGTTTCGTTCTTTCTTCAATAAAGTGACAATAAAAAAAGTGTAAATATTATTGAAAGTATTCCGCAAGGTCCACCAAATTTCTAAGAGAGGGAAACGATGCATCCCAAATACTATGAATCTAGTACGTGGGAGTTAATAATAATTAATACTTTGAGCTTTTTACTCTCACTACTGTAACCCAAACTTTGAGCTCTAAAGTGATAGTTAGACTTCTAAAATAAGTGACAAAAATATATGCGTAAAAGGAATTCCATTCATTTCATTTAAATAAGACTGCCAGCAGGAAGTCACTCCCACATAAAATTTTCTCGAATAATTTCTAGAAAATAAGCATGAATGCTTTTTCAATTCGTTCGACTAAATGATTGTTGCAAAATGGAATTGCTTTTCACACGCAATTCCAATTTGCAACAATCATCTAGTCGAACGAATTCAAAACAAAGAAGACAAATATCTTTTAGGACTCCGTAATAAATTCTGAAGATTTTAAATTTATAGCTAATCAAGCGTAGTTGTTGAAATGGAAATATTTTGACATTCGAACAAAGTTTAAAATGGAATTATGACATTGGAATTGGAAGCAATGCATGAATCGTTTTATTCTTACCACTGGTTGATTGTTTTGAAGATTCTTCCAAACATAATCAATCAACGATTTCTTCAACTCACTTTTGTTTGAGCGAAGTGAAAACAGTAAACAACATGAATTTCACCTTCATATGTAAATATTCACTTCTTATATTCCCCATCTTGTCGTTACGAAGAAGAACAAACAGGGAAATGAAAAAACATTAAAGTGTCTCAGATAGATAAAAAACATTAAAATAAAAATGTGCTTCTATCTGAAATTAGTCAGAATTACTTAAATTTAGAACTAGAAATTAATTAATTCTTAACTAAGTTGTTGTTATCAGCGTAAATACTAATTACTGAATGTATAGACTTATTCGTACATACTGAAAGAATTACAAAAGCTACTTTTGAATTAATACGAAATTAGCTGATTTGAAATGAATCGATTTGAATTAAGGAAATTATAGGAAACAATAAAAATATATTGTTTTTGGGTATATGTCAGAAATATGAAAACTTGAAGCCTGAAAAGAATTTTGTTATAAAACCAGAGAATAGACAACTTTTCCAACATTGTCAAATTGTGTTCTTTAGTAAATTCGATGACATTTTAGGAAATACATTTACACATTTCTTTTTTAAACAACTGAAAAAATGTCCTTTTTCCCACCTTTTCACTTGTCTTCTTTTTTGAAATAATATAATAAAATGAATGATCACCAGCTATTATCGAAGTAGGTAACAAATTTTAATTGATAGTGTTTCCTTACGCGCAGATCACTTTATTAAATAAAAATTATTCCTGAAATTTTTTTAAAATTATATTACCGAAATTGTTTCCGAATTTGGCAGAAATTTGAAAAATCAGTTTACTTAAAGCATTTTGTGAAAAGGACTACCTATTAATTTGTCAATTAATAGCAATTAAAATTTAACTTCCATATTTGCAATAGCAATATACAAATCCGTTAAATTAAAGTACAGTATTTCCATTTTTAACGTTATTTCACCAAAAAGAAAAAAGAAAAAAAACCAGACATTTATTTAAATGTATGCAAGTTCATATTTCTTTCATCAAAAATATCAGGCTGGCTGAAATGATCAACAAAATATAAAATGTCTCAGAGTGACATTAGCACAATATAGCTCATTGTGCTAATCTTACCTTTTCTCATTTTATGACACAAATTTTGATATTGGTAACATATGACGTACAATAATGGAAATAATTTAAAAAGTGGAAAATATATTTGTGATCTAAAAATATACAAATAATTTAGATATGTTATACATATCTGGTTGGATCAATTTGTTATCTTTGCTGGTTTTCGAAATGATTCGATGGACTGAAAAGGAAGCACAAAGAAGAAGAGGTGAAGTAAAGGAAAGTGAGCAGATTAATTGAATGAATTTGGTTATCCTCACGGATATTGTTTTTATGAAATGAAGTGGAAAAAGAGATGGAAGATTTTCGGTTGGATGATTTGTGAACGAATAACAGAAAAAAAAAAGGCAGCAGTGGCAAAAAAAGAAGGCTTTGCAAATTATTGCTTGTTGGAACACACGGTAATGCCTAGAGCAGGGCCTTAGAGCAGAGATGAGAAAGCCTTAGTACTCACCCTGTACCACTCATTGATTTCTCATCAGTTGTATGTAAAATGATGTCTTTTTTTATCTGGAAAGCCCAACAAAACCTTTAAAGAAAGATCAAGAAGGCAACCGACATTACTAACGGGCCTCTTACCAGTTATAGGCCTATATTGCCATCCATCAAACATCTATTCGTTCACTTTTATATCATTCAATCTGTATTGGACTTCTCAATACAACTTCACAATTCAAACCTCGAAATCCTAACACATAAACTTCGAGAATCCCTTTAGCACATTTGCTACTGTTACTTTCAAAGAAAGCATATTAAAATATACCAAACGTTTAAATATTCATGAAAATGCAGAACATACATCTATTTCCTCTATCCCATTCTGTCATCACTCTATCACTGGCCGTTACATATTCGTACTATTTCGAGAAGACTGACTTAGAAGTAATGAAGAAGCTATGAGCTATTGTAAGTTGAACTTGAAGATTATAAGTCGGCGGGACTTTCAAGTCCGATAATTTAAAAAGATTGTAGAGATAATGAACACTGTATTAGACTAGTGTGTCAAATATCGTGGTGTTAAGATGTATTTTGCAGGTGAGTATTTTATTATGTTTGTCCACAACACAATCCAAAGTCGGTTTTAATTAGAAATAAAAAAATCATAACGATCTTTTAACGCTAGAAATCTTCATTGCACTTATTACTTTTTTGCAGCAAATAAATCGACGAAATAAAATTAAAACAAATTAGAATCTTTAGTTGAGTTCTGTTATGTTAGATCATATTACCGCTATAACGACATGTCGTGGTAAACATGCTGCAATTAAAGTATGAGTCTTTGACTTAATTTAATTCCCATTTTATTTCAGTTCTTGAAATAGCTCATTTCAGCTCAAATCAGATACCTCTAATGCATTGAACTGAAGTGTAGCACGGTATAATAACGAAAAAAGAGAAAAGGTGTCTCCATTGATTCACAAAATTTAGCTTAGATATTTCAAGAATTTCTTTTTTCTCAAAGTCCATTATTTTGAACTTTAGATAGAATTTACATAAAAGCTTCTTAGAATAAATAGAAAACACATCAAGTTTTCATTATATTAAAATAAATGCTACTGAAAAATTCTAAAAGAGAAAAATGAAACTAGTAAAAGGATACCATTTTCTAGTTTTTACAATAAACTCAAATTTTCCAGTTAATTCTATTTTTCGTTTCAATTCTAAAAACAATCTTTTAGTAAGCTTTGTTCGAATGTTACTTTTTAGTGTATAAGCACAATGCACTGTAGAATGGAAAATTTGAAGATCAGACGAACATTAATATCATTCTAATCTCACTGTTCACATGAATGTATTGTAAAGATATTTCGATCACCTTATATAACACAAAGCTCTCAGTATCATCAATACGGATGGCACTATCTGTAAATCATTTCAAAGACTGGCGGCATTAGCTGCCGAAATACTTCGTTAAATCTGCCACCTGATCGGGCTGTCTATTTTAATGTAGAAATTTTTGTTAAAACTTAAAGTTGTTGATTTCAATCCATTAATGGTCATGAATCAGTGACAGGATAACAAAAAAAGATAAGAAATGAAGGCCAAAACTCAATTCGTCTGCCAGTCACTGGCAAATAGATCAATGAAGCACATCAACTGTTAATAATATAAGCCTTTTATACTTGAAGGTATTAATCAACCATCGGTTTACTTTAGCAGTTAACAAATCAAAATTAAAGCTCTAAATATTTCAAAGGTGCGGGAACAGAAATCAAGCACTAGACAGATCATGAAGTAGAATAAGAAAAGTAAAGGCTTGAAATTAAGTGAAAAACTACAAAGCTAATGTTTCACTTTAAAAAAATGCTTTTGCCGTAAACAATATAATGTTAAAAGTAATCGTGTACATCAAATTTTTAATTTACAAATTTCCAAAAATTTTTTTTAGTTTTTAAATTTGACCATTCCACTAATTTTGAAACGTGGAAAAAGAAAATTATGAAAATGAAGATATAATTAGTATTTTCCTTAAGTGAATTTCATTCTTGTCCACTCCAGCATAAAATTCGAAATCAGCAAATTACTTTAATATGTATTGCACGACGAAATCATTCAGTAGTTGACTTGTTTCATGTGGGAAATTATTCAAAACTTTAATAGCCACAATTTATATTTTATAAACAGTAGGTAGTTTTGGAAGAAAAAAAAATTTACTACGAGACTACAGATAGGTAAGAATTCTTGAAAGACAAATATCAGTATTTTATACAATTTTCAAAATTCTGGAAAATTAAATTTCATAGAGCTCAGCTATTTCTGATTACGTTAAATGAATGATTTAACAAGTATAAATAAGGAAATAGATAAACCAGAAAAAAAAAGAGAAAAAACTATTTTAATAAATGTCACCTGTTTTCTAGTTTTATGTTTCTTAGCAAAAGCAAATAAGGGAAGCATAAAATTTTCGACAAAGCTTTATAACGTCGCAAACTTGACTTGCATCCTAAAAACACCAAATATGAATTTATTGCTTTTTATACACCAACTGGCTAAGAGATTTTTCCTTCTCTCCTAAAAAACAAAAGAAAAGAAAAAGAGAAAATTTGTAAATATCATTTGATCTTTGCTGAAATTAGTATTATCCAGTACCGAAAAGTTTGATGAAAGTTGTCAAAAAAATGAAAAGAGAAAAATAAAAAGAAATCTTAATTAAGTAATGTAATGGTTTGTTCGAATTAAATTTGCTTCAGAAGATATGAAGCAAATTTAATTTGGAAAAAAATGAGGAAAAGGAAATAAATTTTAGTCTCAGTAATTAGAAGGACGATGTTCCAAGCATTAAAGTCCCTTATAAAGAAAGTTTGATTAATTAAATAGGAGCATTTGAATTAATATGGCTTTCAGTTAATAATATTTGTTAACCTTCTTCCTCTTACTCGTTGCTAATTTAGTCTTGTGAGCTATATGGCAAGACTAAAATTCCACATAGCTTAGAAAAGGGTTTTCGGAATGAAGAATAGTATGATGAATGAAGTCAATACATAAGCAGGGAAAAACGAATTCATTCCATTTATTCCTTTAAAAAGCGTAAAAATGTAGCGCAGCATTTACAAGAAAGCATATCCATGTGCATGCATGCAAATCGATTCATATTTGAGCGATGATGCATTTTCATTCATCTGCTCTCAAATTTTACATGCTTTGTAGGCTGCACTTTTGCAGTCTTCTTATCAAAGTTTCCCTTTGCTAATCTTCTCGAGCTCTCAACTTACTGATGCTGATAATATTGCGTGGATATCTCATCATAATTCTTAATCAATAACATATATCATATTGGTTGTGTAGTAGTTTATATACATATTCATCATCCGTTATCTGATCAGTTATATGGCTGATGGATTATAAAGAAAGACCTTTCAATGTTATGTTGATAGTTGATGGGATACGATCAAAACAATTCGTAATTGATGTGGTTAGTATATGCTAAACTAGATTTGGATAATCATATAGCCACTTGTCCGCAGAACACACTAATCCTTTCCATTTCCTATTTCTTTCTCTATCCTTTAATCCGTTAGTTGAGATCTTGCAAATCCTTCGGTGTACTCCATCATCGGACATTTTCTTAAATGTTGTGATCTAAATGATGTATGCAAATAGCATAGATTTTCATGAAAGATGTAATAATACTTCTAGCCGTAAGATTGAGTACTGCTAATAGCACACATTTTACTGGTATTCAATATACTATTTTTCAGTACTGGATGGTGAAAATATGATGAATTTTTGAGGAATAATTTGTCCTTCGGAGAATGTGTTTGATTTAATTTAAACTAAACACTACTGAAAGAGATTAGAAAAGAACATCCCTTGTGTGATTTAAAGCTATCTCATTTTCAAAGTGCAAATCTTCTTCATCCTTTCTAGAAAAAATAATTGCTGTTTTCCCTTTTTTTGCAAGTATTTTGAAATAAATATCCGTTTCGATAAGAAGATAGGAAAGTTAAAATGGAAATCAAGGGGTAAATTTGGTTGGTTTTCTTTTCCTGAAATATGAGCATTTAATTTGTAAATGAATGAATTCATTTCCTCTGTCTTCCCTCCACTTCAATCCATTAATTTGACATCAAATATAATAATTGAAGACCATTGAGTTGTGTAGAAAGTTAAGCATGATCGCTGGACACCGAAAGTGTCATTTGGAGGTTTACCTTGTACCAAAGGTGTTAAAATACTAAATTGTAGATGTATCTTAATTATTGATCTGGTTTTTTAAGTTAGAAAAATTAAAATCAGTGAACTGCGAGTAAGCTTTGCTTATGCCAAATCAATTACTTAGGTATAAAATATATTTCCTAAACAACAATTGATTTTGCAAAGTTAAGTGGTGGAAAAAAAGGTACTTTACTGGAACTATTAAATTTATATTTGTATTCATAGTGCATATTAGTAAAATGCTCCTCAAACATTTGACTAATTTGCTCGCTCATTTTCAAATGTAGTTAATTATTTCCTACGCGTGTTTTTCACATTAATAGTTTAAACCATTCTTTGAATATTGTCTGTAAACGGAAGAGATTAATTGTAATATTACCCCACTCAAAGTTATATTTGCGCAGAAAAACAATTTTTTTTTTTTAACATACTGAAGAACTGTTCAATTATGGTAGTGGATTTTCGGTCGAAATAAAATAATGAAATTTTTGAGCTATTTTAGTTAAGGAAAAGCAGGGACGATTTAAAATTGTTTGTTACTAAGATTTTTGAACCTTACATTGAAGCTAAAATTAAACAAACGGACAATATCAAGTGACAAGTATTCATTATAGAACCAAAACTCTTTTTGGAGCTATAAGTCAATGATTTCATAATGACCCAAAATTATTGGGAAGATGTCTGTGATATCTTCAGATATATTCCAAGGCACGAAACTGCGTCTGTACTATGAATAACGTGCTACACATACATTCAGCCCAAATATTAGCTGAGTTGTACAAACATACATTTCTCAAATTGTCTCATTCATTACATACTTGCTTTTCTTACTATCATAAAATGTTCGGTTGAACACCCACTAATTAATTACAGTCTGATAATTTGGAATCTCATGAATTATCAAAGTCTATCATGAAAAAGGTCACAAAACTAACATTTCTTTATCGTTTTACATTTGTTTACTTTGATGTTATTTCAGAAATTTGAAATCATAACCATTTATACAGAAATATTAGATCATTGAATCAAAATGGAATGATGAAGATTCTTTCATGTAATTACTTTTCAAAAAAAAAAAAATCCATTTCTGCCGCATAAAATCTCTATCTAATTAATTTATAATGGCACTTATGTCTCTCTTTTCAATGAGATTCCCAAAATTTTATATTACAAGGCTTCCTTTCATACGTATAGTTGACCTCCATTGTCTCATTCAATATAATGTAATAATTCTGAGAAATCAAAATTTTTTCTCACGACTTTATCGAAATGAAATTTTATTTAATAAGCTACTGATGCAATATTTAATTGAACTAGAAATTACTATTTTAAAATTTGGCTTAGGGAGATATCGACATATTTTCTAGAAATTGGTTTTGTTGAACTGTCATTTCCTAATAAAAATTAAAACTGTTTATAAGTGCTTGTTAAATGCATCACGTCAGTGTTAAAAACTCCTTATAGAATTATTTAACCATACTTATTTCATGTTTGAATACGTCAGATATCACTAGATCACTTTTGTTTAAGATTCTGTTGTTGTTGAAACTAACTGATACTGCGATAAAAAGAAAATTATAGTAGCATTAAAGAAAAAAAAAAAAAAAAAAAAAAACGAGCATAAAATTACTGAGATAATGCAAATAATCAAACATTTGGATGGATCAATCGATGCAGTTGGCTGAGAACTGATCACCAAGCTTACTTAATAAATACAACCGGCACTTACCGGTCAATGTGTGCAATAATGGCTGAATTAGGTAACTCAGTGATTACTGCCATAAGGTATTTGGGATATCCGGTGGTAGTTCACTTGAATTATTAATTAATTTAATTCGAAGTTTTAGCTTCACTATTTAATTCACTGATAACGTTCAAGACTAGAAAGGTTTTCGTGCCTGTGGCAAAAAATAAGTAAATAAATATTAGTTAATTTAGGATTCGGAGAACATGTCTAAATAGCCCAAAAACTCGAAGTCCAGTATTTAAAATTTTTTATTCCGCTTCCAAATTATCCTCTATATCACAAATATTATAACTGCACCTGTTAGTGAAAGTTAAAGAACACCAATTATCATCAAAGGGGAGAAAAAAATAGTTACTGTAGGAGCTTCTAGCCCCAAGTCTCAAATCATTATCATGCTATCATGCAAATCAGCAAAGTTGATCACTAAAACATTGCGCTTAAGAATTGTATATACAGTAGGAATTACTGAAATAGTTACAACTTTTCTGTTGGAATACTTCGAAAACAAAAGAAATAAAATTTATGTTACTTTGATAATCACTAATTAACTTATGGTTAGACTTGTATTATTTTAAGCACTTCAATCTTCGGATATCCTCCTTAAATTTTAAATGAAGTGAAACATAATATGAGAACTACTGGAAGGAGAGAAATGTGAAGAAGAACATTGGGGAAACGACAAAATTGACTCTAGTGAAAAGGTTTGTAAAGGCTAGAAAATTATGTTGTTAAGCCTAACAAAGAAATCTGTCATCATTTTGAATTTTAAATACATAAACTTGAAAAATTGGAAAGCTAAAATACTTATATTATATCTTTTGAAATCTAATCATTATTTAAAGTTATTAAACAATTCTGCAAGTAGCAATCCATAAAAAAATATTTGCGCTTTCATTGCATGGGGAAATATCCTTGTGCTCTTTCATCTGAAATATTTTCGCACAACAAATTTGAAAATAAATGTTCAGATTTTCATAATTGTTTCTTCCATCCTGTCTACAATGAACGATCAAAAAGAGTGGCATTTTAGAAATTTTTGTCTGTTTCCCACATGAAATACAGTTTCCTGCAAATTATTTGTCCTGAATTGGAAATCCATCTGAAAACAAAAGAAATCATATCTGAATGTACTATATGGCACTCCAAGATGGTATGGAAAAATAAAAGTATGCGGAATCAATATATAGATCAATATGTATGATGGGAAAATTGTGATTTTTTGATAAAGAACAAGGTAGAACTCACTTAGTTATTTCCATAAAAAAGAAAAGATTAGAATTGCAGAATTGAACAAGTAGGATTTAGCATAATCAAAATTATTAGTTACTTAACATCTTCCAGATGATTTCAGATCAATTTCTGAGCTATTTGAAAACATCTTTCTGATACAAGTCGAATTAGTCTCTCACAAACCTTAAGCAGTAAAAAATAAAAGTATAAATTATTGCCCATAAATGTGCCAAAAATCAATGATTTAAGGCAAAAAAAAACAATTTGCTTTTGCATAAATTCTGAAAGTAACTTCTTATAATAAAATTAAAATTTTCGGAACTAATTTAACTAGCAATAAAATTTTTCCAAACTAAAATCAAAACACGAAGTTTGTGCTGAATCTGACAACCAGTGCGTTAAATTTGATTTAGGATGTTTTCGACATTCAATCAACAGTGGCTTGTGAACAAATGAATACAAATTACCCAGAATGTAGAAATTTCAGAAAGAAAAGACAAATTAAATACATTTCTTACCAATCTTACGTGCATCCCACAAAAGCTTTCAATAATAAAATGATTTCGTGAGTGCAAAGAAAAATTTTAATTTCAAAATTTTCTAGTTTTTTTTTTTTTTTTTACAATACCGAGAGTTGTTTGGAATGCATAAAGAATAAAATACGAACTAAAAAAAGTGAGAAAAATCAATGTGTGAGGCTTGAAAACAATTTTAAACTTATCGGACAATATAAGGATTTCCATGCATTTAACAAGACTTCAATGTTTATATGAGTCGTCATCTTTTGAATAACTGCAATTTAAAAAAAAAAAAAAAAAATTGACTACTCCACTTCAAATGTAAATTAGGTCAGTCAACCGTAACAGATAACTCAAGGAGGTTTGAATTTTTGTCGAGATTATTCCCTCTGTCGTTTCGCTTATTGCTTGGATGTAGCAAGTTTTTCATGCAACTTATCATCTTGCAGTCGTAGTGATTTCCACTAAAAGCTAATTCACGTCAATTATTAAAAGCTTGTCATTAATAAATAAAGTATAGAAATTAGGCATTCCTTTTATTGTCTCAAATCTTGTAGGTTTGTGAAACACGAATATTATCACTTGTAAGGAAACAGCAATCATAGCGATGTTGAGATCATATTTTTAGTTGGTTAAACGATCATAAAAATGATCGTTTAACTAATTTAAAAGAACAAAACAGTAGTGATAAAACTTGGAGAAACGGAAAAATAACGGTTGAAAGCAAAATGTCTGCTTAAAATATACATGAAAATCCCGAAAATTAAAAAAATGACTTGTAATACTCTAGGGAGATCCAAATAACGCTCAACTACACGAATTAAAATTATGCTGCATTTTTCCATCTATTTCGAAACAGAAAAAAAAAGTCGTTCACTAGTGTATAGTGAAATTTTCTGCTATATCAGCAAGGCTAAAAATTTTTCCTCATCATTCCCATCAAACTCTGCTCGTTGAAAAATTTTATTTTCGAAATAATACGAATTTCCTGAAGTTAACTGAAGGTACGATATCCAGTTCATGATGACGGAACAATCGTGACAACTTTTTTTCTACAAAGCTCATTTTGAGTCATTCTAGAGAGTGATATTAATCTTATATTCTTGTCGAACCTTTTGCAAAAAAATGGTTGGAGCGATTGGATTCAAAAATTTGAATAAATCTTGCTTATTAATTTCAGTGGCTTTAAAGATCTGCGAGGTTTCTAGGTACTAAAACCTTGTAAAATCGGCTTCAAATAACTCTGGAAAAAATGGAAGTTTCGTGCGTTGGTTTGTTGAAGAATAAATATTTCATTTTTTAACATCACTGGTATAAATTGAACATCCAGTCTATCTACTGCTTAATTTGTTTTGTAGACTTCTAACATTGGCTCTTCCTCCTATATATTTTATTAAACTATGCGAGTATATTACTTTAATTATATTTAATATGGATCCATTACTTTTTAACACACAAAATTGAATGATGCGAATATTCATCATTTATATTTCAATCATTGCAGCTTTTATCAGCAAATGTTTGTAATCACGGTTAGTTATTAATTTCCAGATCTCCTTAAATAAAATTGTTTTGAATTTCTTCAAATCTAATTCAACTTTTTTCGAATCTTGATTTCCGAAACTGTTGTTATTACTTGTATTTCGATTGTTTTATTTGCAACATTTTATAAATGATGAAGTTACAAGGAAGAATGAAAGTATATGAAATGTGCACGACAATATAACAAATTTTCTGCTTCGATCTGTACTTAATTCAAAATGTATCTCGGAGGGAAGAAAAAGATTGTCGGAAGGAAAATTCTTTGTTGTAGCGCAGCTCTGGATACGCTTAACTTTGTCTTTGGAGATAGTAATTCAGGTATGGAAGAATAATCCCTCCCACCATGGTTACCACTCACTCTTTGATAATTCCACTTAGTTAATAACAGCAGCTTATCACTATCAGTTAAATTTAATCTCTCTTTTTGCTTAACAGTTTTGTATTGAATCAATCATTGGGAGCCTATTTGAAAATAAAGATGAAAGATTTTGTACTTCTAACGAATGTTCATTTATCAGACTTTCGTTGTCAGAGTACGAAATTAAGTATAAAATGGATTTTTGAATGATTGCTAGCGATTTGCAAAGTAGGAATGCATAATTTTTAAACTACTACGAAAATATATTATGAATTGGTCGAAAAGTATTAGAAATTAACAACATGCACTTAAAAGTTAGTCACATATTTAATTATGTTCTTTTGGTAGTGCATAAAGGCATATATGCTCGATTAAAAATGAAGCATTTAGCAATCAGAGCAAACTTGATTGTTTGCATTTTGATAAACGATTGATAATGACAAACAACTCTAGGACTTAGCCTCTCGACTCATTTGCATACTAAAATTATTTTAACATCGTTTCTTTTTTTTTTTTTTTTGTGATACGTGAAAATATTTTTTCGTTCGTTATCGAATTTACAATCAGATCTAACTCTTTCGACAAACTGTGATACAACAAAAAATTGTTTACAACACGGAATGCTTTCATTTTGTCTGATTCGTGGGATCGACCGACAATCAGCGATAACGAATGTCTCTCAGTGTTTCATCTTTGTGTAACGAAAAACAAAATGACCGTATATTTTTTGAACCAAAATTTGTAAAGCTTTAGCGTTTCATTTGCAGAACTAGTAAATGATAGCTTACCTCTCAAGACTCTCCTCCAACTTTCTATGCAATGGATAAGACAACCTTAAAATTCTTTCATCATTCCTTTCCTTCCATCCTTCATGAACTGTGCAGGTTTTATTGCTAAGCGATAAAATAATCTAACATAACAAAGATTTTTAATCACTTCTGCTGTTTTCGCTTGAGAAATTTTTAAGTTTAACAAAGTATGCTTGATGGTCAGATTCATCAAGAATGTGACCATCAAGCGTACTCCCGAAAGTTAAGAAGTTTAGTGGCCTTGCAAATATGCATTACCAGCGTCCTCTACTTTCGCTTACTTCGAATGCTGAAGAAAAAACATCTTTCTCCTTGCATATATGCAAAAAATAGCATTGAAAACGATAGAGATGCCATTTATCATTAAGTAAGTCTTAGAAAACTAAAGTATCACCATAATATCTGCCATACTATACAGTGTCAAAGATCCTTCTGTACACCGACATAAACAATGTGCAGCATGTTACTGTGAAGTGTTCAAGCTTCACAGTAATTTCGATTAATATTATCATCTTATCACCGACATTGTGTTATTATCGCTACGCAGCGCTAGCCGCTCTTTCTTTTCATTGCTGCTTAATGTTTAATCGTACGTATAGGTACATATAACAGCCACTTGGAAGGACGACGATTTGAAATGCAAGCTGGTGACAAAACGGATCGTCATCAAATGGACAGTACTTATCCGGATATGAATTACATTTTCTTCAAAGGTGTACCGAAAATCATACAGGTATGCACTATCATTCTTGAAAAGTCGTATTTAAGTTTCCAGTAATTTTTCCTCTTAAGAAATTAAGCGCATCTGAAAAATATCGCATATTTATATATCGAAAAATAAATTCACCCTTCTCCTGAAACTTTTAAATTATTCAAAACTCCAGTTTAAATGATTTAAATTGATGCTAGAAAGGAGATAAAAAAATTAGAAGATGTTTGAAAGCCGACAAATAAAGTTTTTATCGATACTTGAATACTTGGTCTTTTCATTGGTAAATTTAACAAGAAATCTTCGTAAAGAATAATCAACTTGAGCTTCATCTAACCACTACTTAAAGCATGCAAGGGTGGGTTGAAAATTCATCTTAAGCTATCGAATATGCTTCGAATCATCTTAAAGCAATTATCTATGAAGTTGAAAAAGTGACCAACCCGATACACAAAGAGCTTTTAAAATTAACTTCAAGGTAGCAGATGATATGCATCGAATGACTGATTATATAATGGATCTACGTAACATGACTATTGGATTTGTATGTTTCTCATTTATGGGGGCACTGATATTTCTCTTCCTGCGACATATACAAAAACGCAACGGTAATGATATGCGGGAAAAAATGATTGTGGCTGATCATCCTGAGGTTATTTACAGGCCTTTTAATTTTGAAACACATTATGAATCTTTTGTTCATAGCTAAAAAGGCTACTACATTTTAGTGTTTTAGATCAAGAATACCATAAAAGGTAACTTAGAAATCAATTTTGTGCATGTTAATTAAATATCAATGAGTTTCAGGACCTGGGAAAGTCGATGCAGTTGCGTAGTGATACCTGTAGAAGCTATTTCGAACCATCGCATGGTCCAGTAATGGAAACTTCGACAGTCATTCCGGAAAAGGAACTTTCTGGAAAAACGAAATCCACATCTTCTACAGTGAGAGCAGACAAACGTGCGGAGAACATCAGATTTGCAAATGGTAAAAATCATACTAACAATTGTCCTTCGAAAGGTATATTCATACAAACAAATGTCAATGCAAACTCGTAAACTGAAGATATATGTGAAAACTCTAACCAACTTCAAAAACCAACTTGAACTAGGAAGCTTCAAAGTAACTTATAACCTTCATATAAAATTAAAATGGTGTCCCTTGCAATTAAATGCTGTCTGAGAACAGAAAACAGGAATAGTGAACACATTAAAAAAATGTACAAAACTGCAGCATCCCTCAACTGACATCTTTGTTAGAGTTCCTCGTGAATTAAATTACATCCACTTTGTTAAGGTTTCCAGCCGGCTGTGAGTACCTGAAATGCGCCTTTCCGGAAATTCCGTCAAATACGCTCTGCTGCTGGTTTTTATATTCTTACTCAATTTAAAGCTAGATCAATTCCAGCTATAATACTGATGGCGACTTCTATTGCGAAAAAAGTAAGACTTCTAATAAAATCCATGCCATACAAAAACTTTACTCTGAAGTCCTTGTATCCAAATGCACTTCAGAAATCCTTATAAGGTACAATTTTGTCAAGACGAACTGTACAATTTAAAAATTTAAAAATGATTAAGCGCAAAATTCGTCAAAAAATATATCACAATGAGATGTAAACAACTGAAAAAGGTATACATCATTATATTCACGAAAAATGTAATATAACTACAAAGCTCGCACCGAGCACTTAAGTGGGCAAAACAATAATGCATAATTTACAATCCTGGATATAGATACAACGTCTGCAATACAACGTTTGCAATACAATATTTGCAATATAACGTTTGCGTTAACCTTTCCACTGTCGTGTTTTTTTTCGCTCTTCCAACCTACCAAGCAACATTAAAAGTTCCCTACTTCCATTCAAACCTACTCCTACTCAAGTTTTCCGCACGATGATCCTGGAAAATTGACAAAAAAAATTCTCAAACTTTGCATAAAAATGCATTTATCACGAATAACATCGAAGTAATAGAAATAAGTAGAAAAGCTATTGGTCAACTTCCAAAAGGTTCATGGAAAGAGCCAGATTCGTTAACGGTGTTAATTACATCAGTAAGTACCACGAACATACAATTTGAATATAATTTCAAGTTTAAATTTTATTACTATTCCATTCGACAGCTATTTCCTGAGATCGTGATACTAACAAATTATTTCTGACTGTATATTTCCTGAAGCCTCTAACAAGTTTCTAGGAATATTCCGCTTGATTTCGAAATATTCCAAGCACTGATCGTATCCTTGGGATATAGTGGTTCTCGCCAAATTGCCAATTGATCACTATGAATGGCATTAATCAATCCTAGCAGTCCACCCAACATTTTTAAAGTTTCAGAAGAACAAGTCTGAACTGAAATTTCCCCTCACTTCCAATTTCATACTCACTGCAAAACTCGATGTTTTTTATAAGACACATTTTATATTCGCTATTCCAATCCAAACCCTTGTTTTTCGGATGAATTTCAGATCCTTGACACAACCTATCTTATCTGGAAATTTTGCTTATTTACTATACAAAACTTCCAAAAATATCCCAGAAATAATCCAAAATAAGAAGGAAAAAGTCATAAATCCAATCAAGCTCAATCACCTATCCATAGATAGAACGGTTAACGAAACACAAGGACTAGGCAAAACAAAGAAGAAAAAAGGAATATTACTTCAAACACTATTTTACTTGTCTTTTAAGATTTCCTTTGGTTACCTTTGCTATGTACCCTACCTACCTCTATAGAAATGAAAAATTTTCCACAGCATTGGAACACGCATCATAACTTACTAAAATAGAGAAGAAGCTTTCGCTTTTCAAATATACTACCATATGCAGTTGACATTGCTAGTAACTTATGCAGCATGCACCATTACTAATAAACAAAACTTACCTATAATGTCTATTGAGGTACAAAAACCACAGCATATTTTGCCCTTGTCAAATGGCAGTTTCGACAGTAATAAAAATCAAAGAAAAAAGATACAGAGTTTGGAACAGCTGTGGCTTGAGGATACAATAAAATTGAAAGTAATGAAGACACGGGTACAGTGGGAGCCTCTTTCTTGAACCGGCGAAACATTTTTTGTTGAAAATCCTAATTAAATCCTAACGCTTACGTTTCCATTTGCTTAAAGCAGCATATTCTTTACCGTAGTATGCTTGGGCTACATCATTCCTTCGTTGCAAAGCACACCGACATTCCTCCCTTTCCTGCTCGTTCATTGGTCGCCGTCTTGGAAATTCAGAATAATATTTATCATATACTTCAAACATCTGAAGAATATTCGTTATATATGTCAAGTATGTGGAATACTTTCAAAGAATACTATGAAATGAAGACTAAGTAGCAAAGAATTACATTACAGTAACTGATAATCAGATGCTACAGCGGTGGAAATCTTTTGAAAGACTTGACAGGATTAAAAAAGGTCCTTAGCATATGGAAAAAAGCTAACTTCCTGATCTGCTTTGTCAAGTGCTTGCTCTAACTTCATTCGCAAATACTCCGCGAGCAAGCGATGCCAAATTTTAACAACCATACTACGACACGGTATCTCTTTTTCAGTAAGCTCCGCTTGTAATTTCTTCAAGGCTGCAGATACTTCATCCTGTATTAGAAAATATTATGGTCGAAATTCACAAATAAACCAGAGGAATAACAGACTACTACAAGATCTAATAAATAAGACAAATTCTAGCCAATGAAACCATCTCCTAATTAAATGAACCATGATGGCTAACCTCACTGTCATGTTTTTTACCGGATGCACATTTCCTAATTAACTCTTCTACATTTTCCGGCCCAATGATTTCTTGGATTACTTTATTGCATTTATTTGCATCAGGCTCTTTATCTGAAAGTTGAAGAGTTTATTCACTAAATTTGACAAAAGAAACACTCTATTTGAATTCCTAAAAAAATTAGTAAGCAGTTTATATTATTACCAAATCTATTGAGGTAATCGGCTAAAGCATAATTTAGCATTTCTAATGTATCTCCACAACTGGCGGCACCATTCTCTTCAGAAATGAGGCCATTTGGATGAGCGATTCGAAATGCGTCCTCCCCTTCAGCCTCTTCATTTTTCATTATCCAATCGTTACTCTCAAGCTGAACCAATGAGACCGAATCTTTCTCTAAAAATGTAAAACTTTTTCGAGAATAAATGGAAAGTGCTCAAACTTAAACGCTTAGAATCCATGCAAGTAACGATCATTTCAGTTTTATTCTACAAGCAGTTTTTCTTCAACATAAGCAAATCCAGGATTTCAACTCTACATTACAATAACTGCTCCAAAATATAAACAAAAATCTTACTAGGAGGACAACTTTTTTTATTCAATTTCGGAAGCACGCCATTGCAATGATTATCTAAGCTACCAATTTTTCCACCGACATAAGCGCTGATGAGATCATCGAGCAATGATAGAGTTTTCCCTGGCGACTGTGACAGCGGTCTTTTTTCATATCTAAGAGGAAACTGTAAATGATAAACAGCAAAATAGAAGAAATTGAAATTTCCCTTCCCTCAGAAATCTGTTTGTATCGGATTACCTTGCTATTTTATTCGGCGGTGGTGATGAATCGTTGTTTAGCAGCTTCAACCTGACGGGTGAAGAGATATTTTTACAGGATATGAAAGACCTGGAAGTACGAGTAATGACGTGAAATTACTTGCATCCATTATAGAGATCCAATTAAAAAAGAACCGAATTCATCGAAATTCAAAACCAAACGTAGCAAAGAAATCAATGTCTTAGAATCTAAAAAGCTGAGCACCATTACCTGTTCCGGTGAGACGATGTCGGGGTACCCCATTTCGAAAAGGACGGTAGAGAGCTGCTTTTACGATCGTGCACTATGGTCTCACAACGAGTACTTTTCTTTGCTGTCACTATAACGTAATGCATTAAAATCACATTTGCTTACAAACAGTTTCGAAATATTTGACCAATGACAGGTTCAGTACAGTTTATCCAGTCCACCAACTTTTATCTCCCGCGTAACTCATTTTCCCACTTCTGCATCCATGCATCCCCTCTTTCTGGCAAGCTAAAAAGGACCGTGATATGAAACAATAAGCGAAAATTTTCGAGGATCTCACTGGAGAATTCATTATTGTCCAGGGTTAAAAATACTTTTACGACCAAGTTTCCCTAAATGTAGCAAGGTTTCGTCGGCACCTTCAGTAATCTAAATTCCAAGCTAACCAAAGAAAGTCAACGTGAGTTAAATACTGTTTTCGTAGTCATCTAGAAATTAAGATATACGGACACAATTACCTGGACACAACTGAGACCGCGACTTTGAAATATCATCATTACTAACAAGCTGAACAATACTTGACCACCACTGCTGCAAGTACTCTTCATCCACAGGATCGAGATATTCACGAGCGAAAACCCAGAATTTCTGGGACAAATTGACTGGTGGCCACACATCAAAACCTTCATCCAGCCAATTTATTTCACCATCTGTGTATGGGTCTTCCATTGTCCTGAATTGATAAAAATTTGACATCAGCTACAAGCAATAACAAACATCTTCATTAAATAGTAATGAAAGGAAAGATTCTGCAGAATCCGAATTACTACTGATCGCGCGATCAGTGTTAAGTAATCTTCTCAAAAACTAACTCACGGTTCTCTCTCAATTTCTTTACTGCAACTAGGTAGAGGCTCCGAAGTTTTAAGCTCATATACAGGCATCAGCCTGCTGGAGATATCATCGGAAGGGTAGTCGCCAGTAGTGAGGAAGGTAATCTCTCCGTAAATTTTCTTTTGATGATCTGTTGTGTGTACCAGTATTTGTTCCAACTCTATTTGTAATTTATCCTGAAAATGTCCGCAGCTATAACCGAAGGTTATGAAAATTTCGGATGCTTCTACTGTTGTACAGGCCATATGTGGCTATGCATTGAAAGAGAAGTTTTACGTTAAATTTATGCTAATGGTAACAGCAGTATCTATTAACTTCATAAAATCAAGAAAAGACCAAGTCAGAGAAGGTAACAGCAACATTCTGGCAGTCTTCATCACTTGTTACGGCTAGCAATTTGGGACATTCATGCAAATAATCAAATTCGGCAAAATCAGGCGTTGGCGTCACCAAATCATTCAGAGGTCCACGCCTTGTATGTAAAGGAGATAATGCACCTGCAAAAAGAAAAATTATGAAGAAGCGAACAGCGGTATGTATCAGAATGTGGAAATTAAAACAATCCTCGAATACGACCACTGAATAATGAGTTAAGCTAATGCGAGCTGTCTGAAGCAAGTTTACTGCAGTTTAATCATAATGATCCTGCGCATGATGAGTTTATACGACGAGTAGTTGTCAACACATCTTTACCAAAAACTTCATATGTTAGTGGTGCTGCTGACCTGCTTCAAACCGATGGATGTGGTTGAGATATAGAATAAGAAAATCTCGCACGACAGGACGATCTTAAATTATTACAAGTGAAGTGCCATATTATTCGTAGAGTAACTCTAGCGAATGATGAAGTAGCATCCGAGAGTGAAAATGAAGGACACGAAAGAGCTCACCGTTCATAAGTTGCTTGGATTTGTCATCCGAAATTCGGGAGAGTTTGTACGGTAGTGAAGAACTAGGCGATCTCGACAAATGCGAACTCTCTATTCTCCTATATTTCATGATCTTTCTAACCGTTCTAAAGTGCCCATTGGCTCGGTAGGTGACGTATGAACGTGTAACCACTAAATACCAAATCCGTTACTCCTCCAACAACAACCAAACCACACCACTAACACGTTGTACACACCAACACCATCTACCCAACTAATTCCAAGCTTTGTGTGTACGAAAATTTTGGACAGTGGCCAATTCTTGTTAGGACTATTGTATATGCTAGAACGCAATATTGTGAGGTTTGAAATGTGGAAGATTAATTGTTCATCGATGTTGATGGAGAAGATGATAGATATTAGGACATAATGACAGATAAATATGGCTTGGCATTCGTTGAAGCAGCTCATTTGCATGTCAAAAATTAAATGGATGAGGTGCCCATAATGTTTTAATTCAAGAAATCGATCATTTCGATTCAGATCAACGTAGCTCATCATTTCTGAAAGCGGCCATAAAATCATTTAAGTTATCGTAGCTTATTAAAGAAATTATCATCGACGCGAGAACGATTAATATTGAAAGGAAAACTTCCAAAAATTGTAACTCTGCTTGGAAGAAATTCTTTGTACATTCTTGATGATGTCTGATTATGAAGTTTTGCATAAATGTTACCAGTGTCCACAGGAATAATTTGGTTGAACGATGCAATATTTGCACTTTACCATCGATAGCTCGACGACCAGCAAACAGATTAAATGAACTGTTGAAACATTTATGCTGTGATCTTAGAGAATTCATACTCGGTTTTGTTCGATGAGCAGTCATCCCATTTGAAGGAAACATTACGCTCGCAACGTCTAAAAGTACTAATATCATGCTCTTTGCATATAACTAAGTAATTTCTGCATTTGCCATAAATGTCCGATCACATAGCACAGCGCTTTTATTCGGTGTAATGAAAGCATTTTCTGCTTAATAAGACCGAATAGTCAGATCATCCTGTGTAATTCACCCACTGCTTAGGTTATCTATACATTGATTTCCTATGAAAATTTCATTAAATATAAATGCAACACGTTGTATTATCCAAGATATGACTACATCGATATGACTCCAATGAAATGTGCTGCATGACAATACATAATTGTTTTTGGTTTTATTAAATCATCTTATCGGTCCTCCAGAAACATTTGACATAGAAACATGAAACAAACAATACTGATTCATATTCCTGAGAAATACTGACGACATGAATATGTTCTGTAGTGGTTTGGATATTGCAGTCCGAGAGAGAGCATCTCCTACAGTTGACTTCTAGTCATCGTCACTTGTGGTGACCTCTGTTCAAAGGCGCTATTTTTGGAATGGGCAATCTCCATTTCCCGATGTGAAGTCATCTACTATCTCGTCTTTTTGTCTCTCTATTTTCGCCCTACTCTGACCCAGCTTCGCAAAATTAGATGGACTTTATTTGTCTTATTACAACCTTCACGTATTCGCTTGTACAGTCAGTCTTGCGTCAAGAAATGTATCATGTTCTAATTGACTGTAGTTATTCCGCCATATACCAGTATGTTATCCAGTTCCTTCTAGCTATTCTTAACTTAATATAAGATAATTTCCAAGTGTCTGATGATGGTGATAGTCTATTTTTTTGGCATTTTAAAGGACGCTTAAAAAAAGTAATGTTCGAAATTTTTGGCTCTCCGAAATAGTCACAATTCCGTTTAATATCCAACGTACTAATCATCATAACGGCTTTACGTGCTTTTGAGCTCAGTTTGACAACGAAAAAAAGTGTAGAGATGGAGTCAACAAGTTATAATGTCATGATTACCCTCAATTCTTCGCTACCTACGGTTTATGATTGGGAGGATATGATACTGTCGTCAGAAGATTCCTTCAACTGTTAACTGTTCCTGAGCGGTTAACTTATATTAATGAAGTTCATAGCAGTAACAATACCATATACTGTATGTGTATTACGGCTAGATGGATCACATCTCCCGTTCCACAATTTGTCCTCATTGATTTTTTCCGCTGTTGCGCGCCACGATGAAACTTCAAACTTTGAGCCATAGCGCAACTAGGATTTTGGCTTCTGGGCCAGCTGCGCAATGTCTCAGTGCTCAATTCGGACGGTAAGTAGTCTCCCATATAATTTCAACATCAAATACACCTTGCTTGCAGAGTTGGTTTTGACGGCCTTTTAAACTAAACTTTAACTGGATTTAAGCTTTCTCCGAAATTTTCAACATTCTCAGAAATCAGTTATACACCATATTAAAGCACTATCTCTTATACAATCCCTTCACCTTTGGCCATACCCCGGTGAGAGCAGTAAGCCAGAGGGAAACTGTGGAATACGACCAGAGACCAACAACGGTAGTATCGGCCGTGCTTCCTTTGCCTATCCAGTGACGTTCACAACTACTGCGATACTGATATCTTACAGCCGCGCGACGACGCGACGAAGACAAACGAAGAGGTGGTGTGGCACGACCGACATCAATTGTTCGGGCGTTGTCTGTGAGTGTCTTTTTGGTCGGTCGGTCGGTCGGTTGGTCGGTATCGGTATTTGTGTATGTTCATGTATGTCGGCGTGTGCTCCGTTTTTACTCTCAGGGAGGCGGTATACATACTACACAGGTGGGAGCATTATGAAGTGGGGTCACGTACGCATAGGGCGGCCAGCGGGTCGTACAACTTGTTCTTCACTGAGCTTTTGGTGTGGAGTAATAATTCACAATTGTATTATTTAGTCCTTTAAGTTGGGGGAATTTCAATATTTCTAGCCACAAGGGAGAAAATATCTTACGAGAAGATAATATGGAATTGACATAGTTTTACTGGGAAGCACAACCGGAAAATGACACCATTTTGCTGATTTGATTATAGTAATAAGTTGATTGCTTTGTTTGGACTTACGTTAAAAGCTTTGCTGCGGACAAAATTTATAAGTTTAAAGGTACATGTATGTGTGTGTGTGTGTGTGTGATAGAGGGATGAAACACTGGTTAGAGACTAATTGAAAAACAAGTATGCATACTGACTCTTTTCATTACTTGTCAGGCAAGTCTGTTGTACTTTTTTTGGTTTCAAAAGTGTCATGCCCGCATTTGAAATTTAAATATTAACAGTGAGCGCCAACAAAATTCGTCGGGGCTGCGCACTGTGTAACACGGACAAATCCTTTCGAAATTCTTACCATCTTTCCCCCAGCTACTGAGCCTGTATCAGCACTTTTTGGATAAGGGTGAATGAACTTCTCAACAGGATTATTTAAATGCGAGTGAAATCTGCATCCTAGTTTGGAAATTTTGGCCCATTTTATTCTAATTAGCATGAAATTAAATCTAGCATTAACTTTATTAGTTGACCAATCTGAACTGTCACTTAAACATTTAATGACGTCTTACTGGGATTTCGTAAACAATGGAAGCGTTTACTGTGAGATATCGTTCCTTTTTTTTCTTGAAAAAGAGAACATTGATTGAAATGTGGATCAGACTGAGGCGTCGGATTCTGACGTCAGTTTTAATTCAAAAGCTTCCTGTAGATGAGGTGCTGCAGATCTTAAAATTGTCTCATAGACGTAGTTTAGCCGTTGTTGTAGAAAACTAAATATGTGCTAACAGGATAAGTAGATAGGCTGGAGGAGTGGTTAAGTATTGTTGATGGTTACACTGAAGTTTGTGATACAAAAGACCGCTAACAGGGCCCTAAAATAAAGGTTTCGATGTTGAAAGTAAGTTTTCCAGTGTTTGTTTTTCTCGAGCGACCAATACCAATGAATTTGGATTTGGGAAGGGATCTGTTCCTTTCAGGTTTTATCTCACTGTAAAATATCCATTTCATTAGAGTAATTTTGTATTCCACGAATTCGAGGCTGAAAGGTGCGTCATGCTGAGGAAGTTGGTCTGTTGGCTGCAAACCTGAAGATTTCGAAGACTATTTCCAAAGTTTCCCTTCTTATCTTTAATAAATACTTGGATTACGTAAATTTTTTGTGAAAGGATTGATTTGTTGTCTCTTACCATACCGGGGATTTCCAGTTAATCACGGCCAGGTTCCTTCTCTTTAAATGCTGTCGAGTGGGTTTTGGTGTTGAGTTGACGTGGACCGCCACCGTCAATATATATTGTGGTGAAGGGGTATATGTTGCTCTGGGATCGATCGATATGTGGACGCTCTCGCATGCGGCAACTGCCTGAATTCGCACGCGGCAGCTGCAACCCACCGAAACCGAACGGATTGCAAACGTCGACCGGGACCCTCATTATTAATTTTCGTCCTTCGGTTCTCTCGCTATTAAGCCTCGTTTTGTATACTTTCACGAAGACTGCACTGACAGTATTTTGTTATGCTCATGAAATTTCGAATCTGTTCCAGATAACGTATATGATGTTCTCTTTAGTTTAATTGACACCGGGACATCCGTTCCAAACCGCCATCCCGTCTTGAAATCTATTGTTTTGCAACATCTTCCATTATCTTGGGAATCTACTGAGGCAATTCCTTTACCTTTTGGATTTTATTTGTTCACTTCTATCAGCAATGTCGAAATGAACTTAGAAGTTGGACTGGATTGTGTAAAACATTTCTACTTGTACAGGAATGGTGTTGAGTGACCCCAGAGACATGAATATTTTGGATTGGCCTTGACCTTCAGTTTTCAAGCGTGTGGAATATCCTTCATTCATCCCATTTCCATAATGGGAGAATACTTCTGTAGTGCTGCTGTGCTGTAAAGCTAATGTTAGACTTAGGGGGTTCATTTTCTGGAGATGAATTAGACGTTGATGACACTTCAGCCGTTGGATGCGATACTCACTTTCAGTGTTGGTTATGACTGATTTGTTCCGAATGCAATTCGGCAAGAATTCGCTTGGATTTTGCTTACTTGCATTTGTTTGTATATGGTTCTTCGTCTGATGGTCTTTTTTCCCGTGTGTTTCCCAAGATGTTACGTATCGCGAGGTACTGTTCCCTATTTTTGACTGACGTATTTCAAGTACAGAATGTTTGTTTTCAGTTGGTGCTTCTTCAACCGTTCTGTTTTCGCTGTGCATGTTCCAAAATGATTACTTTGGACGATGAGTCGACGGCTAACAATTGTAAAGTAACTGGGAACGAAGTGCATGCGTCAGTTGGTGTTGACGTGGATTCTGCTTTACAAGTAGTTTTTAAATTTTCAAGACGTTTGGCATTCAGCATCCCAGTTTGTAGTTGGAACATATTCTGAGTCTTTGTCCACAGTAAATGAAATGGGACTTATCAGTTGTGAAGCTAGACTGTAGTAGACTATCATAATATAACTTGACTTGCAGTTTTAAGTGTACGGGATGTTCTACCGCGATCTTTATGGAGCTTTGATAACCTCATCCATTTCTATCTTGCAGACGTCGCTGAAAAAGGCTCAGAATAATTCGATCTCAGATAACACTTCGAAAAATTATGTGGATAAATCAATAGAAGCGATCAGAAACGGTGTCTGGGCTAGTGAAAAGGCTGCAGACGATGAAGAGCAGCATCGGGATGATAGGAATAATGGAGATTGCACCAGGCCGACTTTCTCCGGTGAAAATGGTTATATGGACGGTGTTGATAAAAAGGGTGCGTCTATAGGATAGTTCCCAAATATGGCATCTCGGCTGGTTTTTTTATAATTTGTACTGCATAGCATATTATAAGTTATTTTCTTAAGTTAAGTCATATGCACTTTATTTCAAAGCGGATTATGATGGGATAATCTTTAAAAAATTGGTTAATTTCTTCCTGAGATAATCAGTAGATACTTCGCAGATGCTAATGGGCTGGAGGCAGTGGAAAAGGATATTGTAATTGAAAGCGAACCTTGTGGAAATAAGGGGAATGGTAAAACACCTATATTCACCGAAGATAGTACTAACAAATCGACAGCTGTGGAATGCATAGGTAAGCGGTGTTGCAATTTTTTATCATCTTAACTGATTAATAATTGATAATAGAAAATCCTGTTCTTATTGAGGTCTATCAAGATTCGAGTTTGTTTCATACTTACTTTTATCCGTTGTATTTTCTCCTCGCTGTGCCGACTCCCCTTTATGCGATAAAATAGCAATGTTATAATAACTGTGCTTTGTTACCAGATGTTTGAAAAACAGACTATTGAACTACTACTGTTATCATGATTAGATTTTCTTTGTATGTATATTGCTTAGTTTTGCAGAGCTAGATGACGACCATGACGAACCTGATTCAAGTGGTGAGCCACCTGCGAAAAAGAAAAAAGCAAAATCACCGGTGCCAGATGATCCAGACACTCAGGTTCAGTTGCGTTTTGCTCAAAGCTGCATACCATATTGAAGATAAAGAAAAGACAAGTTTATATTTACAGGATTTTAGATGAAATGCATTTTAGGCAGGGGAAAAGAAACCAGAATTGACAAGCGGTGAAGCATTATTAAATAAGTTAGAGGCCTATGTCAAAGATGCAATCGATAAGAATGCGAATGTTGAAAGGTGAGCAAGTTTTGTGAGGAGACTATAATCGGTGTGAGGATGTAATTCATTACTTCGGTTGCTTTATGCCTGTTAACGTGTTGCTGAGTTACTTGTTCTGAAAAGTATTGTTTAGCAAGTCTCTCATTGCTGGTCACATAAAAATCTTTAATGGTTTTGCGGTAAATAGCTGTAATTAACGGGTAATACATGGCGAAAAAGGTTTTTAATGTAGTGGTTTATTTGGTTTAGGAGTAGCTGTCCAATGGAAGTCAGAGATCATGAGTTCATGATTTTGTGTCTTCTTTAGCATCTTATCCTTGCTGCATTTTCTATGCAGGAAAGTGTTGGATGCATTATTAGGAGCTATTAATATTCAAGTGCAGCGTGAACCCCTGTCAGTTCGGAAACTTATACTGGACAAGCAGTTGGTATTGCCAAACACCATTAGTTTCCCGCCATCGCAGGTATTTTCAAACACTTATTGAAGCTGTATGCAAATTAATTTATGAAAAACTTGGCTGAATCTTAATGTCGTGAGAGCAGTCTGCTTTGAAATAGGACTGAAATACTATAATGAGTTCAAAATCATAATATTTAGTGCGTAGAGGCTGATGAATTCTTTACAGGTTGTGGATTTATTGATCGAACATGATCCTGATGCACCTTTGTCAAAAGTAATTGGGCGGATGTTCGGCGACGAAAGACCAAAGCTTTCCGAAGCTGAAAAACGCGAACGACATTTGTTAAAATTGGGGCATCCTGCTCCTCACATGACCAAGTTGTTAATGGACATTGGACAAGATCTTGTCCAAGAATCTACATATTCTGACATTGTCCATGCAAAAAATTTACCTGAAACTCCGAAAAATATGGAAACATATAAACAGGTTCTTCAGGATTCATTCTATAATTTAATGGAGGATAAACATTTGAGCTCCTAAATGCAGAGTCCTACGTTTTTCTCACGTAGAATTCCATATTTAGAACAAGTCTCCTCACTTGTTTTATACAATTTATAGAAGCATTTATATCTTTAATTAAAAATTCCTTGAAACGTACAAGTTGTGTTTAAGGTTGCACAGCAGCTTAAACCAGTGTGGGAAGCCTTACGGAAGAAAAATGAACCGTATAAGCTGAAACAATATACTTGTCAACTGTGCAATTTCCGAACTGAGTCACGAATCATTCTTTCGGTGCATCGGCAGACACCTCACTTTGATGGAAGGAAATACCAATGTGCACTATGTCCTGAATTCTTCACCAATGAAAATATGATTTCACAGCATTATCTGTATGTTTTTTTGTCCACCTTGTAACACAAATGATCTCAGCCATTATTTTCTAGATTATTATGATCATGAAATTAAAGAATTCTAATCCAATTTTGCGAAATACAGAAGAGAGCATGATCTAGTAGCTGGAAAGGAAGAAGCTATCCCTCGAAACCCTTGTCCATGTTGTAACGAAGACTTCATGTACAAAGGACAACGAGACCAACATCTGAAAATGTGTCGAAGAGATCTGAATAGAGTTCGGTGAGTGCAAGTTATGGGTTGCTTTAGAAATATCTTAAATTTTTGTGGCGAGACATAGAAGATCATGGTTTTCATCTTATTTGTATGAATTAAGAGATTTAATAATTTCCGTAATGGTTCCTATGGATTCCTCACCTCATCTTTAACTTATATTCCAGCCTAATAATGGCACCAAAGCAACCGCAAGACGTCAGCGCCATTAATCACTGGTTATGGGACAAGCCTCCTGTTGATCCAACAATATTGCAGCAACAACAAGTGGCGCAACGGCAACAAGTAGAGGTTTGTTCATAGTTTTTTTGTTCATTGATAGACAATGAACGGTATCGTATGCTTCATGGGTGTTTTTTAAAATTTAGCGACTTTTCATTGTCACTACATATTTTTTGGAAGTTTTGGACAGGATTTTATCGCTAGTAACCATTCCTTCTATCATTCTTGAATTCATTCCAGAAACTGCAACGTGCGCAGTTGGCACAGCAGCAGCAACAACAACTACAGCAACGACGTAGTCAGACCGCCGTGACTAATTCAGCGCTTTTGGCAGCACAGCAACAGCAAGCTGCACTCCTCTTACAGCAGGTACTATTTAAGGATCAAAGTTTATTTAGTTTTGCTTTGCACTTGGAAAACATGATTCATGTGCAAATCTATATGGGCATTAATTACATCTTGCTCTTCAGTTGGTGGAAAGTGTTCATGTTCTTCAGTCTTGAGAATATATTTTGTAAAATGAAACCAAAGATTGGTAGTGCTCTTTTAACGTTTGTGTTTGATTGTGTCAGATAATTTGAAAGAATTTGTAGCAGAGGATAAGAGCGGCACAAGCAGTAGCTCATCATCAGCAACAGGCAAAGATGTCTTCGTTAATAGGAAATCCGAGTCTCTTGGCAGGTAAGGCAATAAAATATGTGACTTTTGTCTGTGTTAGAAATCAGAGATTTATGTGATTTGTTCTGTTGTGTATTATTCGAATGTTACTTAAAACAGGCTAATTCTCAATTTTCGATTCTGAATATTTTCTCAAAACTCTGATTTGTTAATTGTGGTACTTTTCAGCGATGCAACAACAGTTGCAGCGTGCTGCCGTTAGTGGAATGCGTACTCCGGGATTGTCTTTATTCGCCCAACGTGGAGTAGCTGCTGGAATCCGTGGACCAACTGTAGCCCAACACGCAGCTGCTTCACTTGCTGGACGTATAAGGGCGCCACCACAAGTATTTTTTTTTTTGTGTACAAGTTATGGATAATCTCATATATCTTTGTCTGTAAACCTTATGGTATCGACAAAGTTCAGGTACTTGGGCTGCATATGACAAAGGCCCCATCATTATGTATGTTATTGTGATGGGCTGTCATGATGCTACTTGAAATATTTTTGGTCGAATATAACCCCCACATTTATTGTTTACCTAATGGATTGGTCACATATTATTCTTCTTAGCCTTTTTTTTAAACGACAAAGATAACGGGTTTTTCTGTGCTTATTAAAATAGTATGATGAAGAATTCCTCATGAAAATTGTTATAAGTTAAAGGTTGAAGGAAATTTGAGTAAAATATAATTAGATTTGGTCTCCTTTGAATTACTGAGTTCTGGTGATGTGTACTTCTGGTTTGTAACAAAAAAAAAAATCATATTTCTAGAAATCAGCCACTTTATCATTCATTTAATACATTTTCTTCTCTCATTTTTTTAAGTGAATGAAGTTAAAAGTCAGAGTATTCAGAGTATAGTATCATGAACCATGGAGAGAACTAGTGGTTTTCTTGATTGCAGGTCCCAGCATCTCGTACACAACTAGGTGGAGTTGTATCCTCTGGACATAACAATAATGTTTGTGAAATCTGTGATCAGAATGTCCAGGATAGGGATCGATACCTGACGCATTTGCAACTCTTTCACAAACAGATGCGCGGGAAAACATCAGCTGATATGCAGCAGGCAAGCAAGCATTTCATGAGCTAGTGAATGAAGTTTTTTGTTTCCAGTTTATGTAGATTTGTTCATTTTTCTCACAGAGATATATCTATAATTTTCCATATTTTCTGGCTTTATTCGTCGAGTATTTATATTATTGTTAAGAAATATAAAAAGTTGTCTGTTGCAGGGTGCACCGTTGGCATGCAGTCGTTGTCGCGATAGATTCTGGACATATGAAGGACTGGAACGACATCTTGTCATGGCACATGGCCTCGTTACTTCTGATCTCTTAACAAAAGCACAGAAAAAGGAAGATGGTGGGCGTTGCAAGCATTGTGGGAAGGTAATACTTCTTCCTCAGTATTCAGTTTTATTTCTGTTGTTTAGTTCAAATTGATAGCTGTTTCATTAAGCACATTTATAGCTTCCTTAACTTGGTCTTTTTTTACTTATTTAATTTAATTTAGAATACCAAAGTTTTTCTAGCAATATGCATTCAATATGTTGCAACATCTGGTGACGGATCATCAAGTAAAATTGTGTTCTGCTGAAATTATGTACAGCTGCGATGTTTGTGCCTTCAAGTGCAGTAGCTACAGTAAACTCGAAGTACATCTGAACACCGTACATCCAAAAAATCCTACGCAGAATTCTACTTTGAATAGTGCGGTCAGCTCAACATCGGGTAAATTTGATTTGTTTATATTTCAGCTCATTTATCTTAGATACATGAACATCGCTTTGCTTGGTAGCCATACGTAGCTATGCCCATGCTTAGCTTGTGGGATTCATGACAAAGAACCACCAATTGCATGCGTTTTGTTTCTGATATTTTTGGGAAACAAATTTGAATCCTAAAATTGATATCTACACCATCCTATTTTGTTTTGTTCACTTTAATTTCCGCACAAATTTAATTTGCATGTTATTCTAGGTTGGGACACAATTTAGAGATATAGTTTCTTTTATGGCACAGTTACTTTCCGCTCGGTTATTTTCTATTTGTGTGCTAACCGATTTTTTTTGCTCGCAGATTTTTCGTCTTCCTCTGAGGAGATAAGTAGCGGAGACAAAAACGAAGATGTGGCCAAGTCTGAGTCGATAATTCAGGAGAGTGAAGATATAATATTGGAAAATAATGGAGATTTGAAGGGATGTTGGGCCAGATCTGGGCAAATCCAGGAATTTGGAGTGGTAGTACTTGGAAGTAGCGAAAATGAAAATATGGATGTCATGAGTGCTTTACATCGATATTTCCGATATAGTACCGTCATCACGAAGATTATGCTAAAAGAAGGGAAGTCACCTGATGAAAATTGCAAGCTGCAATGTTGTACATGTTTCACATCTCGAAGGATATTACATGATTGGAATATTGTGTCCTAACTCGCTACAGTCTGGGTAAAAAAAAAAAAGAAACCAATACCAGACGATGAGGCGAGAAAAGTTAAGCTGCCTTATAATGCAGACCTTATAACATGTAATCCTATGAAATGCACAATTCGCAGTCCAGGTTTATGCTTCATAGAATCGATCAGCATAAGCGACGCATGCAACAGGTTTGTTTGCTACTGAAGACTGTTCCTAAGAAAGTAATTTTTTGTAATGTAGTATGCGCAGCCTAGGCTGAGTGTATTGGAATTAGGAATTGAGTTATTGTAGAAAATTTGATAATTACTGGATACTACTGAGTCATATGTTTGGGTAGAATTAAATCCTCGTAATATCCATTTTGAAGCTTTGTTATATAACTTCCATATTTACTGTACTAAAAATTGTTGCTGAAAGCGTCAGGGAAGCTTTGGGTAACTGGAAAGGAATATGATGAATCTGGAAATGCTGGCATATACTGAGGCAGTAGTGTTAGGTATGGTTTAGTGGCACTGTGATTCTGAGTTTGCGCAGACTTTTCTAACGTTTTTTTGGTGATGAAAGTGTATTGTTGCTAATTAACGGTTGCTCCACCAAAGCGCCAGAAGCAGCAGCTATCATTAACAGAAAACGCTATTTTGGTGCTTTTTTTGTTCCCAGCATGCTGCTAACAGAAATTTTGATTACGCACCCCTTTCATATGATAAAATTCAAATTAATAATGCATTACTGTTGCTCTATTTTTCCCATATATGTCTTGTGTGACAGTGTTTGCAGTAATAGCTTTTTTTAACCATTTTTTCTCCTTGCTTACTGAAACGCAGTCACGCAACAGGAATTTTCCCGAATTCATATCCAGAGATGGTTAAATATCCATAAGAAGCGAGTGTATTCATGGATAATCATTCCTTCCAGGATTCCGTATTGTTTTTAGTAAACTTTTTTCTTTGCAATCAGGACAGTCTTGTTTGACTAAGAAGAACATGTGCTGGATACTAGTTTTGTTGACTGGATCGGGTTTCTCAAGGCTAAAAGCTCTGATTCACTTTTACCTGGAATTGGGATTGGAATGGTGGCGGAGACTAGACAGTTTGATGATTCCGGAGGAATAACTCCGTGGTCGTTTATTTTCTACTGTATCTGATTTGGACATTTAGTGGAAATAAGATATTAATTATGAAATTAAGGATTTCCTTCAACTGAAATATGTTTAGGGGCAAGGAAGGTTTAACTTTGTGGGTCGCAGACTGCTCAAGCCAGAGTGAAATGTCGATGCTGTCTTTTCGAGCTGAGGGAACATTGCTCGGTATCCGGTGTACTTGAAAGGAAATCTTACTTATTCTGGTTATGTTTTTCGTCATGTCTCAACATTCTGTTTGCTTAGCTGTGCAGTAGTTGTGAAGCGCAGTCACGATTTCTGCATGCCAATTAAAGGTGAGTGTTGTCTTTAATCGGAATAGTTCTGAAAATATTTGTGGCGGGACGAAATGAAATTCATTTGGTCAGGAAACAATTTGTGTATTATTGACTTTTCTCTACCTATTTCATCTTACATTTGTATGTTTCAAATGAGATTTTGTTATTGAACTGTTGATAGTATGTCCTTCGTTTTGCGCCGCGAGAATCAAGATCGTTTGTGAATTTATCTTGTTATTTAACGTGACAACTATTTTATGGATAATTGTTAACATCCCGAAGAAGTCTTTAAATCACTCGTAGTGCATTGGTTGTTTAAACGTCACTATTCATTGAATTTTTAAGTGTATTTGGAGTATTTCTACTGCTGATATATTGATTTATACGTCTTCTATTATGTGTATAAGCTTATATTACATTTTCAATTTCCATCTGCGATGTGTTTGTACGTTTCATGTTATTGTTTGTATGTTAAATATCATGGTGTTTTGTATGCAAACCTCATTCAGGAAAAGGTTGCATCTTGAACTGTTTCAAGTTAAAGTTTTTAAATTTCGAGGAACGGTGTTTGGAGCATAGGTTTTGCGGGAGGAAATTTGTCGTGTAACAATAGTAACAATATGGAGTCTCCGTGCACGTTTATCCACACATTATTTGACGACTGAGCTATTTTGTGTTCGAACTGGTGTTAACTTTGTCGTTTAGTGACACTGCCTTGGTGATGCATTCATGAAGTTCAACCAAAGCTTAAGGTGTCTAAAGAATGTTAATAACAGAAGGCTGGGTGGAAACGCTTTCCAAAAGAAATATGATGTCTGCATTTGAGCAAAGAGGATTCTGAATCACTTCAGCTTACTGTAAGTCTCGGATAACACCTGTGCAGTTCGATAAATGCTGAAAACAAGAACTATGATGCCAAAATTTATAGGAACGAAAGTGCACAGGACGGGTGTGGGTCACCAGGACTTAAAGTTTTCGAAGCATGTCACATTGTTTGCATATTAGTTGTGTCCCAGTTCCATTGCATGCTGGGACAATTTGTTGATAGTGGATTATGGGTCGTGGTCATTTTTGCAATCCAGGACTGGCCAGCTACTGTCGAGCACTTTTTTTTGATGGGTAACGCCACCAGTATTCAGCTACTGCCTGAAATAGACTGGAGTGATAGGACAAGTAGAATCGAGACAAGTTAGGCATATTCCCTGAATTATGGAGCAAATCTACAAACGAGTGGATAGTAGTCAGTCTTTTGCACAATAAAGCTTGAGTTATTGAATGAATGTGTTTTAAAAGCTCGAGATTTAGCTTAAAATTGAAATCACAAGCTTACCTTATCTTGTATTAAATTCCCATACATGTCATACTTGGTAACCTCCACACGATGTAAATTGGCGAGAACGTATAACGGATAACACCAAAAGCAGGCACCCCAAAAAACGTGCGTCCACTTCGGCTAAATGGGAACGAAAACTGATTGACATCATCTGAATAAAAATGAAAAGCTGGAAAAGGTACATAAGCTGCTTGGCAGGACCCAGCGGATTAGATTCGGAATATCCAAGGTTTGACATCTCGGGACGACTCAATTGTTAATTTCTATTCTGTTAGGTGAAAATTCCACCAACCATTTTGATTTCCGCAGTTGGTGTGTGGAACTTTAATGTGACACGTTAGGAAGAGATGCGATGTTCAAATTGATTTATTAGAAAAACGGCATTTCTTTGATAAACATACCATGTATTTTCACTTCAGTTAAATCCGTTCTCGTACCTGAAATAAAAGCAACTATGAATATCCGCCAATCCCTCCTCCCAACAATCCCAAAACAAGATCACTTAAAGCTTCACGCCTGATCCAACATTATAACAAACATCCCAAACAATAAGTAGCCTCGAAATGAAATTGATTTTCTCAAGAGGGTAGCTTCTTCTTGCACAAGAACTTATTATTTGCCAGAAAGCTCATTGAATCAATTAGTAATGAACACTTCCATTTTGCAGCAATGCAAATAAGCAATCGAAACTTTTGATTTCATCCAGATAAGTTGGCAGCATTGTGTTGTACGTTTCTCACGTGCAAGCGGGAATAAAATGCTTGACAAATAGTTGTGATTCTATTTTGGAAGAGGTTTTCCCCGATTTTCAGCGTTGTGATCTTGAAGAAAGGCAATATACCAGGTGATTGAATAGCAGTTATGGGAAAGATCCAACTGGGATCATTCACAAGTGTAGCATACTGAGGAAATTAAAATTTCTGCAAGTAGTTTTATGAAGAAACGGCGGTTTAGTATTAATTGCTAATAGAAATCATAAGCGTCTCCTCTCCTCTAACAACAGTACATTTTGAGTGCTAAATTTCATAATTCAATGAACAATTCAAAACTCATACATCCAACCTTCTAACCAAACGTTTTTTGACGAGATTAACAAATTTCATAGCGAAGTTGTGAAATAGTTGATGATGAAATCTTGAGTGCTACCTTAGAATTGGCAAGATGTTTTTTTTGGTAGTGGTAGTCGTTTCTCGTAGTTCAGGTGGGAGGAGGGTTTGGAGCGTATGTTTCCTTGAAATTATTGTGATTTCAGGTATCTTCACCATGGATATAAAACCAAATCATACTATTTATATCAATAATCTTAATGAAAAAACGAAAAAGGAAGGTAGGCTTTGCACTTTGATCAGCTCTTCCGATTTTAATCCTAATGTAAGCATACGTGAGATAGATTTACTGGAATTTACTATTTGCAATCGGTGGATAAATTTTTCAGAGCTCAAAAAGGCTCTTTATGCAATTTTTTCGCAATTCGGGCAGATCATTGATATAATGGCATTCAAAACATTGAAAATGCGTGGGCAGGTTTGTTTTGTACTTGTTAAACTTTTAAGAATATTCCATGCAACGTCTTTTGTTTTTATGTTTTGAACTTACATGTGCAGTCTCAATTCTTTGTGAAAATATGAATATGTTAAGATTTTATCGTTTACTTCCTCTTGCTTAATTTCTCCACAAATTTCTACAGGCACATGTGATATTCAAGGAAATAAGTTCAGCAACGAACGCCTTGCGTGCGATGCAAGGCTTCCCGTTTTATGATAAGCCTATGGTAGGTTTGATTTATTACAGTTGGTCTGCTAAATTACTAATCCTATTACTAATCTTACCGTCAATATTTCCAGTATCTTTGTAACTTCCTAATTTCATAATTGTAAGGGCTATTTTTCAGTTATAGAGATCACAATGCGGTGATATTCTGTTTTTCACTCCCCATCTCCAAACATTTAACCCCTATCCCAGACACGTGAATATTAAAATGTTTTGTTTTTTAGCGTATCCAATTTGCGCGAGAGGATTCTGACGTTATTGCCAAAGCGAAAGGTACTTATACAGATCGCCCGAAAAAACACCTTCTTGCCAAACAGACTGCTGGAGAAAAACGGAAAAAGACAAGTCATGTAAAGGAAAGTAAAAAGGTAAAATTTCGTTGGTATTTAATTTGCACTGTATATAGTCATTAATATATATATGTTGTGAATGTGTACTTCATTCTCATTGCACTTGATTTCATTTTAGATGCGTATGGACAAAGCCACTGCTGGGAAAACTGAGCTTCCGGAAAAAGCAAATCCGCCGAATAAAATCCTCTTTTGCACAAATTTGCCTGAAGAGACAACAGAGCAAATGCTTTCCCTTCTTTTTAATCCGTAAGTTTTGTTGGCAGTTGTTTTAGGTCCAACTGTTTAATTTTTGAAAAAGTTATGTACAGCAGGGTATTTCTCGCTACGTTTATTTGGATCCTTTATCATTGGGAATCTTTTTATTAGGATGATTCTCCAGAAATTCAGCAGCTTCAATATCCTTAATTAATATATAAGTAACCCTCAAAAATTTCTTGATAATATATGTAAGGTCTGCTGAAATCCAGCATTTGAAAGAAATTTAACGCCATCTTTTTACAGTTACCCTGGTCTGAAGGATATCAGACGTATTCCAAATAGGCCAGATATTGCATTTGTTGAATTCGAGACAGAAGCTGAAGCAACTTCAGCTCGTGCCGGCTTAAACAATTTCAAGATAACACCTTCGCAGTCTATGTATGTCAATTATGCCAACAAGTGATTTTCTTAGTCTCATCTTTTGTTTTTGTTGATCTCTGGGGTATCTTTAATATTCTTTATGTGCGGTTACTCTCATTTACCGTAGTGTTGTCGTTCAAATATTTCCAATTCTTCATGTCTTTATCGGCATAATTTAAATCATCAACTGCATACCGTTTTATGAACCACTTATCAATTCATACTGTTTTGTGAATTACTTATAGAATAAAATTCTACAAAAACTGATGTTTATCCCTCATTTTCATTGCCACTGAAATGGCAGGGCACTGCATCCTTGCCGATTGGTTGATGGCACTTTTGATTATATTGCATGGGAATATGTTCGTATGTTCATTAATGTGCTTCTGGTTGACTAGTCTGTAATATGCAGTGGCGGGATTTGGGTTTTTTTGAGATTTTTCATGTTCATATAACAAGAAATCCGTTTGGCAGCCATCATTTTCTAAAGAAGATGTAAGATAATATACGGTAACGAATGATTTAATCATGGTATAACCCCGCTGTCGGGGAGATCGATAAATTTTCCCTAGATATGGTTTTGACTGGTGTCCTGTTGTATTATGTATTTTTACAACCATGCGTTGTTGAAGTGGTATGAGTCCAATTTTTTCTATTGGTGGTACATTTTTAAACGGTTCTCTCTGTCTCGGTTTTTCAGTGTTACTGAAAAATGATTAGTCGAGTCGCACTTTGAAAAAAGAGGTTGAACGTGTGAGCTTAGCTTTGTTGGAGATGTACTTATTTCGATTAAAACCAGCTGTCCCCTCACGTAATTTTTGGTGAGTATTTATTTTTCAGTTTCTTGGTAACTGCTGTTTTATTTGAAAATTTAAATTGGGTGTGCAGGCCGTATTCAAGCCATCACATGGCAGCTTGTTTCTATTTCCAGTAAAATCAAAAAAAGATACACCGAGGCCTTGGATTGTTGGAAATGTCGTAAGGCTATTGAATGTTTGAAGGTACGTTTCCATTCCTTTAAAAGATGATATGTAGTACAAGATGACCGAAGATATTTTCAGTATGTAGAGGAATTTTAACTTGCTTATGATAATTTTTCACTCGCTTCCCTTATTTATGGTTTTTTTTTCTTGTTTTGATTTTAAATAAGCGATATTCGTTTTGATTCGTTCTCGCTGTGATACAGTTCTAAAACTAGATCATTCAGATGTGCAGAATGAGGAGAAAAATCAGGAATGGTAGGATTAAAGAGTTTTGTAAAGATTTAATGTACTTGTCTGTTTAGTGTAGTTACTCGCTTTTTTAATTGTTGATAAAGTGGACATTGCGTGTTTCAGGAAAAGTTGTTCTGTCCAATGTGTTCAGCCATCCAACCAGTTGAAGGCAGAAACTATTTCGATTATTTGGGGCTACTGCCTGGATTTGATATTGATCTTTCGTTATTGAAGATGAATTTTCTTAAATTGCAGTCAGTTGTTCATCCTGACAAATTTTCGAAATGTTCTAAAGTAACATTTTCAAGTTATACTTTATGAGAAACATTGTTGTTTTTACACACTTTAAAAATTCATTGTGTATTTCGACAGTTTAGTTTGTTTGCTTCATAAAGCATCTTCATGAAGCAGAAAAAAAATCTTCCTTTTTTTTCTTGAGGACGAGATGATTGTTCGATCCCTGTCATACTGTTTTTCAGCTTGCTTTTGATTAAAATGATTACCTAATTGGGTTTTTCCAAATGCTTTAAAAATTCATATCAGTTTCAGGGAAGATTTATTTAGTGTATTTGCCGTCTTATGTTTATAACAGTTCATCTATCACTTTGCAGGAGGAGAAAGAAATATCTGAAAATTGCTCACGATATCTTAATGAAGCATATAAAACGCTGACCGAACCGTTAGAGAGGGCGAAATATTTGCTTACATTGAAAGGGGAGCCATTTGACGATAAAAGTAATTTAACTTTCTTAAACTTGTTTTAATTATCAATTATTAGAGGACAGTTTTTAAGATCTTACTGTTGCATATTATCTGGCCGGTTTGTTTGTTCTTTTGAAATTCAAAAAGACTTCGGGAGGTTCAAATTTTTTCTTCATTAGCAGTAGGTTCAATAAGTGGTGATATTGTTTCTAGATGCAATGGGAAACACGAATTTCTTGGTGGAAATGATGGAACTAAACGAATTAGTGGTAACGAGCAATGATCCGAAGAAACTGAAGATTTTGTTGAATGAAGTGGAAACTAAGATCCAAATGTTAGGGATCGAATTTAAGAACAGCATTGAAACAAACAAGCTCAGAAAAGCGAAAGAAACCGTATTCAAATTAACATTTTACTACCGTTTAAAGACCGGTTTATCAAATAAAATGATAGATAATGAATAAATCTTTGCTTTTAGTCATTTTGCTCAAAAATAAAAATGAAAAGGTTATTTATTCTGAGCATGGAGATTTTTCTTTGCTGAGACCTTGAACTCCAGAGTGATAAGGGTCAGGTGATAACATCTTGTGCGTGCCTACTTTTCATGTTATGAATATGTATGCCTTTTTACAATTCTGATTTCTTAGCGAAATCTGGCTTCAAGGATTTGTTTTGGCAATGTTGCAATGGGTTTAAAAAGTAGAAACAAATGTGACGAATGTTTGATCACTGGAAAGGTCCCTGTTTCATTTTGTCTCAATCTGTGTCCATATCTTGGCTATAAAAACAGTTGGTTACTGAATCATTGACCAGAAGAAGAATGAAGCGAACTTAGTCATGAAAGATAACATCATAATGCATATTATTATTAAAAGCTCGACATACTCAATTCATTGAGATCCCGTACATTTACCCTCTTCTTAAGCTTATTCGCAGCTTAATCATCGTATCCATCAGCTAGTATAAATGAAATGCAGAAGCTTCTCACTGATATATGTATACTATTATATCTGCAATACTTCCAGTAAAATATATTTATTTGAATCCATGATGAACAATTTCCAGCTAATGTAGCATTGAACACATCATCATGACATGCCTAATAGTACTTATCAATTATCAGAAAGAAGTTATACATAATACCTTGTTCTTTTATTTTCTTTCAGGAGTTCACATACGTAAAGGCACTTCTCACTTCTCTTGACCACAAATTGTCCAAAAAAAACTCGTGAATTCACGTATCCACGTATTACTACTATCCGGACATATTCCCTCAATATATAAAAAACTTCGAGATACCAATAAAACAACTACCTATGTAACATATCAAGTATAGAATACGCACCAAAATTTCGTTATAACTTCCGGATATTTCATGTCAGAATATAGCGAGAGCTATGTCTGTCATTTGTCTTACCACCCTGTCCGTCTGTTTCCATATCTATTACAACGATCGGTGCTGTCCTCATCTCCGTATCTATACTCTTTCTCGATCAATCTACTTAGGTAGAATGATAGAGCGGAAGAGAAACAGTGTACTGTGAACGATCGATTGAAAGCTGAGCGTTGCATCTTTCCTCACATTCATTCACCATTTTTAGGCTTCGGGTGTGGTGGTGGTGTTGGTTTGGTCTGGTTGATGTTGACCTATTTTACCCATTTCTGCTCAGTTTGACAGGGTTGTATTACTTGATGTTCTCTCATTTCACTTAAATCAACTCATAGCAATGGGAAAGATAACCTATAATGGTAGGTATGTATTTTTAGGGTAGATCCTAATACTGTAGTGACACGTGTTTTGCTATACTTTGCTTATCATTACATTTCTTCTATTCAAAAGTTCTTCTTTCTAGTTTTCGGGTCGTTTCTGTCTCTTGTCAAGGTCTCACGTTCAGTTCCGGAAAAGATCATGTCTCGCTCAGTATTTGGTCAGTTTTATTTTGTATCTTTTTTCGTTCGTTACGAATTAAATTGAAAAGGGAAATTAAGAAGACTGTTCTCTGTGAAAGATATTTCTGGTTTTTTATGACTTCATTAGTCATGTTTGTTGTATATCCATGTCATTCTAACAATGCCATAACTGAAGTGATGAAAAGGGAACAGCTCAGAGAAGCTGTGAATAGGTAATTTGTTACCGAGAAGCATTTAAAAGATTTACAATTGCCAAAGTATTTTGGGGGAATTCCCGAGACCTCGTTGGTGAAGGAAGTCTGTCACGAGCGGGTGTTTTGTTCGGATATGCTGTCTTTTCCGAATCCCTCTCCGCTCTCCGGTATGGTTCATAAGGAATACATATTGAGGAGGTCAGCTCAACTCACATGGTTGATAGAACTTGGATTTTCATAGCAAATTCTGCGCGTTAAACTTTCACAGTAAATTTTTAATAAAGCGTGAACGCGGAGATCACGGTACATTTTGTTGTAAGTTAATAATACAGGTTTTGTCAGCCACCTTGCCACTTACTTGACAGCATTATGAAATCGTTGAACTACTGTTTTTCAGTTGGGAACTTGCCGTACAGTGCAAGAGAAGAGGATGTGGCAAATTTCTTTTGGCAAGTTGGTCCGGTAACTAGCGTGCGCATAGTATTGGATCGGGACACGGGCCGCCCGCGTGGTTTCGGTTTCTGCGAATTTGAAACGGAAGCGGCGGCGGAGCAGGCAGTTGGAAGTATGAACCATGCGGAATTTATGGGACGTCAACTTCGTGTTGATCGTGCTATTTCTCGATAAATGACTTCAACGTGCATTAGGCGTATACCCATTGTTTTGTTGTGATCGTCCCGTCTCAAAAGTTCTTTTGCGACCCGATTACCCATACATTGGTGTAATTACAGTGTTGACGTATTCTGTGGCAATTTATCTTTTTGTCACACTTTTGACTCTCTCTTCAGTACAAATATGACTTCTCTGTTTTGACTCATATTTTCAGAAATAAAATCTACGTTATAATGTTCGTAGCGAAAAATGATATTGTGAAACTGCGTTGTAGCTGTCTGGCGAGTAATGTGTTAGCATGCGCTTCTATTGCAACATTAGTTATTTGTTGCCGCTTAGATGCGGTGAAATTCAAGTTGTACTGTTTGCATCGTAGTTCAGGGCCCTCGATGCATAGTGGGAACCCGCGCGTCACATCATTATATCGATTTACGTCAATGTCGTCCTGTATTACGGCAGGACTAATTTTTGCAGCAATGGTTGGTTTATTCTTGTGTGATGGAAGCTTATCTGGTATTTGAGCGCGTGTCGCTGCTGAAGCCGAACTGAACAGTCGAAACCTTATTATATTCACACTGCGCAAGTATTGTTGATAGTGAAGGATTCACATCGCGTACTTTTTCCGCCGTGTTTTTAGACAATATTTGATTTATTTCATGCATTTATATGTATTGGGAAAAGTACTGCGCACAAGGTACAGATTGTACGAGTATTCTGGTCACTTTTTCAATGATCAAAAATGAACAAATCTACTTCGTCCCAAACACACAAAGCAGATCGGATCTTAAAATTACTGAGAATAATCATTACTTAATGTTTCTAATAATGTAGGGGACCCAATTACATGTCACTAAAGACGAGTGAACTGGATGGCATGGGTGCTGGAAAGTTATGGTACTGACTGGGATGAAATGTACTGGGCAACTATAAAACAATTACTGTCGATGGCGGCAGGCGCTAGCATAAGCACGACTTTGTGCCATCACAATTTCCACCAATCTTTCATAATCCCTTACCCTCATTTTCTTGAGCTAAAAACAGCTAAATTCAGCTTCATGTGCAGGTGAATTACGGCCGGTTAACATTTAGTCTCCAACTTCTGGAAATACTTTCCAACCTGAGATTTTTTTGTTCAAGGAGATGTAATTTTCTTACTCACATTTAGACAAAGTAGTATCCTTTTACTTGGTTCTTTCTAGCAGAGTTTACTGCCCGAATATTATAGAATTCACAATATTTTCCTTCACTCAGTTGGTAGAAGTGCTTATCGTCATTCATTTTAAATCAGCTAAATCATTGTTAAATTTTACAAGTAACGGGAAACAAACATCTGAAATCTGGTCAGATTAACGACGTATTATTCACATGTCCGTGGGCTTTCTGATCAAATAATTTTCTAATGAATTCTTGGGTATCTTATTTGGCACTTTTCTCTTTAGCGGCCTTTTCTTCGGTATATTATCTTTCATGCTCCCATGTTTCATCGTTGCTTTGCTGGTATTTTGAGCGTCCTGCAGTTCACTTATCACTTGTCTAAAAGGAGAATATTTTGCAAAAAATAACTAATGCTTGAGACTAAAACTGTATAAGCCTCAAAACCAAATGGTTGAACCTAGCACCTCTTTCTCTACATAAAGCCATATTCGTTGTTTTTCGTGACGGCTGCAGAAATAGTAACAGACATATTTTGAAAATTTTCATAAGAATTTCTGAACCTATTCAAACATTCGTCAATATGTTGATTCACTAAACCGAGCTCCCTTGGCAGTGTGATTTTGCAAATTGGACAAGGTTGTGGTTCATCCAAATGAACTACTTCAGGGGCAGCACCATCTAATCTCTCTGCACTATCAAAATTGCCATCGGATTTTAAAGCTGAGAGTAAAAGACCATCATTTGACGCATCACTATTATATTCCACTGCCGCCGATTCCATATTTCTTCGCTTCCAGACTGAGAACAGCGGGTTTGACGACTCAACCTGATGAACCGTAGCATGAAAAAGTGAAAAAAATAATCCACATAGCAGTTACAAGCACAAAACTTTGGAAGAGTATACCTTCTCATTTTCGAAAACTAGACGCGCTAACCGTACACCAAGCAGTCGCAAATATTTGTCACCGTCATGGCTGTCATGCATTTCTCTACGTACAAACTTTGAACATAAAGCAAACAAGCGGTCTACATCAGAAATCATGTAATCCACGCTGAAAAAACTACACAGTTAGAAATTATATAACTGCACTGATCTGAGTAACGAAGCATAAAAGGTTTTACCCTACTATTAATGGAAAACTTGCAGTAAGTCATGAAAGCGGGATGGTAAAGAGAAAGAACATGATACCAAGTTGCTCAGTACCTGCAGCATCTAGTAATTACATCAAACGTCGAGAACTTCATCTTTACAGTAACCGTATACCCTCCTCGAATTCTATGATCGGGCAAAGAATCAATAAGTTCATTGCAGAGATTCTCCAACGTCTATAAAATGTCATCATTATAAGTGAGCTTTCCAAGTCGCAAAAACTGAATAGTATCGGGTACTCAGATTTTACCACTTCCTCCGAACTCACGGCTTATAGATTTTGTAAACTTTAACCGCGATAAAATGAAAAATATCTGCAGAGCATTTCCTCGAGAAGAGCTCCAAGGTCTCCAGTAGGATGGAATGTTCTTTCTGTACTGATACTTTTCCGTTTTGTTTTTCGATCAGCACTGAACACGTGAGATATACCAAGAGCAATTCGCAAAAAATATTCGTAATTGAGTTGTGTAAAAAGCAAACTGATTACTCCACGCCGCTCGTATAAATCACCACATTTTTCAAAACCTATCCCTTTTAGAACTGCTTCCGTTACAGGCCCAATCCCGCTTATCTGAAACATTAAACACGAACTGGCTCTGTTTATATCGAAATAGCTTTTGGAAGCAATAGAAAATGAAAGAACAAGCAGAACTTCACTATTAAATTCAGTGGATGTATAAAATTACCTTACGTATTGGAAGATCCTTCAAGAAGGTCAAAACAGCTTCTCTTTCATTCAACAGACGATACTGCCCGTTTGGTTTATTGATATCGGAACATACTTTGGCTAATAGGGAATTCGGCGCGATTCCTACAATATTTGTTGGTTTACATGAGAAAAAAAAAAATGACAAGGAAAATATATTCTCTCCTAATATAATCACTGTTGAAATTTCGAATGATAGCAACAAACAATATATACCAACATGTAAGCACAAGATTTCGTCTATTCAGTCCAACTTATCACTTAGTTGCTCTTTCCTCATAAACTCATTAAGCCTAAATTCCTGTCTTCACATCATACATCTAATGCTTAAAATACACTCCCGTCTCCACATCTTGCTATTTTTTCTAACAAGTTGTTAAGCACATTAACTGCTACTAAAAGACTACAACCATTAATTGTACCTGCACTGCAAGTTAAACCCACCGCTTGCTCTACTTTGAATCGCATTTCACGGACAACCTGTAAAAGCGAATGTATTGTTTTGCCCAGCAAATATATTTTCGAATGACATTAAAAAGTTTTTCTATATTAACAGAAAAGGAAATTGTGGAACACGTACTTCATCAACATCTACTCCGAAAGTGATGCAATCTCGTACACATTTACGTATTTTTTTACATTTTGTGCACAACTCTTCAGTAATTTTAGCATCGGCCATGTGGCATATCTCATTTTCCATAACCAAAGGTAATCGGCAGACGCACTCACCCATGTATCGAACTCGTTCATGTTCGACTGCAAAATGCATTTCTAAAATAAATACAGAAAAAGTCACCAGTAACACAACAATAAACTATGTACCTGAGCCAGTGCGAAATCGATTTTGGATGTAGGCAGTTAAATCGATATATGCTTCATCTAAGCCATACGCATAAAAGTCGGGATCATAGTCTCTAAATATTTTTCTAACCTGAAAAATGTTGAAAACTTTCGGTTATTTTACCCAAACATTTTGCTTCCCTAAATTTAGAATTCTTCAAAGATCCGAAAATACCGACCGCTGAACTTGCTTCTCGATATTTGTCAAAACTACCATGAACGATTTTTAGTTGGGGGCATAACTTTTTTGCAATGAAACCAGGCATAGCAGAACGGACACCAAAACGACGTGCGACATAATTTGATGTACTCTGAAAAAAGAACTGGAACTGGCAGTTATAAAGCAATCTTCGTATAAAAATATTCTCAAAATGTCTATTAGATTTTAATTTCTGCTTGAAAATCATGTACCATAACATGATAAATTTATTCCACATTTCAATACACTGCACAGTTCCAACTAGGTAACGACTAAAAGGAAGTATAGCGCATTTCAGGAGTCAGCAGAAGAGCCATCCATAAGAATTAAATTTATATGTCAAAAAAAAAAACTGTTAATTTCGCCACTACATAAAGGGAAAAGAAATTAACTGATGAGAAACATATTTCATAAAAAAAACCAAAGAACTGCTGCATTTTTCTTCCTATATCAGAGCTGTAGTTCAAGACACGTTGCTTCAGCAAAAATACAAATATAGGATATATTACAACATATACATAAATGAATTTAAAGAATAATACACATACAAGCATTGAATTCGAACCGACAGCCATTGGAATATTGCGCAATGAAGGGTCATCTCTCATTTCAACAGCTGCATAAAATGCATCCATATCAACATGAACAGCATAACGAGAAAGATCACGTTCTTTTTCCAGCATGTCCACAAAAACATCCATCTAAACTGCGCAATCAAAAGTCTACCATAACCATAAGCATGTAGAAGAGGATAGAATCTGATAAACCGTAAACATAAACAAAACCAACTTCGGCTTGAGCCTGAAGAATCTGATGTGGAGTAAATTCGGCCATAATATTATTGTAACGTTTTATCCTGGCATCAATTCTTTCTTTCTTTTTCTTCGCATGCCCCTCAAAATCTGGGCTGGTATTTTCATTAATTATTTTCTGGACGCGTTCCTGGAAAATTTTCATCAACTTTACTGGATAAGAAGCATTTTACCCGGAATCTGCTACGGAATAGATTATTATAAACAACTGTAACAAAACCATTAAGTCGATGCAAAAAGAACATAAAGGATAAATTGCTGCTAACTCAAAAGTACTTCTTCTATCATCTGATTTTGCTCTACATAGCTACTAGGAAGCGAATAATGTAGGAAACATGCGAAATTTTCATTCCCAATGTCACATGTGATATCTGCTGCATAATATCGGCTGGAGCAAATAAACTGAATGCATGTTTGGTATCTGATACTATCTTTTAAGTACAACCAACTTAATAACAATGTATAACGTCCACAGCAGCGCATCATCATCAGATGTGCTGCTTTGTATGAGTTGTACTAATTAATTTGAACGAAAAAGGGCAAACCTTATCAATGTCAGCCATGCCGGTTTTACTACCACTAAAGGCTAGCATCCCTTACTTCACTCGTCGCTATGAGCTTGATAGTCGATCATATAGAAGTAATCCCTCGAATCTTTCCTAGTAAAATATAATTCATGTAACAAATACTTGACAGATATGTCATATTTGCATTTGATTTTCAAAATTTTAAATAATGCACATATCTTTTCTCCTTGCAGTTCATAACGTATAAAGTGTTCTGTAAGTGAAACAATGCTATTTTTACACTGTATAGATGATAAACATACATTTAGCTAAGGCCTTCTATTATTCAAATCAGACTCCTCTACCAAAGTAAGGCACGTGAAATGGCAACAAGTTAACCTTACCCGCGGGGTGACTATTCAATTCTCACAGAATCTTTAGTCTATCTGTTAGAACTGAAAGAAGAGATTATGCAATTGAGGAGACAACAGAAGTGAATAAGAATGGCGGAAAGCAAGAGCTTGAAAGAGTAAGGGATCGACTGGTAGTAACACTGAGGCGGGGAGATGTTTTGGTGATTGTGAGAAAGGGTGAGAAGATGTAAATGCCAGGATGGTTTCTGGGGTATCCGAGATCAGCGTTGGGTTGCGATTTTCAAGGTGTTACCTGATTTGGTTAGATATTCTTTTAATTTATCTAATCAGACCATTTTGCTGTTATCTGCCTGAAAAACTGAGTCAAACTCTCAGGCCATTAAGTAAGTGGGGTTTCACACCTCTTCCAGGATATTTCTTTTATTAGATAGAAATTTATAAAAACTCCGCGGATTTATCGTTACATGTGCTCACTGATAATCAGATTTCTATTTTTATGACTTTTGATGAAATGGATCAGTAATGGAAAATTTTTCTAAATCATCCAAGAAATTTTCCGAAAACGATGCAGTTATTTCGCTATAGTAGACCATCAGTATTTCGGCCTGAGCCACACACCACAATTTCAAGAATTAAGACCTCCACGTAGCATTATGCATTTAGGAAGATTTCCATCAACAGTGATCAGGAAAACATATACTGTGCCAACATTGTAGGATGGAATATGCTCATTTTTCTTTATCGAAAATTATAACAAAGAGATACGATAAGGGGATAGAGCTGCGCTGTGGCAAATAAAAGTATCTCGAAGGAAGGACTGATACTGTCATGGTATATTCTCGACATATTTTTTAACTAGTGCCATTTCAACTTCTTGTGAAACAAATATTTCAGGGAGAAAGCAAGTAAATCGAGCAAAATGATTCGTTCAACACTAGTAAGTTTTACGGTTATTCCTATTGGTTTACTCACTTCTCATGTTCGTAAGGATTTGTTTCCTATAATCTTTGGAGCAATCAAAGCTAATGATTTTATACCAACTGGCTTTTAGGCAACGGCATCACCGCTTCGTCAGATGTTTGCAGCCCGTTTTTGCACTTCCTCTGTTACGTTATCTGGCATTCGACCTTTGGGTCCGAAAAATAAAGCACCTGATTTCTCTGTATGCTTATTACCTCTGCAGATTTATTTTTATCATTTGTTTGGTCGTGGTTAAATTTTGAAGACCAAGAAATAATTCTTTTGTGCGCAAAGCATCTTACAAGCATATTCATTGTTTCAGGGTACAGCAGTTGTAAATGGCGACTTTAAAACAATTAGCATGAAAGATTACAAAGGAAAATGGCTTATCATGTTTTTTTATCCTCTTGACTTGTTAGTTAACCTTCTTCCTGTCCTTTCTTCAAAATTTTTTATTTTATCTTAGTAACTTTCTGGATTTTGTAGGATTTCTATTATGGCCAATGCAGTGGCACAGTGGCATTGTTTCAGCCTATGGCGCGATGATCCGTGGTTTGATTCTGAGTGCGCAGAAGTCTTTTTCTCCATAGATAAATTGATCAAACAATAAGTTTGTTAACCGGTTGATTCTTGATCTTGAAATTAAGACTGCTTCCAGCACATTCGTTTGTCCAACCGAGATTATTGCTTTCAACGATCGATGCGCAGAATTTCATAAATTAAATACAGAATTGATTGCATGTTCATGCGACTCCCATTTTTCACACCTAGCTTGGACACTGACTCCGCGTAGTGAAGGTGGTCTCGGTGATATGCAGGTTCAAGTTTCTTATATTGACTTTTTACAAATTTTGATAATGTGCCCAGTCTTCATTCCATTAAATATTTTTGAATATGTCGGAAAGTTTCTTTGCAGATTCCGGTGCTTGCAGACTTTAATAAAGATATAGCAAATGCATTCGGTGTGCTTGATCATGAAACAGGTATCTCATATCGGTAAGATGCCCTATCTTGATACTTTCTCTAAGATATTTTAAAATTTGTTCATACTTGTAAGTATGCTGTTTCTTAAATAAAACTGAGAATTTGTTTCTTTAGTTATTAAATCTCAAACATTTTTTTCTTGTTTCAGAGGTTTGTTCTTAATTGATCCAAATGGCGAAGTTCGTCATTCTCTGGTGAATGATCTTCCGGTTGGTCGTAGTGTGGATGAAGCATTGCGCACTCTGAAAGCTTTTCAGTTTGTGGAGAAACATGGTGAAGTATGTCCAGCAAACTGGTCTGATGACAAGCCAACAATTAAGCCCGGCGTCAAGGAGTCCAAGGAGTACTTCAAAAAGGTCGGCGGTCATACATGAAAGATCGGATAGCACCCAGAAATGAATTCTTATTTAAATGACCTATAGTTTCTTTTTACTTTAGAGGTTTTTATTTCTTTTGTGTAATGATGATTCAATTGATTTCTGTAATGATATCTGTGCGATTTATAACAAACAATAAATATCCGAAAAAACTAATATCAATTAAATCGCAGGATTCGACTTACTCGACCACATCACATTAGGTTGAAAGTTGAGAAAGCATGTATTTCATTTGGTAATCTGGTTCCCACATGAATCATCCTCGTTTTAAGTGAGTTTCAAGGGTATGTAGTTTAAAACTTATAAAAACAATACATTATCAATCAACAGTACATCACGAAATGAGTTTAGGGAATTTCGCGCAAGTTGGTTGGACAGGAAAGGTGGTGTTATCATTCTGTGTGAGGTGTTTATCCATTATAGCAGACAGTGGGATGATTATATTTACATGTGACAATTCCACAAGTGACAACGGTAGAAAGTCGCGATTCTCAGATCAAGACAGGAATAAGGCAGTCGAAATGGGGAAAGGGTTCAGTATTGGAAGTTTCTTTGCAGAAATATTTTTAATGATTGTAAACCGTTCGATATGTTCTCGAAAAATGTTAGATGAACAGAAATGATTAACAGCATTTCTGCGTTAGACTTGGCCACGCATTTCAAGCAAGATTTAGGAGTTTCGTCCGTTGCAAAAGGTAAAGCCATGGCGGCACGACTCTTCGGTAATTAAATCTCAGAATACCTTTGTGTTTTTAGTATGGCTGTAAAATGGTGCATTAGTCAAAATAGAGTTGCGTTCTCTGTCGTTTGTTTTCCTACTTGAATTCACATGATCTGAAATTATTAGCCCTGCGATTTATTGTGTCACGAGAAAACGAATCTGAACTTTGGAAAGAAAAATGAAGCCCGTCTTGGGCAGCCCCAAGATGTTATTTGTATATGATAAATTGGCCAACAGAAATTGGAAATATAGTCTTGAAGAGGAAGTTTTTTTTGACAACACAGATAAGACATAGAAAGCTGGGATGTTGATGTGATATATCTCGATCATTACTAATTCCTGATAGGCAACTCAAATAACGAAACACGTAAGGAAGACATTCATTTGTGTGTCGATTCAGTCTTGAACCAATTTGCTCGCGTATGACCAAATTAAGTGTAGATTTCATAGGATGGTTTGACGTACGGATTATCCATTGTCGTTTCGAATTGTACAGATCAAAAGTTTTTGGGAATAACGTCTCCTTTGCTTCTTTTTTCTAATCTGCATAGTTTCTTGGAAACTGACAGTAATTGTCTTTAAAAATACATCCGGAAGTCTTCAAATGACTTTTTAACATAAATGATGAGACTGTCAGAAGTATCATAACTATTTTATATACAACGATCTCAGGTGCTTCAGAGAGAACAGTAGTTGTCATTACCCCTAACTCTCAGTACTTGATAACTCTTCGGAATTAATATCATCGCGGTCGGACAAAATTTTGTGATCTTTATGAGCAATAAACATCGTATGGTTTTGTTTTCCCTTATATTCCAAGAATAAGTATCATCGATAAATTGAAAATAAATAGAGTCGTAATAAGTTGAAATTGCTTTTAGATTTCGTGGAAGGAGAGATGATTGATGGTTATAATCATTGACAAATTTGATGAACTCCGGGAGAGAAGCGCATATGTTTATAACCAGTAGAATGGGTATCTGAAGTGACTCATTTCAATGTTCTGTTTTTCATTTCAAATATTCATGTAATCCTTTAAAAGGAAAGAGTGCACAACACTTATCTATCATTTATACCATTAATTCTGTTACTTTTCAAAAAATTCCTATCCAAACGACAGATTTGGATACAAAACTTAAACGTGAAATTTGATATGAAATAAAGCAGGTCATACAGATTGCTCTGAGCGTCCAAAAAATGCACTTCCATACTGCTTATAACTCAAATTTAGTCCTATCAGAATTCAAACAAGTTCACGGAAAATAATGCGACTATACAAGGAAATGAAAGTTGACAAACCGATACAAAATGTCAGTTCTCTTCAACTTATCTACTTATATCTTCCAAGTAATTAAATCATTAGTTGAACTACCCTCAAAAATACTCTCCCGTATTCTGAACTCTTCCACAGCTGCTATCCTTGTACTGGATTCTGTAAATCACTCATCACTCCCACTTAATCATTTGCTAATCGATTGATTCTTATAACGTAAAAAAACAGTCATGCTCAAACTTATTAGTCTATCAACTTGTATACATGTAGAAGAGAGTAATGTCTCGATTTTGTAAAATCCGAGTACTCTCATAGGATTGCTTTCGGTCAGGATTTTTATGGCGTTTCCAGTCACTCTAAAGCAATCGAAATTAAGCAGCAGGTGGAGTCACCTGTTTTAGTTAAAAAAGATTGTAGATATCATGCAACAGGAACGCATTCCATCAGAAAGCCGGCCTAGCTTCTCAGTACATCCCCATCAATATCTGGAAAATTTGTAATTTCTAGCCTGTACTTGTTTGATCCCATTTACAGGAGAATTATAACATCCCCGATGACTATCAAAATTAGACCAAAATCAAATAGCTCAGCGTCTCTTCTCAAAGCTCATGATTTTGATTATATACACTTGGAATTCCAAATTCTTCAAAATAACAAAGTAAATGCATATAACAGGAAGTAGTGCTTATAACAAAACTTCCTTTAGGGCTATACAAGTAATCAGTCGCATAAGCACAGTATGCAGTCGCACTGGTGTTCCTAAGGTAATATGAGACCACAGTAATCTTGTACATGGATATAGTTTTTGTTGCTACATAAGACATGCGTAAATGTAAAATATGGAATTTCTTGAAATTACGCATTCGGCAGAAAACCACAACTTTGATGTCGGTCCGCGAACACTTAAGGATAACTAAAGCAAAACCAACTACAACAAACATAAATGCCAGTTGTTGTTCCTCGGAAAGGTGCAAATGAATTACAAAGACCAGTTCTTATCATAAATCTTCAGCAGTTCAATTAATCCAAATCAAGCTTTTTAGAAATAAGGAATCATTTGTAAATTCGCTGAAGACTTTATTGATTCGTACAGTTTTTACTGATAAAAGTTTAGCAAAACACAAAATGAAAGCAAAGCAATGATAATGGAAATGGTGGAGAATTTACAAAGACTAAAATAATCAAAATCAAATACGTGGATGGGACAGAAAAAAAAGGCAAGGAAACAGAAATATTAGGAAGATTCGAAACTAAGTTCAAGTAAACGATACAGAACTGAGAATAGCTACTTAATGTGAATTTGTGTACACAGAACAAAAAAAAAAAAAAAAAAGTCATTACTGAGAAAATTAAATAATTTTCGTGCAGAATATGATTTCCGGGATTTGGCCATCTTCGACAGATGTGCCATTATTATTACCAGCAGCATAAGTAAACTGAAAAGTTATGACTCCAGTTGAAGGGGACTGATGAACAATACGCCGCAAACCTTTGGTGCCATAGTGAGAATCGGGACCCTGAAAAGGAAAAAGGTAACAAAATTCAATGGATCTGGTAAAAAGGGTTGTAAAACTGATATTTTGCAGGACAGAAATTTCGGCAAATATCTTACTTTCAAACGTGCGGAAGCGATATACGTAACGCAGGGGCTGATTTCCACAGGTTCCCTGAACAATACTCGAAATGTTCCACATGATCCATCACAGGAAAATGACGTATCATTACTCGCCAAAATTTTCCCCGTGCCACAATGAAGAATCTTAAATTAGAGTGGAAAAAATAGAGCTATGTTTGAGAACACAGAAAATACATCACTCTAAATAGTTTATGTACAAAAGCAAAGAAAAAAAAACCTACCTGAATAGTAACTTGGTACTCATGAGGGCCATGAATTGAACCATGTAAGCCGAAGCCAATAACATAGATCCTTCTATCAACAGTAAACCTAGAAGTTTGGCAAATGTACTTCGATATAAGATATATATTTAAGATGCTTTTTCAACTGGTGGAGTTGATCTAATGAATTTTGCATGTGGCTTGTATACAACGTAGAAATACCAGGAAGAAACAAAAAATTACTACGGAAGACTCAGTTATTATAAACTTCATTATATGCATTTCAGAACTTCTTCATAGCCAAAGTCCTTCCACATGAAGTAAAGGTGAATGACAAAGAAATTCTAAATGCTTGAAGGAATGGATATTTTCAAGTTTATATTACAGCACACTAGAAGGGAAAGACAGCGAAAACAGCGAAACTTTGGGAACTACCATTTATCAAAGATTCGGATTTGCCACTTACATGTATCTGAAGCAAAAAACCAGACGGGAAAACAAAACTTACTTGATACGATCTGGTGTACCGCTGTATCCCCAACGTCCTTCAACGCGTTGGAAACGACTAACTACTACTTCCTTACCAAAAACGCAACAACGTGGAACATCCAGAAACTCAATCTGTGGTTTAGGATTCACCGTAAAATATAGAAAAAGATTGACCAACTCACGATCGGTTAATATACCTGTTTGAGCTGAAAAATTTTCCTTAATAAGGCTAATGCAGTAAAGTTTTTCATGCCAAATCAACAAAAATCTTTAAACCTTCGTTTCGGTAGCTTTAGAAAGAATATATTTACCAGCATGTTGGGCAAATTCATCAATTGTCATCAACGGAAAGCGTATCATATGTAAAGCTCTGCCAAGCACTGTTCGCTGATTCTCTGCATTGACGGTTAAGGACCGACGACGACACTCTTCCACACTCCATCGAAGTACTGCGAGAAACAATGGCGCTTCACGAACTCGCAAAGTGTTTCGTTTCAAAACTACACAAAGTGTATCCAAATCAATTTCTGTGAAACCTGGAATATTAAGTTTGCACTCAATAAAACTCGCTACTGAAAAGGAAAAACATATCAAGAATCATCAACAGAAAACAACAAATGATTTACCTTCCGCATTCAAAGCTTCAATCGTATTTCTGTCAATTATATCTAAACAAAGACTAGCTAACTGCGGTTCATCGAATAATCGTGCCTGAGTTAGTAACATAAAAGCGTTATCAGCACCAAGATTTCGTTTCAAAAAATCAACACAAGCGAGCTCCATAGCTGGCACAGCATATTTTTTGGCTGGAATAAAGAAATATGAAATAGATCTCTACAACTATTAACTTCATAAACCTTTTTTGCAAAAATGGGGAAGAGACTTGCCCAGTTCATCGACTGCTACAGCTTTTGCAGAGGACATTACAAATTTCCACTGCTTAGTAAAATAATATGTCATAACGCAATTCACTATCATTCTTCATTCTTCACGGCAGTCAGTGTTGTTTATGAACACGGAAAATAATTAATGAAGTTTAAAGGATATAAACCTGTATAGAGAGTTGTCATTACGATTTCTGGTCCAAAAGAAACGTCATCTGTATAAAGAAATTTGAGCAGAGCCAAGAAAGCCCCAGGTTCGACATCAGGCAAGTCGATATCTTGGCTACCTTCTATACTATTCGTTTCTGCTGCTGCAAACAGCCGTTTATTTTTAATTGCACTAATAGTAAAGTACTTCTGATCTTTGATTTAATGTGACTTTGACGAAATTTGCAAATTTGTTTGACGAATTTTATCCAAGATCTACCGATTGCATTGTTTGCCAGCCCACCGTTAAACATCGCATCAAAAACAGCTGAACCAGTAATTAATATGAACTTATGTGCAGGAATTCTCTGAAAAATAAAAAATCATCCATACATATATACAATTATGCAAAGTTCTGGACGCACCTAAATATCAAAAGAGCCAATAATTCTCGACAACTATGACAAAGTGTAACCAAAACATGCCTGCGTTAGTTCGCCACGACCAACAACAAACCAAATATCAGCAAGAATTTCGTTGCAATATAAAAACGCAAAACGTTCCTTTAACGTGCTTTTCGATGCTTGCCAGCCCATATATGGTACTCCACCAGTTCCACTTCGATCAAAATAATTGCCTAATTTTTATGGCACCAAGGGACTCATACATTCAGCTATTATATGATGTTTCTTCTTCAGTAGAACGACAATATCATGCACTCAATTAATCCAAAGATTTGCTATTCTAATTGCAAAAAAAAAAAAAAAAAAAGAAATTTAGGGTAAAATCTGACATCAGTGAGTATTTACTTGCCACAACGTCTTCGATTCTCGAAGTATCGTTTACAGAACGTCTAACAGCGACAGCATTGTGAAGTGGATATTGGTATGAACCTGCAATTGACTCGTTACATTCAGTCATAATAAGATTTTTCTTGGAAAGCAAGAATAAAAAAATTTCGACCGAAACTATGTACAAATGCATAAACCTACAGTGATATTTTAAATACTGAAAGACTTGATAAATGAAGTACTTATTCGGTCGTTGTAACTTCTATGTTTAATATTCAAAGAATTAGCTGCTGTTTGCATATCAGAAATGTCTGGTCCGAAATCACTCTCCGTATCTGTGCAAATCATATCCCATTACCTTTCAATTCACATCAAACAAGCTCCACTTCACGTTGTTCAGAAGAAATACTCAGGGACAACAAGGGTGAGCAGCTAACAGAACCTATATTATTATTTAAACTACTAACCATCTTGAACATCAACTAGACGTCTGTTCGCTGAAGCAAGAGACGATGCATTGTGAACAATAGATGTTACATCGTGCAGTGGTCTGGAAGTCCACTTCATAAAAAGATATGTTTCAATAGTGAAAAAAAATGAACTGACGGTGAAATAAATTACAGAACTGAGCTTCCAAGTTTAACTGAGTTAATGCAGTGAGAATGAAGCTTATTACACACGATATTAGCAGCAAATAATCAAGCTTATCAAATAACCTGATAACTTCTCCGGTTGTAACGATACCAATTGTTTCTTCTGTTCTTTCAAGGAATTCGGAACTTCTAGTGTTTGGATCATCCAACATGTGCCGTTGCTGATCCACGACGTCATCCATTGTTTCCTATGCATTAAATGTGATGATACCAGACTAACTGCGTAAAGAAAAAAAAAAAGAAAAAAAAAAAAAGAAACTCAAAGAGGAAACAACTGCTTTATTGAGATTAAACAAGAACTCAAAATTTAAGTACCGAATGAAAAGTCTGCTGCTCAATAATATCATCAATCGACATACGGATATGATTTTGCAAACGAAGCTGTTGCAAATCAGCAACAAGTGGATAACCATTTTCAATTTCTAATGATGCATCATCGACACACGATTCCAAATCCTAATTTGTAGAATTATTAAATGACACAACTGTGACTTGCACATTACTACTTTTGATGATCTGGATTACATGAACTTATACATTATATTGAATCTAAGCACTCTAGCCTCTATTCGGTGCCAAGAAAATTCCATGTTTTAGAAAACACAACACGACATACCTGAAACGAGACTTCAACACTCCTAAACTACAATCATGCCTCATTGGATAATTTTTCAACAGTACATATTCAACTTCAATACCCATTATTTTGAACTTACATCTACAAAATGCACATCATTCTGGTTCATATTTCCCAGAGGAAGAGTGCTGCTTGGATCAGCTAGTAAGTTTGTGAGAGCGCGAGTAGAATTAACTGCAGTAGTTGCATCATTCTGCTGGTGTGCACTTCCTGATAGTATAATACTATTCAAAAGAACAGCTATTACCAAATTGGACACGAACATATTTAATTGAATATAAGTATTTCAAACGAAATGTTCAAATACGAAACATACTCACTCCTGCCAGTGAAACTTTGATAACATCGAATTTGCACAGCTTTTATTTTAAAAGTTCTTTGTTACAACATTTATGTATCAAGTAGCTTGCTACTCAACATATGTACTTTATAACGATAGCAATAATATCTATTGAAGTTGAATGCAAATAAAAATGAGTGTTACCGGTATGAAGATCGCAAGAATGGTTTGAAGGCTGATGACAGGAAGTAGCAGCATATGAAGAAGTTGGTTCATTCCGAGAATCCTGATGGGATACCCCTTTATTCGTCGGTGTCATAGTCCGATCAATTTTCCGTTTGGTCCCACCTGAATTAAATTAGGAGGATGACGTGCTGAAGCTCCGCACAGATTATGTGCCGGTGGTCGCCTGAAATTTAACAAATATTTCTGTCTCGACTCTGCAACAAAGAAATCAGTGCAGTCTTAAGAAAAACTGACTTCGTTCTGACACACCTCACCGCATGTAATCCTTTCAACCGCTTAATGTGATAAACTCAAACACCCCCTCACACCCTATCATACAAACATCCTATCGTTATCATCAACACATTACATATTTCCCACAGATATGTTTTCGAAAGTCGATCCCGAACCCAGTCGGAAGGTAATATTTGAAACAAACTATTTCATCGCTTGGAAACGTAAGTGCCATACTTCCAATAAAACGGTGTGGATATTTCTTGTCATCATAAAGTATTTGATGACATCTGTCTATCGGAAATTTTGACGCTTTTTGGCATGTGTTAATAGTGTTTTGAAAAGAACCTAAAAGAAAAGGCTACCGCTTTAAAGGTACATTTAGTTATATATTTCGGTTATTCTCGCAAGTACTCTATGAGGTTAATCCTAATCAGCTAATTTTCTTACCTCTGATAACCATTATTAAATCACATTTATCACTTTATAACCTTATTAATTCTTATTAATCCTGTATTACTTTTAAATGATTTGGAAAAGGACAGAATTTTTAATTCTCACGGAAAACTCCGTGAATCAAAAGCTTTCTGACTGGTTGATTCCTTTCAACTAAAATTTGAAATGAAAGATCTGAAAAATGCTCAATTTACTTTTAAATTGCGTTTAACGATCTGTGCCATTGTTATACTGTGAATGTAATACTTAAATCGCTGTATTGTACAGCTTTGATACAATTATAGTCCATCGCTTTTGTTTCGTTAATTAGAAGTCTTCAGAAATTTATCTTCCTTTCGTATTATTGCGGCAATTTCATGTCATTTTCGTCGTTAAAAAGTTGGATTAAATTAATCCAATAAAAAAAAAAAAAAAAATCTCATCTCTGTGGTATCAGGAATCCGGTGATCAATTTGTTAAAATTACAGGAACATACCAAGATAAGATTTGTGGGCTTTGATATTGAAAATATTAGTATCAGAGTTTGAGATAACTGCCTCGTTTAAGAAGTTCGCAGTTTATATCTTCCTCATAATATTTTTTATTCAATCAATTATTTCTTTTATGAAACCCATATAAGTGACCAAAGAAGGGATGGCGGTAATAAAATTTATGACACAGCATTTATTAAATGTAAAAAGTATTTTCTTTCCTACTTGTCATCTTTTTTTTTGACAGAAAGATTTTGAAAGGACATAGACATAAGTGTTAATTTTAGTAAGCCTTATTTTATTACGAACTGATATATCAAATAATTAACAAGGTGAGTAAGAAGACTGCGCATGATGATTTGGTTTTAATGTAGATACTTTGGATATCCTTGTAATTATAAGATTTCTTTGCTTTGGAATTGTGAAAATACGACTTTTTTTGTACTACCAAACTTGATTAATTTGAAAAAAAATTTCGAGACTAAGGTGGCTGTTTTAAAGTTACAGAAATTTCAAATAAATGTTATACAAAAAAATGGTTCGAGAAAAGTGCAAATAAAACGGACAAAACAATGCAGTAAATATCCAACAAATTTTTAACAAACATTTGTAAATCATTGACTAGCTCTATTAGAATATACGAATGAGTTTGGCACTTTCTGATAGGAAGTATTAATCATGTCGATCATAGCATCTTTTTCGGAACTGCATGATGACAGTTTAACATTGTTTATAGCCACCACTGTATCAGTGATCGATTTGTTTGAATTATACGCTACCAAACAAAACTGTAAAGCAGCAATATATTTGAAATCGATTAAGTGTTTAGTGGTTTAATCCTATAAAATCCCAATAAAATAATAAAAAACCACCATATTGTTTAAGACTTTAATTGATTAACCAGGCTAGAAATAATTTTGAAGAAAATGGAAACAAGCTAACATTAGTAGTGCCTGCCGGAAGCCGAATTCTAGCAGTATGCCATTCATGCGTTTTTTTGGACAATTGTTGTTCCAGAATTAACGACGGACAATGAGCAAAAGTTGATGAATTTTTGTACAGATAGACAGAACAACTATCCAAGCATAATCGAATAGTTGCATAAAATGTTGACCTATAAATAAATCTTGATTCATTCAATTTCAAACAATTACTAAAGATGGTAGCAATGAAATGTTGATATTACCTGTAATACTGGAATAACACGGTATTTGTTTCAGATAAAGCTTTGAATCGTGGGGATTCTAATATGGCGTATTGGCCAGGCGGTAACCTTGTGCTGATAAACTGTTCCTTTGATGGAACTGAAATCTATCTATTAATGAAGAGGTATCGATTCTGCTTCCTCAAATTTTGATAAAACTTCATAGACTGAAGACATTACCTCGTTGATGTATTTTCATGAGAAATATTAGCTCTCAATTACCGTTATAATCTGTTTGGAGGATAATATCATCTTGCTTTTACATGTGTATTTGAGAAGCTATTCCTGACAGTGATTTATCAGCACACGTATATCTTGGCTAATATGCGAAATTTATGCTTGCTTCTAACTTGTAACTCAATTTAAAAAAATCATTCCTCCACGAATTTCTAGCAAAAAGAAGTAAACTAACATGGGAGTAAATCAGTAGATTTTGAAATAGTCGTTTCATAACCGTTACTTCGCAATATCCATGGAACCTTTGTAAGGCCATGATTCAAATAATGACATGCATTTTCTATAATTAAAATCTGCTGTTAAATCATATGAGTGGTTTATTGGTAACGTATATAATCAAATATTAATTACTCACTTCTAATGAGTAGCATATCAATTTTTCATATGTCTTTTTTTCTTTTAGTATTACTTCTTTTTAGCTTGGTGCATGTTGCATTAATATTTACTTCGAGTTATCTTACTGTCATTTATATCATTATACTTCTCCAATTTGCTTATTTAGGACTTTGTCAAGACGATTTAAATCAAGTTTTAAAAAGCTATTTTATAACAACATAACAGACAAACCATGAATATTTTATCTCTTATAAGTATTTCTAGACATACATTTGCATGGAGTCGTTTGGAAAACACGTGAACTATTAAACTTGTCAGTTAAAATTAAATATGCCAAATGACTTTCAGGGCAAAATCTAGATTTATTTTTGGATAATATGTACTCGATAAGAGTGAAGGGATTTACAAACCTTCGAAATTACAATTGAGTAGTTCACAGTAATTTGAATGCGTAGAGTCTGTTGATAACTGATCAGAAATTGTGGTAGGTAATAAAGTTATCTGTTCTGAGTAATTTGCTTTTGAAACGGATGTATTTCTTGAAGCTTTACCATTCTGTTTCTTTCGTGACGATTCAGTATTATGTTTCTCGTTAGCCCAAACAAAATTTTCAGAAGTTTTTGGTTTAGTCCTGGAAAGTATGAAATAGTATTTAAAAAATGTGAAAATCGCAGATTTATTTATTAAATAAAAACTGGGTATATGCAACAATTATTACCAAATAATATTGTTATTCTGTTTGGTCAAAGATCCTTCATTGATTTCCTTGTTGAGCTTTTTTATATCACAGCTCCCAAGATAAGCAATCTCATCGATAATTAAGTATTGATTCCGTGCTGTGTTGTCCCATTGCGGGATGATATTAAGCTGCAAATTCAACCTTTATTATGTTTTTCAGATGTTTCCAAGATTATCTTTTCAGGTGCAAAGTAAAACAGAAACCGTAAATGGTTCCAGAATTGGTTGTTTGAAATCGAAAACTACGAGAGATTTGTCATCCGTAGCTTCATTATCCTGATTTGCTCCCATACATTCCACTTTTTTGCTTCCAATACCGTAGCCAATTACACATGCTTGTATAGTTGGTGAACCACTCGTCCAATGTCGAAACATCAACTGAATTATAAATTTTATAGCACTTTAAACATTTAAAATGAAGCAGTCGCAGTGCCATTTGCGGTAATTTTGAATTCTTTGAGAAATTTGTTGAAATAGTAATGACGTACATATCAACAATAGATGGACAATGATGCACATTAAAAGGCATGAAGCAATACTTCGATAACTAAGGTAATCAATTAAACTCATTCTTTCGTGTAACAGATCTAGAATAAATTCGTTTGAAATGATATATAAAGAATAAAGGACTTTTTTAGTCAAAAATACGGTTACCTTTCCTGAACCACTTTGACATTTTAAGGGATCACTTGTAAGCATTGCTGTTCCTTGAATAACAATAGCTACGGGATATATTGGAGCTGGATAATCATCTGGTACGGTGAATGAGGGTAACGCACCTGTATTAACTTAGAATCAACAAAAAGAATTAAACGTTACCACTTTAGTCTATCTTTGAAGAAAACTCGGTTTTTTAAGGTGCTTCAAAGAACTGAGCAAAAATAGCTGTCAGACGAAAATCAGAATAGATGACGCTGTGCTTCTTGTCTCTTGAAAATCGTGGAAATAATTTCCTTCTTAACACAGTAATCACAGCTAACACTAATTCCGGATTTATGGACCAAAAAAGATGTTGACGTTCCTGATAACTTTTATGACAACCTTTTAAACTATTACGCCATACCTCACTGTAGAGTTCGGAAAATAAAACTTTCTGGAAATATGTAAAGAACCTTCTTGAATGATTCCCCATCGACCACTTTCAGGACCCCAAAGGCACAGAAAATCATTGGTAAAATCGCATAGTAGCATTGTGTTATTATTAATGATGTGTCCTCTGCGATGATCGAAGAATGGAGTCGTTTTGCTCCCAATAATTAGCAGATCGAATGGTGGCTCTGTTGATTGAATTTCCAGACTTAAATTAAAATGCAAAATTGGAAAAATGTTGCTTAAGTTTTTTACGTTCACATTAAAATTGCAAGAAACACTTACGTAGGCTCCGTCCATGAGGACATCGTGACACCAGCACTTTCTTCACCGAACGTTAATCCTTCAATGGTCATCTAAACAGAATGACATTTAAAGTCCTTCAAATCCGATTGACTTTTAGTGGATACTTTTTCATGAATTTTTAATTGAAGAACTATAAAATTCGTAGAGAGCATGTATCAACTACGAGCAAGACAAATTTTGAAAAAAATGAACCAAAATTGTTTTTCAGTGTTTCAAAGATGACATATTGTATTTTAGGTGACTGTTTGCTTTCAGTGGAAACACTGGGAGATTGCATCAGTAATTATTAACATGTATAGAAATTTTCTTTCAATGTTAATGATAACACAAACTGATAATAATAGTTCTGTAGATGACTGGACCAGTACTATCAATGTTATGCTACTAATATACCAATACAAATATTTTTGGTTAGATGTTTGAAAAGAATAAAAATTTAATATTTTGATCATTACGAAAAAAAAACAGAATTTGATGTTTTTTTTTTTTTTTTATTCCATGAACGCACTGTTCCTCAGATCACCTCCTTACAAATTTAACACTGGGCGAGTTATTTTTCTTACTTGTTTCACAGATAATGAAAGAACTTTACAGTAAGCAAATATTCATTTCTCTGAATTTTTAATCGAAATTATTTCTTGAAAATGTGCACACCACACGTCAATCCGAGATCTGATGATATGTTCTCGAGAAATATGAGATTATAAGCCATATGCTGACCGCTATCTTTTCAGTTATTATTAATCGTTTAATTATAATTTTTAAAAAAAAAGATGATAAAGATACTAGTTCTCCTGGAAGGCTTGGTATTTAATAATAATTTATTAACGTTTAATTAAATTTTATGATAAACTTGTTGAAATTGAAAGAAAAACACAAAATAAAAACTAAATTATGACTAAGATGCGACTTATAGCCAGACTTGTGCTTTATATAAACTTCAAATTAATGTTTGAATTGACAGCTGAAGAAAATCATTATCTTATATTTTGCATCGTTTTGAATTCTGTGGCAGAATTACAGTTTCTTCGTTGAAGCACTTTTCTACGCGAATGTCGACATTTCCTGTGGTACTAAACTGGGCACAGAAAAAGGTAGGAAGTGAAGAAATGACTCAGATTTTGATACGTTTCAGAACCGGATGAATCCTTATATTTGCAATTTCAAGAAACTGTTGAAGAGGAACGGTATAATTTATTGACTTCAATGATTTCCAGGTAGAGATCAACGATATGCTTCCAAAATTTTCAGAAATTCTATAAATTTGTGGATTTCTATAAAATTCCAGATAATTTCCAATATCCTTACTTGAAAAGAATTGAGCTTTTCGCTTTTCACGCGAGGGAAAGAAGTAACGATAGAAATTTCTCGTTGACATGGTATTCCAACATATCCAATATCATCTATTGCGATCATTCCAATGGCTATATTCGGTATAATAGCGATCTATGATACAAACAAATAATAATATAAATGAAGAAGCAGACTGATTGCAAATAAATTTCAATGGAAATTATAATGCAAATTAAATAAAGTTTTATAGACATTACTCGAAATGGCTCCTGTACTTGCGGTAGTGAGAGCAAAACTTTTCTTGGCATAGGTTGTGCACCTAGCATAGCCGTACAATTAAATTTTTTATCCAGAGAGTCGACCAAACAAACCTCCAGATTGGCACCACCTGTAGTTAAACTTGAAATTCAAATTAAAAAAGTCACTTGTTCTACCTAATAGAGTTTCCTATATTGTATTAAAAAAGAAAAAGGAAAAGAACAATTTTAACTTTAAAAATATCGTACCCACTATCCAGTAGGTAAATGACAGTATCGCAGTGCCATCCTGACATGCTATTTTATCGCTTAAAAAACGATCCGCTTGTTGTCCGCGAAGTTCAATCAGGGCAAATGGTTCCGCTTAAATAATATAAGGGTAATTATTTTGTCTAAAAAATCTATAATAAGAGTAATATGAAAATGTTTGTTTGGATTTCTTCGCATCTTGGCAGAACACTGTTTTGCTTCAACTTTATGGTGAAACTTGCAAAAAATTATAAGACCTGGTCGCTGGATGGTACCCGTAGATGCAAGCCATAAAAAGAGATCCGGTTCACCCTGAGCTAATCGCCAGCGATCTGCTGTAACTCCTTCAGAAAACCATCTGCACGGATAATCGAATGTGCAATTGTAGCCAACTATAGTCATGTCAGTTTCATTTGAACTATAGAACGGTAAATCAGAGGTTGTCACGAATATTCCCAAGGCAACCTTAATAAGTTATTATCAGTTTACATTTTAAGATATAATAATGTATGTTAAAGAGTGATGGACGAAAAGATTTGTTCTTATAAAATTGATGGTGTATTCTACTAATTTCAATAGCAAGATACTGGTAATTTCAATGGTTTTCAACGCAATTTTCTTGTTTTTAAGGCAGAAAAGTTTAAAATCTCTCCAAAGTTTGAATTTCGATTTACGATAGCTAATCTAATAAGGCTAACATTCAGCATCCAGGTCCTTTGGAAAATAAATCTTTAAAGAAAGTTAATCTAAAGATGGTAAGACAAAAATGCTCTTTTTAGAATAAACAAAAAACAGCCTGAGCGCGATGATAAAAGGAATCTCGTTTTTTGCGAGATAAGTAATAGCAATTCTGTACAGTACTTAATTTCTTAATTGTGGCAGCATTTGGTTGTAAATTGAAAGAGGTATTGATTAAGATTAGACTATGAAACCGATTCAGATTAGACTATGCGATTGATTCAGATCAGATTGCAGGAGTAGGAATAGTTAAATATAGTTAAATGATATGATTTGATATTGCAGTGATCATGACAGTGGTACACAGTAAAAGTAGGAATTGTAGATTCGGTGCAACCTACAATAAGTTACTGCCCTAATTTTCGATCAAACATCTTCGGATGTTCGGTGTAATGGACTGATAAGGGGATAAGAAATGTGATAACTGAATGAAAATGAATTTTACGGAATCGTGATGGTATTATCAAATTAGTTTTTGTATGTCATAAAAAATATATGTTATGATGAAAGGGTCCAAGAATTCAAGGAGTATTCCAATAACTCTACCATTAATTTTTGGCGTAATATTTTTTCTTTTGTCAAACTAAGTACCTGTAAAATTCGGCCAAGAAATGTTGAAGTGGCAGGTGTTGTTTCATTAATCGCAGCGTCCATTATTAGTTATTACCTAGGAATAACATTCATTTTTCGAGGTTTTCAACGAAATTTCCGACAAATAAGTGAAAGCTACAGTTAGTCCACAACAGCGAGAACTTTCAAGCATTGAAAAATCGGAAATTTTAAGAAAGATGGAAGGTATAAATTTTGTTAAGTACTCAGTTAGAAAAGAAACCAGTGGATTTCGTTGAAAGCAATACAATTTACATACTCAGCTCAAATAACTGAGAAATCAACTGGCAAATTAAATGCAACTTAAAGTTTTAGAGGGGAAATAGTAAAAGATGAGTATATGTATATATAGCATTTTTATTTAATGAACATTGCTGAGTTGTTATTAAAGACTTGTAAAAAAGATGAGTGGAAGAAGAAAAAGGGATATAGAATATGGATCGGTATCGGGCAAAGATGTCGTCTGGATCAATTCATTTGAACTTAGCTAAATGCAGGAAAAAGCGAAAGAGAAGTGGATAGAAAAAAATGGAAAAGTGGCTATTGAACTACTTCAAATGTATCCTGCTGACCAAATACACTTTGAATTAAAATACTAACAAAATTGAGTAAGCAACAGAATAATTTTTTTTCATAGAACAAAGTCAGCTTATGTGTGAAACGGTGGTAACATTGGTAAGGAATAAGTGGAAGATTGGATACCTAAGATTTAAAATATGTAAACAATAAATTCACGAGCAGATCGTGATTGATAAAAAATGAAGCGGTAGTTTCGCTACCATACAAATCAACTTTGTTGTAATGTAAATACAAATCTGTCATTTTATCGCGAAAGGACTGACCAAACCAAATAAGATCAAGAGCAGCAGCATTTTTCTACCATTAATCGTTTAGCAATGCAAGAAATTTTAGAAGTTGTAAAGAGAGAAACTATATGCATGGCATCGATAACTCATTTTTTCCTCTTCTTTTTTTTTTGCATTCGAAGCACAACTTTCCCTTTTTCATGCAAAATTCAATTTTATATTATATTATTTTGCACATCATTGCGGATCGCTTCTCGTTAAATCCACAAAGCACAATTGGAAAAGCTAAATAAGAGTTGCATACTACATAGTAAAGTATATGGTTAAATTTAATCCATTTTCAAGTTCTTACCAAAGGCTAAATTCTTTCGAATTGAAGACAACATTCTTTACCGATTCCTAATTCCAAATCTCATAATAAATCAACTTGAGATTATCTTACCACGAATCTTCCATCTGGAAAAAGACGTGTATTTTGAATATACTTATCGAAGATTTCAATCAGTAATTTTACTTTATTTAAAAATAAAGAACACTAACGGCCCTAACATAGACTGATTATCTGTTACAAATCCATTGAAATCATGATAACTGAGGGCAAATTATAAAAAGAAGAGGAAAGATACAAACCTGCTCCGTTACTATTATATTTCAGCACATGGTAACTGAATAATTTGTGTCTTCTTCGTCTGTACTGTTACATTTCTTTTTGAATCTTTGACTAGGACACATTTAAAATTTTTTTTTCAAAAAAGAAATCATTCATTTTGATCATGTTCTGTTTGTCAACTTGCTAGTTTTCTTTTTTCTACAGCAAAATGAATAAGCTAGTTTCATCCACTTCCCTTGATTCTTTTGTTTTTTCATGTAAATATGCGCACAGTTGCAGTTTAATTTAGAGTTATTTGAAACTGCTCATCACAGAGAATACAATACACGAAAGTAACAGATCAAAATATTTCAGAATTATAGTAAAAAACTGCGCAAAAACAATTTTCACGCACACTAGAGATGGAGTGCTTTTATAGCTGTGAAATTCGAAATGTTTCTGTAATGAAGTAAGTATCGAAAATGTCGAAAAGATGTCTCAAATGTTGAAAAGTTTGTGATTAATTTATCTTCAAAAACACTTAAGTTTTTCAGTAGGCAAGAATCAACGCTATGAAACAATTTATAATTAAGCAAATGATCTATAATATTCCGTAACACAAACTTTTATAGCAACCTACTGTGTTCCTTGCAATTTGTGCAATGAAGATTTTTCATGCTCTGAGGAACTACGTTTCTCTTCCAATCAGTACAGATCATTGAGCTTAATAACAAGCATAAATTTCATATTTCTATTCGACACAAACAGTATAGATAGAATCACCCACAATAAATCTTCAAGAATGTCTGGTTATTCAATATGGTACATCCGTTAGAGGTTGGCGCTATCAATGATGTGGAAGAGATTCTAACCAGTCATCAAAGTGTTATGTTTAATCTATTCGTTCATTAAACAGTGAATAATTCTAAATTGCTCGGATGTTTTAAATTCACCAGGTGATATTTGGGGTTATAGATTTGTCTGAAGATTCTCAGAAACATTTTTCACTATAATTTAGACTCTATCAAAACCATAACATGGAAAGTCGATTTTAGGACCAATGAAAAATATAATGGGTGGAAAATTATCTTTATAAATCTCACACATGAACCTAAAAATTTTTGCAGTCTTTGGAACTTGAATGTAGAGTCTTTAATTCAATGAAATTCTATCTCAGAGATTAAGAAGTGGCATTCTCGAGTCAACGTTAAAAAAAAATTGATGGAATTAAAAACCATTGGTGGAAAGAGCAATGGAAGAAGCCAATAGAATAACCTGGACCTTTCTCTACACTATCAATGTGCTGAATTATGAAAAACGTCAATTCACATGTTAATTAAATTGCTATAATTAGTAATTCAAAATACCTATGGGTAAAGTAGGTCTAGAAATACAACGAAATTCACTGATCAAAATTACTTGTTTTTAATATTAATATGGTAGCGCACGATCTCGTGGATGTGAAAAAATTATCTAAGGAACAATCTTGTGGAGAAATATGACCTGAAATGCAAGAATATGATCTGGAATGTGAGGAAATAAGCACAGATTTGAAACTTTCATTGTTTTTCAAAGCTAAATCATTATTCTAAGGATTTCTGGACTCTTAATTTTTATAATTTATTCGAATTTAAGAATTCATGGGGTATCAACATATGGCACATGTAATGAAAGCCTTTTTATTATATGTGCGTTACGCTGGTGATCAAGAGGAAGTACCATCTATTTAGATAATCAGTAGGTCAGCAATTCATTTTAAATGAAATATATAAGCAGAATTATTTAGCATTCGATGCGTTACGTAGATCATACTATGTTAATCACAGAATGTAGATATTGTGCTGATTTTGCTTACATTCAGAAAATTAGGACTGAAAGTGTGTCACAGGAAGGCACTTGGAAGAGAGGAAAAATGACTATTTTACCGGGGACCTGGCCAAGGATACAAATGTTGTTCAAGATGGGTACTGCAATTTCTGCTCTTTCTACGCTTGCTACTTCCATAGAACTAAAAATCGATCTTCTCCTCTTACCCTGCTGTGGATTTGCTTTCGTCGCATTGGAGTATGGATGAATAGTTCAGATAGACCGATCGATTAAGTGTCTATGTACGTAGTGAAACAAATGAGTGTTTTGATTTAGTTATTGATTAAATTAGATTATATATTAGTATATTATATTTGGTTAGGTGGATAGATGGACCGGACGAGTAGAAAGATAGACAGATGGATCGGATGGGTAGAAAGGTAGATAGATAGATATATGGATGGGTAGATAGAGAGATAGATAGATAAATAAATAAATAAATAAGTCGATAGATAGACAGATAGATAGATAGATGGATAGATAGATCGACAGATAGATTGATGAAACGGATGAGCAGAAAGGCGGAATGGGTGAATGAGACAAGAAGAATGGATGGATGAAGAGGTAGACACATGCGTTGATGCATGGAATGTTGTATTCCGGGGCAGCACGAATAAAAAAGGACCCTCTCTTTCTGCACTCAGTAAATTGATGAGCTTCTGGGCCAATGACTAGTGAAGACCAGGACCAGAGAAGCTTTCTGTTCTCAATCAGTCTTATATAGCTGGGACACATAATTATTCCCTACGTACTCCCACTGCTACTGATTCAAAAAATTTCGTCTTCCTATAGCCTCTTCCTCTATCTCTCATTTATTATTTCTCAAAATTCGCAAATACTAACAAATTTCTCACTTCCTCATATTTGTTTTCAAAAAAAAAAAAAAAAAAACAATGAGTGAATGAATGTGTGAGGGGAAGCCATAGCACGTTACCTATAGTGTGTCTCATATTTTTTACAATGCAGTGGTACCAGGTGCGCCTTTGCTCAATATAATGCTTCCACACTTGCTTCACATTCAGTTGCAACTTAATTCTACTTCCTGCTTTCGTTCTACACAAGATAATGATGGGATCCTGTTTTCTGCACTAACATTTGCCAGTTCTACTCTTTTCTCAAGAAATTTCGCGTTTCCATTTTGCATTTGAAATATTGCATCCATCTATCAAAAGTTTAGTTTCCTTTTTACAATTATTGAATTGGTAGTATTGCAATTTTGCGGTTGTATACTGTAATGGAAACAACTGAAATGTAATAATTTTCATCAGCTAAATCGGAATTTCTTTTTTTTTTTTTCTTTTTTTTTTTTTTGTTGAAAAGCTGCTCATTGGCACTGCTGTTTACTGTGGTGAAACCGGGATGTTATTATTCTGGCCCTGATCTAGGAACCAAAGACAGAGAAATTTCACATGCAAACAGATGGAGGACAACAACTGAACAGGGAAAAAGTAGGAGAGCAGGGGAAGGAAGGGAGATTATTATCGATATCAGACTGGCGTTGTTTGCAGTATAAGCGAACCTATAATTTTTCGTGTGGTGACACAACATGTTTCTTAAATATCTAACAACTGTCTCGAAAGCCAGAAAATTAGAACCTGTTTTTCCTATGGTTCTTTCGGTTGTTTATTCTGACAGTTTCTGTGTGTCATACCATTCAAAACCACATAAGAGTACGTAAGATATTTGGGGTCAAAAATTATAGAAATCGAGGTGTCAGAAAACTTTCGGGATGACTGCTGCTTTCGTAAATCTCTATGACCTTCACCGACTAGGTTGTTTTGCAACATTCGCAGGCCTTACTAGCTATTTTTCATGCTAGGGAGAGATACGCGTAGGCGAATGTTGTATACAAATACTGATGTATGCTGTACTACCGACATCATGTATGGTCAATATCTGCTCAAAGTCACATTTTTTACGTATTTTATTGATAAGGTACATATCCGTACAACTGTTAAATTGTTGCCAGCATTCACTTGAATTAATTGGAATGAATGATAACGGTTAATAGGTCGAGCCAGCTGTAGTTTGTTTGCGGCGCGCATTGTTATCATTGGATCGGTCTAAAAAGTGTAGTGTTCTCTCAAAGGATGACATCCGGAAGCATGGACGGGATGTTATCCAGTATGTTATCACGTTAAATACTCTTTGATAGCATATAATCTTATCTCCCTTTGACTATGATATAAGACTGGGTTAGAGTCATGATTTAGGTTTAGAGTCAAATTTAAATTAGTTTTTTACCATCACTGTAAATTCACACACCATTCGTGCATTCACTGAATATAGCTGATTCATTAAAATCAACTCTTCCATAGCATCCTAGCCCAAGAATTATTGCGCAGTATAAATCACAGTTTTCTTTTTTCTTTTTTTTTTTTGTCTTTTTTTTTTTTTTTTGAAATTCTAATCACACGAGGATTAAAGGTAGAATTTAGTTCAGTTTCTTTTGTACTTTTGCACTTGCCATGGTTTTGCTAAACTATCTATTCAAGCAAAAGAAAAACATATGCCTCACGTATCTTAATGTTTGTATATTTGATATCTGGATGATTCATTTTTAATGTGGTTAGGATTTTAAGAAGTTTGATAAAACGAGGAAATCATGATCACTGCTTACTGACTTTAGTTTTAATTTAAATTAAGAGGAGATGCTTGTGTCTTTTCGCTAAAAGTGTATGAATTCTCGAGAAATCCACTCATTACTAATGATCATAGTGAGTGCTGGACTTGTAAATCGAAAATACTTCAGTTTGTTGAAATCGAAATTAAAATTTCATATTCATTTTATCTGAGTTAGTTTTTCAAGACTTACATTTCATCAACTTTTATTTCCCAACAAAGTGAAAAGCTTATGTTTCTACCTTTTCATTATTATTATTTGCCGAAAATTAGAACATGATATTTAAGCTTAAATGGTCAAGTTTATCATCATCAGAACTATCCCGGATGCTTTTTTTCATTTATGAAGTTGATTTTTTATGCCGACGAAGTTATGTTGTTAATTAAAGTGTTTGTTAAGCTACTTAGAAAAGTGTGGTCCATCAAGAGATACTTAATAGTTATAAGATACGAGCATATGATTCTTTCCCAGCAGAGAGTACAATTATCAGATCTTGCTTCGAAAATATGCAGTAATTTTCTTACAAATGCATCTGCCATTGTGCAGCAAGTTTTGAAGCATGACGTGCACATTCTTCATTGCGTCTACTTCAGAAGAAAGCAGTTATTCCCTCTGAAAATTGATTCTTCCAGAGTTTACTTTTGAAAACCCTTTAACTTTTGATAACATCAATGCAAGTATTTGCAAGATTTATGGAGATATTCGAGTAAATTATTGCTGGTTATGTTAAAATTATTTCAAACGTAAATTTAATTCAGAAGTGGTGTCATTTAATATAGAGAAAATACAGCGTTACTAATATTTTCAATGTTGATAGGCATTTAAAAAGCCTTTAAATATTCAACAGTTTTATGAAACAGCCCTGATATTTTCCTTGCCTATGAATATCGTCACTCGTCTTATTTTAAAGTAAACGACTTCCGACGAGGTAATGCCATGGCAGATTTATTTTCAGAATCTATCAAGCATTTTGTGGCATATCTTGGTGAGATGGACAAAGGCGACATGCAACGAAGTGTAGAAAGCTTACGGCACCAGCTAAACATTCAGAGATTACCCGTATCACAATCAGCTAATGAGTTCGTTTTGGATTAGCTACTTTCGATTCCTCTTTACGACTAATTTTCTATTCTATTCCTAATTTATGTTCGATAATTTTGCAAAATTCTTATGCCAATGATTTCTTGTAATACATATCTCTATCTCTGCTCTTCTGCAAAATTCTGTGAAAATAACCTACGTATCTTGTATAAAGCTTTTGATTTCTTCAAATTATTCTAGACTTGATTAAGCTAGAGGGAGAATTCTGCACCTCAACTGCACTAAATCACAAGGTCAAAATTTCAACATGGAAAGTAACCTTTCTTGATAGTGTTTTGATAGTGTTTTATTTGTTTCTACCAGTTATGAAAAGGGTCATTGTTCAGGTCCGTGACAACATTATGCTTCTGGGAGATACATTTTATATTTATATATATATATATATATATAAAGTATAAATGCATCCCAGGCCATTTAATAGATTTACTAAATGTCTTGGGGTGTTTCTGTTTTATATTGTCGTAATTGAATTAGTAGAGGTGTAAGCCATATGGAATTCAATCAGAATGCTCTCGTGAGTACCCAATAGACAAATTTATGAATTCATTTATGTAAACATTTGTTAGACTAAAAAGATCTAGTTGAAATAAGGAAGATAACTGTACATAAGCCTGAACAGAGTAATGGCTGAAATATTGGAACAAAACTTTTTGAGTGAAATGAAACTGCTTTCTGGAAGATAAAAAATCTTCAAACTTTTTAAATAATATATAGTAAGAATCGTGAAACCAGACCGTAAAAGCGAAAATCTTTTTGTATCAAATTCAGATTCAGTATTATAATAGGAAATTGTGCGAACAATTTGGTGTATCCGATTCCACGGTGATTTTTGTGGTTGTACCGATGAAATAGTGGAAATGAATAATTTCAGGATGAAGCGATATATCGAGGGGCAGCAGGAGAACGATCCACTAGTGAATCCAGTTGATAAGCGATGCAATCCTTGGGCTGAAAAATCGAAATGTCAAATTCTATAATAACATTTCAATAATGATAATTGTTGCAGATTTGTAACACCTTGATGCCAAAAAATTCTTGTAGATCTCGCACTTCCGTTTGTAATTCAATCATTTTTTTTTTCTTTTTTTTTGTATGTTTTTTTGTTTTTCCATATGTAATCACTGTTGGCCATTGATTAGTTCTGTTTGCCTTTCAATTATCATATAAACTATCTTTGCATTTTTTCAAATTCATGGAATTTCAGGTGTTGATTATTCTCTGAAATTTATATGAAGCTCTCTGATAATTAACCAGTATTAGCTATGTCTCAAATTTTCGAAAACCAATTATGGTTTATTCTCCTTAAAGAAATTTAACTTATATCCAATAAATTCAAGTTGAAAATATATTCACATTTCATGTTTGCAATATCTTCACCTGCTTGAATATCAATAAAATATCATTTTTATACAAAAGAATGGTTAAAAAACTTTCTCAACCTGTATAACAAAACTACACCAAATTATTGGCGTAATGATAGCATTATGCAATTTCGTAAGTAAACATAAAATGTTAGCATCTAAGCGTTTTGGATTAGCCAAAGAGCAAAATGTTCACGGAAAAGAATAACAGTGTATCATTTTTCGGCATCCGTAAGGTCCGGATATCTTTTCACTAGATGAAGAAAAAAGGATTTGCAAAATCTTATAGTAAAACAATGGATAATAAAAAGTTGGGGTTTTTTGAATACATGATGGGACAGAATGAAATTTCATATATAAAAAGTAATAATACTATATGTTATTCTTGTAACTGGTGAATTTTTCTGGATCAAAAATTCAAGTTATTAACTTTCCGTTAAAATGAATTGGAACATTACGACATTTAGATTTTACTCGATCAAATTAAGTCATAAAATTAAGTGCTTATTCAATCAAATTTTGTGTGTGACAAAAATTATTTTATCCTTATTCAATAAAAGTAGTTGTTACAGCGGTCGGAATGCACAATTTTATATAATTAAGCATAGTTAACAACTACATTAATTCGAAATAATCTAATTATACATCATTTTATAAAGTGAGACAATATTAAAATTTGCAACCCATATGGTACATGAGAGACAAAGATATATTTAAAATGTATCACTACAGTGAACCATTCATTTAAAAACAGAAAACAACTAAAATGCTGAACAGTTGTGACCACTGGATACCACGGTCATTATGCTCAAAGTTCGCATTGTACTTCGCATCAAAATCCTTAGCTCATCCAAGACGAAAAATATTTCTTACATATTCAAATGAAATAAATTATTCCCCAAAATTTTAAATTTTGAAAAAGTGCTTGTCTGAAACGCAGTTTTATCGGATCCTTAATTAAATCTCCAACACTTTATTTTCTTTGAAGTGAATTTAAAACTTGATCTTTAAGAGAAAGTTACTTAATAACTTGAAAGTGATTTTTTTAAATAAAAAGTCAGTAATTATCGATGTGACAACACTTTCTTTTTCCTACAGTTCTCTTTCTTTAGTACCGTACTTTTGACATACACAACATAAACCTACAACTATAATTGGGCTAACTTAAGCTCAATTACAAATTTAAGGAAAAATATGAGAAGCTAAATGACTCACCTGTCCCAATATATCAGATTTGTAAAGGATCAGAAGAATTCTGCACTCAATCCTTGATCATCGACAACAGATCATAACACTTTTGAAAAAATCAAACAAATGTAAAAATATAAATAATCCACGGGTATAAAAAAATGCAGAATTGATCAATCAATCAGTTGCTGAAGCATGAAGGAGGGAATAAAACTACTTCTGACAGCATTATATCACCTGACTTTTGATTGTTGAAAAACCTTAAACTGTTTGCCAAAGATATTAACGAGCACCTTTCTTCGAAGATACAATTTACTAAAGAAGTTAAATTGCAAAGTCAAATTCGCTTTCCTCACTACAAAAATTTAACGCATTAAATGTTTTAAAATGATTTTTTCATCCATAAACACAAATTTATACAATTGAGTACAATTCAAGCCTAGTACCAAAACAAAGTTCATTATGATACTAACTGAAAACGATATAAAGCGAAAAATTGCTCGATCCATTTATTGAAAACCTAGGACGAATGCCGCAACTATTTTAGGACGAAAAATTGGTACGCCAATACTGTGGATCATGATGCGCGTCTGTCAAATCATCAAATCGTGGCGGCTGCTGCGACGGAATTGCTTGATCGATTGTTGATAAAACAGAAACTGGTAAACTCATGCCTGCACCAAGACCTGCAACATTAAAATTTATTTTTTTGTTTCGTAAAGTCAAGTTTCTTTACTAATCCGTTTTCAAATATTGCGATAACTTGCAGAATGAATCGCCAAATAAAAAAAAGCGAATTTTTTGCAGCGGAGAGTAAAAGAAATCAAAATATAATATTTATTGCAAAGAAAAACTTATGATTCATGCTCATTTTCTTCGATCTTTCACGAAATCTGACTTATACACATTATATTAGAGGGCTAATATCCAAGTAACATCAAAGCTGGGAACGGAATATTTTCCGAGAAATCAAATAAACTGAAAAGATGTTGCTGTGTTTTCCCTAGCTAAAATCATTCTGTCCGAATGACCGACTGGTCGGTTAACAGAACGAAATGGTTCGAGGACTAATGTTATGAACTTAGTAAGAGTCGTGCAAGCCATGTATTAATGTGATGCAACAGAGAGATATGCTTCACATTATAACTTGATGATCCTAATGAATCTGCACCTCTACAGCTACAATATTGTTGTTTTGTTTTTGCAAAACAGTGGTAGTGTTTGATTTTCACAGATTTCAGTTATTAATAATTATTTTTAAATATGGTCACTTCGAAATATATAGCTAGCATACATACATATATATATATATATATATACTATATAGTGGCTGCCACTTATTCAATGTATTGTACAGCCAAATTTTGGTTTTTCTAATGAAAAAATTGACAATTTTTTGACAAGGCATATGAGTGAGGACAGTGATTGTGTCACAGAGTGGAGAAAATTCTCATCACATACTTTCAAAAGACGACTGCCATAACCATAAAAGATGATTTGTAAGAGACCAAACGGCAGTTAAAACCGTTTCCACGTTTCTATCTCAAAGTGATAAGAAAGAAATTCTTTTTGAGCGGTCAAACGAGACGGTTTTCCAATCATTGACAGTTAGATCCACACAGAAGCTTCTTTTAATTAATTAAAGGAAAAATATGTGTGGTAGTTTGTTACGGACAGAATTAAAATTATTAAGACAAGCTCAGCGAACTTTTACAACAACGTAGTTTCAAATTTTGAAAAAGCATATATTGAGAAAGTAAATGAAATTTATGAAATTTCCACCAAGAAATGAGTATATGTGTATATATAGATAGATACGGCATGCAATACTGTCTGTTACTTGAAGAACGAACCAAAGACTAAGCAAGATTGCATATTATTGTTATCAGAGTACCTCTAGGTAAAGTTGTTTGCTACTGGATATTGTTCTGGAAAACATGGAAAAACCATGCTTGCCATATACTGATGGTACGGATTCTCGAAACATTTTTCGGTAACATAATTCAAAATAAAGTACGCAATTGTTAAAAATGAAGTGTTTAACAAAAAAAGCACATACACCCAGTTACCTTTCTACCCATTAATTTTTACTTCTTGACAAATGGCAACTACATTCAACTTCAAAGGCTCTTTGCCGACTATTTCTCACTAAAAGTTTTAATGCCGCGATATGTTGTCGCACGATCGTTCATTTTTGCCCAGATGTCCCAGAACTTTTTTTTTTTTGAAAATTTTCAGAAGTTTTGATGATTTTTCTGAGAATTAATTTGTGTCTTTTTTAAAATATTCTCTCAAATATTTACTGTGATTTGTGACAAATATCTTTTGTCCATCTTCTGAATATCTCTATTATTCTGTTTATTTAATTCAGTAAAATTCTCATTCAGTTTTTATATATGCTTTAAGTAGATCTGAAGTGTTAAATATTAAATTAATGATGTGAAAAGGTGAAGATACAATAGAGTAGCAGACTCATAGAAAATAAAGCACAAAATTAAAGTATATCAGTTATACCAGGATTCCCGATTTACTAAGGTCAACAATGCTTCAACGTCACTTAAATCCACTATCTTTACCAAACATTATTCTAGGAAAGCACATTAAAATCATCAAAATGAATTTATTGATAGAGATAGAGAAGGGAATTTCTTATAGTTCTATTATTCCAATAACACTGTTTTACTGTGAATTCGCGCCGTCTCATTGGATTTGCATTACACTTGTAAAGCTATATCCTTACTAATGATAGTTTCAATTTTTCAAACTACGCAGAATTTTGTTTGAATCATTGGGATCTTCTAAATAAATTCTTCTTGAGTACATTGACATTGAAAGCTACGCCTTACTTTCAATAGATATCCAATCAGCAGAAATTACTCTCTGATTTAAATATTAAATATTAATATATAAAAACACATATTAAAAATTAGTAATAGACAATTTTTTTTAAAGACATTCGATGAACTTCAACATTTCTGTAAATAATTATTAGCAAAAGTGTTAAATTTTAAGGAACAAATGATCCTAATATATTTGTCAGTGAATCATATTAATGAATTGTTATGAACTTGAAAGTTTTATTGAATTTATGAAATGAAAGCAGTTCAGAACGTACCACCAACGTTGGAGATTGAAGAATGGTTCATTGTAGAAGCAAATGTCGGTGGTGCGCCTGGTTGAACTGCTCGAGCATATGGCTGAAAGACTGAGTGACATTAGGTGCTAGTTCAAAATCTTTCAAACTACTGCATAATTGAAAATATAGTTGTTTCAACAAGTAGTATAAAAATCCAAACGGAAAACTCCTTCTTCAACGAATGAATCATTATTGACAACTTTGATGAATATAAATCTATCATCAGAGAATGAAAAAGAGTTAGCTGGTATTATTTAAAAATTTCGATGAAATGACTGCTGAACTTAAAACTGCTGGAAAAAAGTAGATAAATGTCGCGATTTCGAAGTCGTCTTCCCTTTTTTGTTTCTGTAAGTGAAATTTGATAATGAAAAAGACTCACATGAAAAGCATCGTAGGGTGACCTTCCAGTGCCAGAGAACATATGATAAGAACTAAAATCAGATGGATGTTGTGGTGCTCCCATTCCTAATCCAGCATTTGCAAAGCTGAAACTTTAGCATAGCGTTGAAGAGACATTCCCACAAATATTTACATGTAATTTCATAGATTTCATTTCTATTTCAAAATTAGATGATACATATGTCTGAATAAAATTTGTACCTAAAATACGCCTCGATGAACTTACCTGTAAGGATCCATTGTAGGTTGTGGTAAAGGATACATTTGTGTGCTGGGAGGAGCGAAACTGCTGCTAATAACCGGATTATTAAACCTCGCTGGTGTAGCAGTTGGACTACTACCCAAAGGTGTACCCGTACTTCCAGGATTCAATAAGCTACCTGAAAAAGTAGTTTGATTTATTTCAAAAATTATACATATGCCACGCTTTATGAACAGTACCTCTCGTGTTTAATGCAAGTGAGTCTAATGCAATAAAATATATTTCAAGCTAGACAATCTTTTTCGCTAGAAGTAGGTTATTTTGTGAAACTGTCAAAACGAATTATAATAGGAAGAAAGATGCAGAGAGATAGAGAGAGAGTGAAAAAGAGAGAGCTGTTAGGAAAATGCTCATAAAGGAGAAAATATGAGCAATATATTTATCGTATCTAAGCATTTTATACAACCAGCGCAGAACTTCAATGCCCAGAGAAAGCATTTATCTACTGCTCTTTTGACTAAGTTTTCTCTTTTATGTTTAAAAAAATTGAATAATTTTTCAGTGAAAGAATACGGTAACTGACCTTGCGTTGAGCCGGAACTACCGGCAGCGCTATTAGCACTGACATTGGAATTAGCTGGTGCCATTGTTGTATCCATACCTGGCGGTCGTTTTTGGTTCCTTAGTTTTTCTTCACGACGCCATTTGGCCCTCCTATTCGAAAACCATACCTATAATTGCCTATTTCCAATCAAAAACTAAAAATAGAATTCTGTTGAAGTCACCAATGAATGCATTAGATTGGATTATAAGCAGAGAACAGTAAGAAACGGTCAATATCAGTTAAATCCTCAAAACGATCAGGATTGCTTGGAAGTAGGTTTGCTCGATAGCTACAATCTTACTATGTTATTGCCAAATGTCAAACTTTACTTATTCATATATCCTGGACATATTTTCTGAATATGATATAGTCTGTCAAAAACTTAGAAGATTTATCAAATGTAAATATAAAAAATTATAATAGATACTGTAATACTTAAATTCTTTGGTGATAGGAATAAGTTGTCTTTGGTTTATAAAAAGCTTAAATCAAAAGTTAATGAATTAAAAATATACGCAACCTTGAAGTGTTTTCAGTAGGAAATGTGAGGGTTTTAGCTTAACCTTTTGGCGAAAAAAATCATAAACTTATCTACACATTTTGTTCTTCATAAGTCTAACTTTTAATGCTAACTGGTGAAATCTTTTTCAATGTTATATCTTTGAAAACTGAGGAAATGTAGCCTATTACAATCTGATACCTAAACAAATGAAAAGAAACTGGAACTTTTGGCCTCATAAAATTTGAACATTAATTACTACATTTTAATTCAGTGAGATTTTCAACATCGATTTCCTGACCGAAAAAAGGTGGAATTGTAATTAATTGTATTTATACAAATAATAAAATGTAAATGATGGAATCTTCTCACTGTAAAACAGAATATAGTTCATTTAACATCATGAACGAAATCAATAAACTGCTTAATTGTACTTTTTTTGGAAATCGGATGACTTAACAGGTCAAATAGACTAATTCTTTGAACTTCGAGGTCAATTATAGCATCTATAAATGCAAATAAAATTAGTCAGAAGATAGTAAATATATTTTATAATACAGGTATAACTGTATTATGAAATAATCTATTTCATATATACATATGTATTATTTTGCAAACTGTATGTTACTATTTAACCAAAAAGTTTTGCTTATGTCCATATCTGATTGCCTCTATCGATATTTTCAACAAACAAATTATTTTCATAATTTATCAGAAGTTTTCTCATGTTTCCAGTTTTTCTCGCTTTATGTCTAAGCCGTAAAAGGGTTCAGAAAAGTTCATTGAGAACTGATGGAGTTAATGGTAACATGAAATATTCAATCATGATTTCTGAATGTAACTTGTTGGCTCATACAAGGTAGCATCGTGCATATATGATTGCTGTGATGGTATCAAGAAAAGATAGAACTGATAAGATGGAAAGGATTTCAAAATTTTCAAATCAAAGATACCCTCATTCTTATCCTTCGTTAATTTAAATGTTCTCCATCAACACAGGCTCAGAGATTGCCATTGTTGACTGGACATTTCAATTTTTTAATAGGAGGGAATCGGTCCATCCCTGATACCTTCGGGACGTTTTTGATTTCGTCATAATAACCAAACCATGGCAACGCAGCAGATGGTGACGGGTGTTGTATACGGTAATGAAATGTTGATACACCATTCATGAGATGGCCGACAGACTTTTTCGTCCCACTATTTGAAATTTATAACTATTGTTCAGTTATTACGAGGAAAATTTGACAATTACTTCGTAAGCAAAATGATAAGCTAGACCAGTGATATCATTTATGTGTTTCAATCAAAAGAAGTGTTAGTAATTGATAGCAGATTCAGGTGCTCCTTCAGAATTTATCGTACAAGCATTTTTTATCCCAGTTCATTCTTTATAATCTGATACTAAATCACTTATTCCCTTTTAATTCTTTCTCATTTAAAATTAAATCGGTTTATAGATTATCGATGAGAAGAATCTATGAAATATGTATAAGACTAATACATTTTTTGTCTTATGCAATGAAGAAAGACAGGATCTTACATAATGAATATCAATATGTTTGTACCTGTATGCGTGCTTCAGGTAAACCAATTTTTGTAGCCAATCTTTCACGAGCAAAAACATCTGGGTAATGTGTCCTCTCGAATTCTGAAATAACTTGAGTATAACAAATTGAAACATGTATAGGACAAGATTAGGATTTGGAGAAATTATAAAATGGCATTTAAAATATCGAGGGAAGTCAAAGGATATGGATAATATTCAGTTAAACATAATTACTATGTGCAAATTTCTTAAGTCCTTGATGATTAATTTTTGCACTTTTGAAAAAATAACAATTTTGTGTCGTGTGTATTTTCAGCAGAATTATGATGGAAATAAAATATAGAAGAAACCTTTTTCTAAGGCTTCAATTTGTTCTTGACTGAAAGAAGTGCGATTCCGTTGCAATTTACGTTTCAGCCGCATTCTTGCGGCTGCATCTTCGTCTGGATCATTAGGTGGCTTCTGATCCTCATCTGCAACAACTCAGATCCTTCAATAATGCTTGGAAATTTGTATGGTGATATTAATTTGCATAATGATTTCAAAATATGTTTTGAGTTTGCAAAGACAAAAAGGATCAAATGAAATGTTCTTCTCATAGCAAGGACTTGGTTTAAAAAAATGTATAACACAAATGTTTCATACGTGACGTCAATGCTAAGAAGTAATTTTACGCCTTTTAGGAAACATGGAAGTTTTTGTTTTCTTTTTAAACATACAGCATTCAGTACCATTTTCACGATTACTTCTAGGTTATCTCATATTTTAAGTATTTACAGCTTCTGCTAGCTTTGTCAAATGTAGTTTATTTTTCTTTTTTTCAATTTACTGAAACTTTAGGTGATGAGCCGTAAGGCAAAAGAAGAAAAATGAACTGTTATGCTACTCATAATCAAGAATTCAATCCCGTTACTTATATCAGTTTAAAGTGCTATTCAATGATTTGATCGGTATAGCTTTTTTTTATGCTTCAGAAAATTAGTTATTGGTTCAGCAATGCTAAGCAATGTGTATGTCTCGATTGTCTGTGGATATATATCCATATAAGAAATAACAAGTATCACCGATGAAATAGATATGTAAAATGAGCAAAACGAGGACAGCATTCCAAAATGTTATTTGATAACAATCGAAACAATTGGTTGTTCCCTTCCTGTTGTTGATGAAGAAATGAATAGAAATAGAAATCATTTGGTAAAGAAATGATGCTGTCATCAATCCTTTTATTTCCTCCTCCCTCCTTCTCCCTCTCTCTCTCCTTGTCTCTTCCCCTCTGAAAGATAAGTATGACATTGGTGCTGCTGTTGATTAATGAGCTCAAAAGAGCATGATCATCCGTCATCACCTGGATGGATGACATCTTGGCATTAACTACGGTACCAAATAATTCTAATTCTAAATTTGTGAATCTTTGATTCAGCGATCGGTAATACTTTATTCAAAGAGGTGCCAATTTTTCACCCCTCTTTGTGGTACCCTTCACGACGTATGAATAATTTTTTATAGCGATACCACATTAGGCTATTCGTAAATCAGATCATCGTATTACTTCCGTTAAGACTGTGAGAAGTGTCCAGAAATTCATTACAGCGCGTCTTTCGATGATATATCCCAGTGCATATTAGACATGACCGTACACGAATCTTCTGAAAGAGACTCAAGATTCTAACCGTTAGAATGTTTTCGTTTAATTCTTCTCCTACTTATGTTGTCTGTAATTATGGCTTCTTGGTTCTAACCATCACAATGTTTTCCCAATTTTCTTGAAGCTTCCTGGAATGTTCCCTGTCATGCTTCTACACTATCAAGCTTTTACGGCTTTTGCAGGGCGATCAAATGTCCATATCAAAATCTTTCATATTGCAACTACTAAAAGTCTATTATTAAGAGTCAGTAAAACTGTGACGATATAAAAAAAAAACTTCAAATATCAATAGCAATGTGCATGACGGCAGCAGATTATTATACTACCACAGAAAATGTTACAGAATAAAGTTGAAATCACTTAGATACCCAGGATTTTAGAATTCTTTTTTCGTCATCAGTAATCTTCGAGATGAGAACTACTTACTTCCTTCTATCCTTGGAAAAAAAAACTTTAGGGTTAAATTAATATCGAAAATGCGTATGGAGGAAGTAATCAATGATACTGACAATTTATTTCCAACATTCGATGTTCTTCGAAGAAAAAAAAATGGTTTTGGATGTAATAAGAATGAATGGATGCCTACCAAATTTATTCAATTTTTCGACAGTTCCTTTCACTGCAACTGTTGAACGGTTATACATTATACAGTTTTAAAATTTGAACGAAAGTAGCAACAGAGAGGATTTGGAAGTAAAGTGATCGAAGCAAGCGATGATCAACTGATACTAAATGTTCTGTATATTTGCGAATGGACATAAATTAGCGAGCGACAGACAGCAACAAAATTTTGTTGTAAAGATGGATGAGGCTGAGGAGGGGAGAAAAGGGGTTTAAGGAGAGCATCGGTGTGTGAAAAGTTCAAATTCATATTGGGGAATGAGTAGTACTATATCACAGCAAATCAGTGATGTTCGATGGGTTGTACCTCGTCTTTACCCCTTTTCCTCTTCCCTCTCATCTTTCCCCCGCCCCGCATTACCAAACTAACTGCTCTGCAACCTAATCAAACCTTGTTGTTGTAATAAACGATCGATGTTATACTATAATGCTATTCATTGCATCACATTTTATCACTTTTCTACTTCATTACCAGTTTATTTGAAATTTATGCCTAATATTTATTTTCAATCAATTCTATTTCCAACGGAGGAATATACATATTTGATACTTCCATTTCAAATCTAACATTTGCATGGAAAAATTACACGTAAGATTATCACATCCCCTGATGATGAAACAACTGACAAGCTTTATTGTTATCAAGCTGATACGAAATCTTAGAATTGTTGTCTTAACAAAACAGCTGATGAACGAGACATCCTGAACATTTGGAAAATTTCCCTTTTCATCACTTCTACGGTTCCTTCAGTTATTTCTAAAGCTTTACGGAAATGTGATGCAAAGATGGACTGAATTCAAGTTGAAAGTCATTACAAAGGACAGTAACAGCACCATCATCAGGGAATGTGTCATCTTGATTGATTAGATATGAATAGTTATCGTGGACATGCAATCGCTGCCATCGCAGCGCATATCACTCAAAACCCTCAATTGCAGTCACATATCTGAACTTACCCTCTTTAATATCTTATACTTCAAGTTGTTGCTCTATTATGGTTCTAGACAATTTGACACAAGTTGCATCTCATAATTAGAGTTAAAGTCTATGAACTGAAAAGTTAAGGCAGAATTGATGAAATTATAAGCAGCAAGGACTTCAGTCATTTCAGTTTCGAAATGAAGCACTTCCATCTTTTTATCATTAACCATTTGCCCAATATCCTACATAGCAGCCCTAACTTTCAGACATTCATTCATTAGAATTTTAACTAATCAATTAGCAACACAAGTACTTAATTGTAAAAATTCGTTTTAGTTTTGGGATATTCTTTTGAAAATATTCTCATTCACAACCATTTGCGCTATTGTAATATGAAGGGCGAAATAAGCTCCTAAGTTTTACTTCAAGTGGAGCCAAATTTCTTGTTAATTTTAAGTTAGTGACATAGTGACTATACTAGCAATCTTCAGAAAAAAATTTTTTTTGTAACTCTGTATGTGCTTGAAATTTTAGTAACAAAATCAAAATATTTACTACAAGGAAATCGCAAAAAAAAGCTGAAAATTTCAGTTATAATAGCAAATCACTGATGGTTCACTTAGAATCTTTGGCTAGCAATAACCACAAAGAATTAGTCGTGAGAAAGTTTAGCTATAATATGTTTTTGAAGATTTGGTTTTTAATGATCGAATTGAGGAAATTTCTAACTAAATTCTAGCACCATATCAACAGTTCATCCGTAATGAAAAACAACTACTGGATTGAATCAATCGGTCAAAAACTGAAAAATTTAACATTTTGATCATAATTAGGAAGAGGCTAGTGCAAACTATTTTAAAATTTTCCTATTGGTTCATTACTATATAAACTAAAATGCTGTTTTAACAGCAGGTTACTGTGTTTGTCAGAGTATATAAGTCGTTCATCATTGAGAAAAACAATGATTTCATCATTCAAATACCGCAAAAAATTCTCAAGGAATTTTCTTATATAAAAATATAACTTATGTCATTGGTGTTGAGCAACAAGCAATAACAACTTCAGCAATAAACATTTGCTATTGACTTAAGAAAAGGAAAACTGGTATAAAATAAATAGCTTTTATAAATGTTATTGTAGAAAAGAATTAGCTGTTAAAAGTGATAGGATGGACATTTTAATATTAAAAATTAGTAGTAATAATAACTAGTAATAGTAATAGTTATTGTAATAGTAACAATTGGAGTAATGTAGTAATAAGAGTGGCAGTAGTATTGAAGGCGGTGAATGCTTAGGGTTTAAATGTAGAATGTATAGGAATGTGTAGATTCTGCATTGCAACAACTTAATCGAATCAATGATTTAAAATATGAGATCATATGCTCAATGTAACAATTTTATTTTGCAAAACCCAAATTGCTTATTTAAGGTCATAATTTAATTACTTATATCTTCTATAAAAATAAGCATTTTTTAATTTTTAAAGAACTATATCATTCTTCCTTGCAAATATTCTCTACTAATATATTGAATCATCGTCACTGCTATTTCAACAGTTCTAGATCTCTGTTTCCACATTTTCCAAGCAAAGAAAATTGATACTACTTACTTGGCACATTTCGTGAACCTCAATTAAGTCAATAATAATTCTTAAAAATTTTTTCATCCTTCATAATATTACAGCGAAAATATAACTACAGTGCAGTAAAGAAAACATCAAGAAATTTGGTGATTCGATACTGGACTCGAATAAGAATTATAAAGCTCCAGAAACAATACCGTTCAAATTGTTGGGTAATTCAGTGTAGTTACTTTTTGTACGTAATACGGTGAAGTGAAAAAAGAAGGACTTGGATTGAAATGGAAAGTGAGGATAAAATTAAGTTAAATAAAAGTTATTGCTTGACAGGTACTAATGAAGAATAACTAATGAATGAAGAATGAAACTCACTCTGCATTTGTAATGGATATGTGAAAACAGCGGTTGAGTACTGTTTGGGAGCCAGACCCAAATACTGAGCAACTGGAAATGGGGTCGTTAATAAGCAAACGGAGTCCAGGCCTGTCGTAGAAGCAGTATGGGTTCCAGGAATGTAAGTTTGATGGCAGCGGTCGTATCGCGAAGAGCAAAACAGGTAAATGGAATAGAAGAGAAATATCACAATGAATTACTGAAAGTGCCTCTTGAAAATATCATCTGACTTCACTCTTCCAAAAAAGACGAAAGGCACGGGAAAAGGAGAGAGAACGCATGGGACGTGTAAAGCAACCAAAAATAATTTCCGGCTGCAGGCATCGGGGCCTCCGCGGGGGATACGGTAGTTTGCCAGCATACACTACTCCCGGTCGATGGATACGATACGAGTCGCGCTCCCATACAAACAATGATGGATTGCTTTGGTGAGAGAAAGTGACTGACTGAATGACTAACTAACGGATTGAATAACCGACTAACTGACTGACTGGTAGACTCACTGACTGCATCGCCGATGGCGATCGGGTTCTGTGCTCCTTTTAATCGGTAATACCGCAGCTATATTGTTGCGATAACGGTAGCAGCACCCGATGTAAACTTTCAGTTTGTTGAACCTCGAAAAGCAGCATTATATGAAAAAATTCCTCGTGTTGGCATCATCAACTAGCAACTTATAGGGTGGTACATAAGGATGTGTACCAAAATGGGTAAATGTATAATGTACTGGCTATTAGTTATGTTGTGAATAGCCTCCGCAATGTCATTCTTCGACATATCCTCTCCATTATTTGCCTGTTAAATTTGACAAGCGATGTCTTGATAGTTTTCATAGCCTTCACCCTTCGCCAGTTTTCGACATCTGCGTCATATCGAACTCAATCAAAATCTCATAAAACTACCACTTCTAAGTGTAAGCAAGATAACCTGTACATCTTAGAAAATCCGAAAATTGCTGCTTGTTTGTAGCCTTGTTGATGGCGTTACATGTACCTATTCCTCAACGCTGAATATTTGGCCATTAAAGGTGTAAAGCTACTGGCTTATCTTTCAGCAATCAATGTAAACTTCGATTAGAATAAACGAAAATAAGTAAATATTTCTCATAAAGATTTTTCGCATATTTCTAACTAATGATCATTTGTAGCATCATTAAATATGACCTCGGTTGACGGATCTGTCCAAGTTTAATTTTTCCATCCGGTTGTGTTTTACATCGACATGAAGTAACTATCAAGAAGCTATGCTATTTGGGATATCTGTTTATTGCATTCTGTGTAAAAAGCCGCACAAGATTTGCATTTTCTGCTGATATTTAGACTATTAAATGCCCAAAGTCTGTTATAAAGTGTCTATCTACCACATTGTTCCAGATCAGAAGAAGAAATACACTGCTAAGTGGGACGCGGATACCACTGAACCGCAAAGAGTCCACTTATTGCCGTTACTTTAAAAGAACAATTTGCTACAATAGATTCCACGTCTGGTTTTAGAGTGTATGTGTGTATGTGTGTGTGTGTATGTGTGTGTATGTATGTATGTGTATGTTTGGTTGGGGTGTATGCGCATGTATCCATTTTAACCTTTCTTTCCTTTCCTCATCCACCTCCTCTTCTTCCACCTATTTTCGCGCACCTACTAATAAAAATTGTTTAATGGGCACGTCCCTCTTCCCTTTTAGCATGAAAGCAAATTTCGCCAAAAACAATTAAATTTAACTTCAAGTTTATGATTCCTTCCATTTTTTATATTTCTCCTTAAATTCCCCGGAATCCTTAAGCTTGAAATGATCTAGAAAATTATATCATCTAAAATGATCATCAATATGATTAGGCCTTTCCTATGTTCAGTCCAGATATATATCATTTAAATGCAGTATTCCATCAACTGAATTTCATTTCCCGCAAGACCTTTTCTTTCTTGGCCTACCTGATAGCGATGACATGATTGATCCACCTTACAGTGGCAGTTGACAGAGCATCCGTATATGCGCATTCATAGCCCTCTGTAAAATTTCTTGAAAGAAATGGATCTTAAATGATAGCAAAGTCTTGGATGTGTTTAAGCATATTTTAAAAAGTGGCTCCTGTTCGCGGAAATATTCTTCAAACCTGACTCGAAAATCCAAATTGTTCAATTGTCGCTCATTTACAACCGTATTCGCAAAACTGATATCCCATATCGTTTTGAGCTGTACACAAAGGATACGTGTATTAGCAACGCAGCTTATGCAAATAAATTCAAATCACCCTCGCAATTGCAATAAACTGAGCATTTCAATAAAGTGAAAAAAGATGACCCCTTAGGACATTTAAATGGCCTTTCGGTATTTATGCTTTATCACTCGTGCATATATTTCTCCAGAAAGTTTTTTCGCCTCCACTTAAATACATGAAGTGATATTCAGTTGATATTTACTGATAAAAATTAAGTCCAAACTATATAAACTGCAAAAATCCTGTAAGCATTGATAAATTCCCTTAAATGCGCGAATTTGAACGGATCCGTAAAACTACTCTCCCTGTTCTGTTCATAGCATCAGCAAGAATGCATAATCTCAATCTAGAATGCGCCGTTTAACAATTTTGTTGAGGTCATCATAATTTCCTACCATCTTCAACATTGTTTCCGAAGTATGGGCAAGCAACTCCCATAACGCAAAACAAAGATTACTTGCGAAAAAAAAAAATTACTTTAATATAAATGTCCAATTAAACGGGGAAGTTATAAGAAAAGGCCTCTAAGGATGTAGATGCGCATTTTATGCTGCCTAAATTCAAGGAATATTAGAGCAGAAAAGGAAACAAGTTCCCATCATCTGGTATGACAGCAGTGATTCACATACACATACATACACATACACATACACATACACATACACACACATACACACACACACACACACACACACACACACACAAACTTATGCACATATACAAACAAACACGCGTTCCCTTATGACGACTGCATGCGCACGACTCATTGCACATCTTCCACTTGACGTCTCATCAGCTCTCTTGTCACCAAAAGAAGTGGTAAATGCAAGTTTGTTGCAGATTTTAATTGTGTTTGGCCTATGTTACTGCTGTTTACTGTTTTGTTCAAACAGCAATTAGAAATGAGTTCGAAAAAACCGAATTTCTTGATTAATTAAAGTTTTCATTAATTAAAAACCTGAAAATCATGAATTTTGGACAAATGAAACCCCATGTTCAGAACAAACGATACAGTAGTCGAGAAAATATAGTCTGGATGAAGTTTGCTGTAAAATTAGCTCGAATAAAATAGTGAATCATTGGAATATATATATATATATATATCCATTGCGGTTGTTTTTATTTTCACTTGTTTACTACTTTATCCGTAAAATCTCATTGGATTCTGTTTCAGTTTCAGTTATACAAAACATAATTAAAGTTGGTATAAGCAGTGACATCCGGAAGGTGAGGGGATACTTAAGAAATGATATGCAATAAGGGTGCAAATGAGGTAAAGGAAATACTTTCCACAGTTTTTTGTGCGGAATTGACGGAGGCGGAACTATAAAATGCAATGATGATGGACCATTACTGTTCGCATTGTTCGGTGCAGTCTTATCTGATGCCAAATCATTGCATGTGGGATTTGATGGAGCTGTCAACCAAAAGATTCCAGTGAGGTCACTAATACAATCCAACACCATCAGCAGTCTTCCTTGTTCGCTAATTCCAAGTGTCACCATCGTTTAAGAGAAAAAAAAAAAAAAAAAAAAAAAACAAAAGGGTTTAGATTCATGGGGTTTTGATCGAAAATGAGCGGCGTCTTGGAATCTTCTCTTGCTATCGGTCGGTTTCCCGGTAAATCAGATTTAGAAACGGCATCATTATCATTTACAAGTCAAAGGCTGAAATTTCGCAAAAAGACATGCAAGCATTTCACAAACCAGATAAGATATTTGAACTTGAAAGCAAAGGTAACGATATATAAATAAATTCTCAAGTAATTTGAAGTAACTCTGTTAACTTTTTGTTCAAACTTTCTAATTTCCCGAAACAGATACTCCGGAGTTTTTAACCAGCTGAAAAAAGGTAATCTCCAGCAGAAATTCATAGCAGATCGAGGCTTTTCCAAGTTTACCTTACTTCTGTTGAACATAAGTGGGATGCGAAACAGTAATACAAATGTTGGATTGCATGGGATTTCATGGTCTCTCGATTTCAGACCGATCAAAAACTATTCCTTGAATTTGTCTTCAAATTTTAAATTATTTTAAAAAGATGGACATCAAATTTTTTCTTTTTATTGACCTTTTTTGAGGGACCACGTTTTAACTGGTGAAATTTCGAGGATAAATACTGCTCGCCGATGCATTTTTGGCAAAAGCTTCAGAAATCTGTCGGTAAATTCAAAAATTTAAACTGACAGCAAAGCATCGAAATGTCATCAACTATATATATCAAAAGATTGCACTGCGCGTCCTCAAACACCTAACTGCTGCTTTTGTGGTTTACTTTCGGCGCCTCTTTGTCGCCAAAAAAATGCCAGGTTTACAGAAAGAGGGTAATAGGATAAGAAAGTTTTTTTTGGATAGTAAAAAGCCCTTCAAAAATTTACATTGATACTTATATTGGTATCAGAATGTTATGAACTTAATATCAACTCAAATTTAATGGACATGTGGGCATGCCAGGAGTACAAATATTTGACGCATCTATTAAAACAAAATATTTATCATGAATTTGTATGAAATCTTCATAGCTGCGCTAAATTAAGAAAAAAAAAATTGAATTCCTAATTAGGATACATTAAATTACTTGATGAAAAAATAGTACATCAATGTAAATAAACTGATGAGGATTAATATAACTTTCCAGTGCCCCATTTTGTAATTGAAAAATCAACTATTGGTAATCAAAATTATTAATGCAAAAAAGTTTAAAGAATCATCGAACTTTCATATTTCACAACGGATACGAACTTTATATTTTTATTTATCGAAAAAAAAAAAAAAAGAAAAAGTTTTTCCTACTCATCGATTCATTTTCTTTAAGCATTTCGATTGCTGATCTATGACTTACAAAATCCATTAAACAATAATTTATGTTTCCAAATAATCTCCTCTTGATTCAACTTACTGATGGCTTTCTCCGTCCAATGTTGACTTCTGCTTTGCTTTGCTGTGAGCACAAAAAATAATAATAAAGTTTCAGTGGCTTGAAAATGTACCGTAACGTACATATATATAGGATGAAATATAATATTTCAGACTAACCTTTCGTCATCAAATGGCTGTCAACATCATTGATGGACATGCACTCCGTTGTTTAAAATTTCTGCGCAGTTTTCAATGATTTATTTTCATCGAAATTCATTAATCATTTTTTAAAAAGGCCTAAATGCTAAATTCGTTTAGGATCACTTGGTGCGTGGGTGTACACGGTACTTGCGTTACTTGAAAAAATACATTCTAATCGTTGCCTTCTAGACAAAAAGTTTCGCTCCTTTTAATTGTGAAGGAATGTCACTTTTGGCCGCTTTTTCTTCCTTGCTGATTGAACTCAAAAAAAAAGTAGTAAACTTTAATTGTTTAGAATGGACATTAATTAGGAATGACATATGTCAGGCGCTGTCGCGCATCACTGATACAACACATACATACATACGTACACACACATACCCCGTACACACAACATACATACATACATGCATGCCTACATATTCTGAAACTAAATTGCTTCCAGTTCATTGATGTAACAAAATTTTCATCAGCAAGAGAGAAATTTATGAACTATATGATAAAAAATGAGGAATCAAAAAAGCCATCAGTAACTTGACATTTGTAGATGGAAAATGTCAAAATCTGATATTAGTCGTCGTAATGACTAATTGTTAATTATTCAGAGATATCCAAGATATCTTTGGAAATTTCTCAAACTTCATGGTTAAATGCGTCAGTTTTTTTTTAAAACATAACTAAGCTAACAATTCTTTCTAATTGTTTTTGTAAGTAGGGGAATTACTGTACCAAAGAAGCTTACCAGAATCTTTCTTATCGATATGATTAGCCTGTGTCAGTGGTGGTAACTGTGCTAAACCGACAGCACCAGGCACACCCATCGGCCATTGATTGTACCATTGGGTCGAAGAGTATCGCAGTGCTCGATCGTAAAAATCATTTTGCATCGCTTGCTGCTCTTTTTTCGCAGCTAGATTTCGCAATACTCTGTTGATCGATGATACCTGTAAGTAGAAAAACGTTCATCTTAGTATAAGTGAGATGTATAAACTTATGTGATATCATTCTAAACGGATGATTTCTAAGTAAAGAAAAACAGAAACTGCCGTTCTGAAAGGAATTTAACAGTGAGGTTGGAAATTTTCAAAGACAGTATTTTAAAGTATTTTACTCATCATTTTTATGATTAAAATAATGAATTAGTTATAACGTCAGAAACATTGAAGTGATGAAGAAAAATCAGTCTTGAAGTGTAGCAGCACATAATGATAGCAATATTACGACACAAAATTAAAGTTGAAACACTTTTCAATCAGCTAGAATAGGATTCAAAACGTACTGCTCCTGCTAAGCTTATCTTATGTTAATCAGCAAAAGATGAAGTGAAACATGTGTATCACATCCTCACCATCGAGGTCACCACTTTTAAAATGTGCACATGCACACAACTACCCATATTTTACCTCTGTCTTTTTTCTCCCAACTGTATATTTCCGATTGAGCGTTTAGTAACTGCAATAAAAACCTATTTTATGACTAACTGTGCGCTGGAATAATCATACCATCACACAGTCATCTTACTCAAACTTTAACATTGATCAAGAAACAATAGAAGCACCAATAGAACCAGCAAGATGAGGATAGAAGATTTGTATTCCATCAATGTAACGGTTGCTTCATCTAGAAGTTGCGTATTTTAAAATCAATTAAATATAACCGAGACCACTTTTAATGATCATCTGCTTCTTTTTTCTGCAATTTCGAACTTCTAACATTTGAAAGAAGGAGGTCAAATGTGCTTTATACCCTCTCAAACTTTAGTTTTTAATGTAGCTAACCTAAGAGTGTAATGAAATTAAGCAAATCTTGCAACTTTGAATTAGCAACAAACTGATATTTTTAAGCAGAATTGATGGTTTCAGAAAACTTTAATACTAAAAATCCATCATATTCCAGCTTTAATTTTTCAGACAAAAGAAAAAAAGAACGAAAATTTTTCTAAATTCTTCTTTCCCATGAATGGAATCATGCAAGTTCACAAGTGCCAACTTACAATGCAAAAATTTGTCGAAATTTGATTTTTCTTGGAATGTCATACAACTTCTCTTAATAATGATGATAATCTGTTGTAGTATTAATGGACTGATACTGAGATTTCATGTTTTCTCGTATTTCCCGATTTGATTTATCCCGCTTTATAAGGCCTTGTTGGCCATGTTGAACCAGTTAGATAGGATCAGTAGTGAGAGAAGGAAAGGTGGGATGAGAAAGAAAAAATTGTAGAAAAAAAGATGGTGGAAGAAAGGGAAAAAGAAGGAGAAGCAGGTAACACACTAAAATAAGATTTTTGTAACCTTTGAACTTAACGTCTGTAATATATTTCAGAATGGAATTTTCTTAAGGGCTAGTCTTCATTCATTTTATATACCAGTTTTGAAAAAGTGATTTACAAATTCCTTTCAATTATTTATCTCTTCTATCCGCACAAAAAAAGGATTACTTCAATACTTTCTTTGTTAGGAATTTCAAAAATTCGATATCAGCAACCGTTTATTTTTCAAATAAGAAAATAATAAATTGGCCAAAAAATGAAAAGTGTAGGACTAAAAAGTAAGAGATCTTGAACTTTATGATACCATTTGCTAATTTCAATGAAAGTAATGATTGATTATTTACCGTATATTGTACTAATCCACTAAAACGTTTCTGGAGAGGCACTTCATATGCCTTTAGCCACAGGAAGTGGTGACAATCACCATAACATTTCCTAGTTATGTGTCCGATATATCATTTACTAACTTCGCTAATTTATAGAAGAAACAATTTCTCGAATTCTAATTCCTCACATGAAATTTTCTTTTATTTAAACTAATGAAATTATTTTTTGGTAGCGAAATCTCACTTTTGTTTTTCTTTTACTTATGATCTTCCTAGTTTTAGTGAGAAAGCAAATTATTAAGACAAGATGAATAAATTAATGCATCCATTAATTACTTCATTACAAAAATTCTATGGGTGCAATTGTTTTGCTTGAAAAGAAGTTCTCCATACCTTTAAATAAATTCAATGTGACTGAATTTTACACTAATTAAAAGTAGTTAAAATCATAAAATTAGTTGCGCATCACGACATGAATTACATACTGTAACTGCAATACTTGCTGTAAAGCTCTCGAAAACTTTTCTTTTCATCTTGACTTTGTATTTTATAAGTTGAGATTTGATATGATAAATGGGACACCACTATCTGGAAGTTTGAAAACTGAAACTTTCACAGCAAACATCGCAGTTATAACGAACTTTGCTGACTTCATCCTATGTTTTTTCTTTTTCTTTTTCAAATTATTCTCTTCTAAGCAATGACAACAGTCACCGGTAGTGGTACCATCGAAATCTAAGGTCAATGCATAATTTTGTTTGCCGGATGATAATACAAAGTGTTTCAATAGCTTACTATACTATTTCGCATAATTTTTGACAATTCTAGCTTCAACTATAGCTTTCTTAAAAAATTGGCTAATGAATGCGTATAAATGTTTAAATTTTTACATATTAGCCTGTTTATTGACAAATTAGTTCGCATAGTAAATTCCATAGTTGAGGGAAAAATTTCACTGCGGGATTCAGCTTTTCCAGCACTATACCTCATTTCAAGGCATCAAACAGTTTTAAACTTGATTCGTTGCTATGTTTTTTTGCGGTTATAAGCGTATAAAATTGATGTTAAAAGAAATTTGAAGAGAATGTTTTAAAACAGGTAGTCAAAGGAGTAGTCTACGATTTAAAAATTGTCTGAAATATCAAACATTTTGCTTTTTTCTTCATCATCCATCTTAAATTTGAAATAGATTGAAAATTAATTCGTTTATTCATTTAGTTACCACTGGAATCTTCTGAGAAAGAAAGTAAGCAAAATGTAATTACTCTCTGCATTTGAGGATGAGATTTAAATTTCGTATTAGAAATTTTTGTCAAAAAAAAAGAGACAATGTGTAAAATTGGTTCCAAACTCTTCTAACTTTTATGAAAGAAGTTCAAACATGAAGACTTAATCCAACATGTATTCAAAATAGAGTGACTCAAAACGCAACTTTGCATTTCTTGAAATAAAATGATTGGATTAATTTACTTGCTGAAATTTGCGACAATAATAAGTTATTCAACATCGGTAGGACTTTGCAGTTTCTTAATCCAAACAGGAAATATCTGCTTCACGATGCCTTAAATTCTAAGAGAGAGATAATGTTTGAGAGGAATTCTAAAATTTAGGATTCTAATTTCAAGAAATATTAATTGTTTAAAGAAAAAAAAAACTTACGCTAGGTATTGTATCGGGGGAGCACACCTTCTCGTGCAATAATTTATCCCGTATTTCCCAAGCAAAAATAGATGGTTGTTCGCGTTTGTAACTTTCAATTTTGTCGCATACACTAACTGTCGCAACACGAGGTTTGGAGCCACCGATCGCTCGTGGCCTAATTGTACCCGACTCGTAATATCGACAGAGGATTTTCGATACACAGCTAAGAAATTTTTTGAATTTGAATCGAAAATTCTCGACTAAGGATCTTTAATATTAATAAAATTGCTATTAGTAAAGAAGATTTGATCTTCAGGGTCGTTTGAAAGTAGAAAAAAAGATAACTTTATTTAATCACCACAATATGGATTCTTCTAGAGATCATCTAGTCTCAGGATTTTAAACTTGTCAAAACATTAAAGTTCAGAAAAGTATTTCGTAACTAATAATACAAACTCTCTTCTGAATTCCAGAAGGAAAAATGGTTTTCGTAATTTTTATCAATTTGAACAAAACCATTTCATTTTACCCTTCACGAATTATTACAGTATTTACAAATTTTAAAATTCGAAAAATTCTATAATTGTGGTTGCCCAATCATTCAACGCAATAGATTTCTTGTTTGATCTTATTATGCCATAACTAACTAAGAAGTTTCACTTCATTCTCGAGAAGCTTTAAACCTCTATGAACATGTTTGTATTTTAACATTATATAACAGTTATAAATTCACATCACTGGTCACATTTTCTGCAAGTAAAAGATTAGGCTTAGAAAAAAGAAATGGTATCTTTACCCGTTAGAGACTTGCAAGATCCTCGAAATATCACATGGTCGAGCTCCTTGATGTGCCAGATCAACGATTTTTTGACGCGTTGAATCAGGTAACGGCCGACCATTAACAAATACTCCACCGAGTTGATTAACACCTGTATGTCCAGAATCTGTAATTAGTTTCGTAGAGGACCCGATATACAATGGTAATCTATTTGTTTAAACCTGTAAAGACTTCATTTCTGTGATGAAAGTTTAAAAAATGAACAAATGATGAATAACTATTTAAAGCTACAATTTAGAGAGAGGAAGGATAGATGACAGCTTGCTTATTATTTCATCAGTTCATGGATTAACACTTTAGGATCTAAATTATTTCATAAACGACTAAACAGACTTATAAATATACAAAAATAATAAAATTCATTATTTACACTATATTCTTTTATGACTGCAGCAATTACCAAATAAATGAATTTACTTTTCTCCGATCTCGAATTTTTTTCTAAAGCTGTAAGTATGCAAAAACGCACTTTTATTCCGGTTAAAATTATGATGAAAAATTATTGGTATTTTAGGCAGGTTAATATAAATTGCGCCGAAAATTCTTGATCATCAGTGACAATGGCGATTATCGCCTTTCCTTGAAGAATGAAGCTCACATTTCCTATTATCTTCCAAAATATAGATGGCATTATTTTTTCTTTTTAATTTATAAATAAAGCACAAAATTGTGGAAGCAAATTTCTAGAAGATTCCAAAATTTCCACATTGCTTACTAAATTACTGACTAATGGCCAGCTAAAATAGATTAAAGTGTAATAATAATTAAAGTATAATTCTTACTAATCATACTGATTTCAAGAAGCTTCGAAATTTTCAAATGTATCTACAAAGGGATGTATCAATGTACCATTAACTGCACATGAAAAATCCTAATAAAGTTTCAAAACGAGTTCCGGAAGTGCTGAAAGTATAATGTTACTGTGTACTTTCTAAATGTAATGTATCACTTTTATTAGACAAAATGATGATTAAATATGACAAATGAGCTCATCTATTACAATTTATTTTCACTTGACAAATTTCAAGTTTAGTACTGAGAGATAATATTTCAGTTGTTTTCCTTATAGCAAATTTTGATTAATTATCAGATAATTCACTGTCAGGAAAATATCTCTCAAGAGTGCCAATTATTCCATTGCAACAAATATATTGATGATATACAATAATAATGTGGGAGAAGACATCAAGGTAACACTATGTCCTTTATAGCACTAAATGGGATTAACTTTAACGGGTCACTGCCATTTCTTCGCATTCCTTTTATATTATTCTCTATACAATCCATTTTCTTGATTATTATCTCAAATTATATTTTCTTTCTACTCATTTCAAATTAATGCAATAAAAAATAATTAGTCGCACAGAGGCATTAATTTCATTGAATTTATTTTCAAATATTTATACTTTTTCGAGCATCTAAACATGCTAATTTGGGTTCTGAAATACTTTTGATTTTACTTGATTGGAATTTCAATTATGATCATCCTTTAATGTAACGCTGGAATTAGTATAATTTTCAGTACTATGCCTTGAAAAGCTTCCAATATCATTCAAAAGATAACGCAATATTTAGAACTGCGTATATGAGCGCTCGAAAAACATCTTGTCGAAAAAGAAATCTCGTTCTTCCCTTTTTTTTTAGATATAAGTGAGAATAATTTCAGTTGTGTAAACCCCCAGATCAGTGGATTGTATACAATGATACAAGGCGAGGCGAAGTAGAAGCGCTCCTTCATGTCATAAGCATAGAGATACCGCTTCGAACAAAATTAGCATTATTTTAGGATTTGGGCGACTAATCCCTGAAGCGAACAGCTCGTTCAATCTGCCATATGTTTCATCTTTTTGATCCTCTCATTGAGCTCCAATCAATTCACAAACGGTAACGAATTTATTGTTCAATTAGAACTGACTTATCAATATCGATCATGCCGTCAACTAATTCTGAACCTTAAGATTGTGATATTAAAATTTCTGAAGTGCTGTTAGCAGAATGCACCCTTATTTTTTGTAACGAAGAAATATCAAAACAAATTTAAGATGAAACAACCAACGTAATCATTCATATCAAAATTCATTCCTTTGTTGTTTAAAAAGTCTTGACTGATAAATTTGGGAAGATGAAATTTCGGCTAATTAAAAATCAACAAAGTAATCATAGCCAATCTCGTTTGTGTTATCAGATTTGATGAATTCAAGGTGTTAAGTGATTTTGATTATCCAGATCTGGTAGTTACAGATATAAATTTATTAAGACATATCATCACAATGATATCAGTTTGACTTTTTTTGAAGCATGATAAGATATCATTCTCAATAAGTTCAAACAATTGGAGAGTGCAGTGCCAGCTGGCGATTTTTAACAAGAAAATAGACGATACAAGGAGTTCTGATAACAATTATCATAAATCTTTTTTGAAAAACGTATGCTCAACTGTGCATAGGGAATAATAGCACATACCATAAGAATGTGCAGCATACTGAAGAAGTAGATAGCACTGCTTGTTTTGATAAATTTGTTGAAATTAGTAGTTGTAAATAAAAATTAAATCATATTCAGCACTTATAGTTATGAAATTATGACTAAACAAAACATGTAATATATTGCCTTGACTAGTCCATGGCTGGGCTTATTCAGTTCCAATAAGCAAAAAAAAGAAAAAAAAAAAAAAAAATGAAAGTAATTAAGACCACCGCTAAGCAAAAACTGAAAATAACTAAGATATCATTATATTTTATCAATTAATTTTTTTTTTTAGTAGATGGTAAATAAAATAGCCCTTATGGTATGGTGACAAAGATTTCAGTGATGATGGGTCAGTTTGAAAACAGTAGCCGCCATGGAATCTGGCCTAGCCATGGGGGGTCCTCTTTCTAGATGATAACGCGCTCTCAGAAGCTCTCATCAATCATTTCCCAGTGAGCTAACTGTCCGCTTGCAGCGAGATATTGAACGAAGTACTTTTCATCATGCAATGCATGCAATCATTGCAGATCATCATTTACTGTAATCATGCATAAACAAACGTCATTATTCATAAATATCTTTAGTGCAAATTTGTTGATGGCTTAAGATTCTTAAGCATTTATACTGGTCCCTTCTTTAAAAGAAAACCAATAAACTTTTGATTTTAGTTCAATTTAAAATTCAAAAAGATTTGAAGGAAGATAGCTAAAAGGAATTCGTACCTTAGTGTTATAATAGTATGACAGCGAATAAATAGATTTTTAAATTGAATACGTAGCATGAGAAGAATTTTCACAAGGATGGAAATTTCAAATTAGAGATACCAGTACCTACGAGTTACTTTTAATTCGAAAATTAGCAACGAATTTGAATCATTATACTAAAATTAATGCTTCGTAAACGAGAAAAAAAGAAACTTCAAATGGCTGCAAGTATTATTATCTAATTTGATTCGAATTTTTCTCAGAGATGAAAATCTTCTTATTAAGTAAGCACTATTTTTTCTTTCATTTTTATTGCTTGTTTTACTATTATAACGCAAAAAAATTTTCAAGAAGTGATTGTATTGGTCATAACATTTAATGAGGCACAAGTATGTCACCATAAATTTCTTTTTATCAGGTTTTCTGGTTTTCTCCTCAAAAGTCCAAGTAATTTTCGGAAAAATACGTAATGCAAAACAAGAAGACTGTTTAGTCCTTCTTAAGTGGATTACGGTAGCGGTTAATAAATGTTTCTATTTGCCCATAAGTGTGTTTTAATTGACCCCTGTGTTTATTTCCGCAAAATGCAACAGTAACACATCGCAATGAGATGACAGACGGTGGTCAGCGCTTGGAAAAAATCCAATGAAAAGGTTAATTAATTTGAATAATTGGTCATAGTAATAAATTTAAACATTTTTATAACTCACTAACCTAAATTTTATCTCTTACGCTTGATGAAAAAGGATCATAAAGCTTTTTTTCTTATATTATTACATCAATAATGTAATAGCGATACTTTTCAATTCTGCATGATTTTAACCATTTATCACATTTTAACAGAATTGCAATAGCTTTTTCTCGCATTTGTAGTTTTTATTACATAAATTTATTCACTGCTATAAAATGTTTGAAATTCCGGATGCTGAGAAATGGAGACAATGCTTAAAGAGGGAATGGGCAAATAAAATAGAATAATTGAAGTTAGGGCAGTACAATTTTGGGAAGTATTGAAAAAGGAGACCTAGGCCAAAGAGGTATTTAATTTTAGGTCTCTGTCCTTGTTCAGCAGTATTGGATATCTATCATCACCAATGGTCTATTTTCATTGAAACAACTCTAACCTATTACTGAAAGGGAGCTCAACTCAATCATCATAATGGCCTTTCTTCCCATTTTAGCCGTATCTCCTCTTTACCTTTCACCTCACCGACATACCTTTCAAATCCAAATTCTATCCAGATACCCACACCATTATTTACGTATCACGCTTCATAATAGGCCCACTCCAATCCACACAATCCAATTCATCTCTATTTCACACCTATACTTTTAACAACATCATACAGTAACCAACATGACCTACCTATATTTGTTTACTTCTTTTTTACTATGGAATCACCAAAATAGATCGAATTTCACTGAATTGCTGAGATTCGACAACACTTCGAGCTAAACTTATCTATTCTGAAATAATTTTGTGATCTTATGGTACACCACTTGTCAGATTAGTATTGATTTGTTCTAGTATTATGACGCTTAAATATATCGATGAATTTGCTTTAATAAGACGATAAACAAAGCAGTTTACATCTTTATGTATAAAAAATGCACCTTCATCTGAGTCATCCTTAGTTGGATCGATAAAAGTTCTAAATTTTTAGAGAAAATTCACCTTAATTTGATAATAGATATAGAGTGAGCACGATTACCAATCCAAATTACATTTGCTCACAAAAAGTTATGCAAAGCCAAACGTAAAATGCTTACAAAAAGCTTCTCAATTTCTTTGTATAAATTCAAGAATTTTTTTTCTTATTTTTTCGATTTGAATGAATTGCTGCGACCTCTAACAAAGCGATAGCAAACGATATTGGGTGGTTCGTTGTCGAAATGTCTCCGATGCGCTGGCCATCAGTTAATGCTAGAAGGGCAAACTCGTTCAAAACCATCAATTCCTTCCCGTGTCACAAAAATCATTGTCATCATCGTAAATTTCAGGGTAAAAACTGGAAAATTAGCCGGTTCGAAGATGAGAAGGAACAACAGTTAGTAACAACCGTATGATCGGCTGCAACGACCATTCATCATGTTCTCACATTTGTAGAACATATCAAACATTACTACCGCCGTCTCCCTCTCATCATCACTTTTCAGTTTTAACGATAGCTCTAACGAACATTTCTTCGACCACTCATTCAATCATTTCATCAACCAACCAGTCGGTCAATCATTTAGTTCTAGCAAAACATGCCAAAATACAACATTCCTCTTTGTCAACTGAAATTCTAGATTTCATGATGAACAATTGATAACCGCTTCAGATTTCAGCATTGATAAAACAATACTAAAGAGGTAGAATGATGGGATTTAATAAAAATTATTAGATGATGTTATTTATTTTAGTATAAACAAGAAGCATACTATTAGCCATCTGTTCATCAAATCAAATTTTTGTTTATTGTGATAACTTACGAAGTGAAAAAGACTTTTGGAAAATTTTAGGTGCAACGAAACAAAATTTATGGATGTCTCTTTCACGTTGCAAGCATCTAAGCAACTTAATTTGATGTAACCGATCTGAATTCAGCAAAAATCAATTGTTCACTCCAACTTTACGATTCTAGTCCTTTTTAAGCAAAAAATTATTTATGCCTATATTATTGCACTACCATCATTTAATAGTAAAGAATCCACATAAGCTTAAGCTTGTTCTAAGAACTATTCTTGAAATAGACTCCTATTCTCTCATTCCATTAACTGGACAAAATTTCACTTTTCGATTTTATAATGGATCAAATAAATACAAGTTTATCCTGAGTTTGCTCCCAAATATATACTTTGAATTTAATTTATATATTTAAGACCAATTTTTCTAGCTCTATGTGAACTAAAGTCTCGTGTAGAAACAAGCTTCCACAAGAAACTTAGATTAAGTACATTTCAACTTAAATTCAAAAAGTTTTTGAATAACCAATAAAAAACTGGTTTGTAATTTATGCAAATCGTCAGAAATACTGCTGGACGACAATTGGCAATTTGTTAACAATGCAGTTCATGGATAGTTCTTCTTGGAACGCAACCTACCACTTCCGTATATCGTTAAATTTCTCATTTGTAACGGTTTTTGTCAAATATTCAATTTCCACAAAAAAAAAAAAAAAGAACCTCTCTAAGATGCCCAAATCATTCATTACTATCCTTTTGCTTGGAAAAATTCCTCCTTCAGTTTCAACTAACTACTTTTTACGATATTTAACTGGCCTATCTGAAATTTTGAAATGACATATATAAAGAGAAAAGGAGAAAGAGGGAACAAACATAAAACAAATTCTGTACAAAACCTTTTTGCTTAAAGCTGAAAATCAAAAGGATGTCATGCGTTTACAAATCCACCCGAAGCACAAATTTGAAGGAGAAAAAAATAAAAGCTGGTGCCATGATGCTTTCAATTTTTCATAATTATACAGCTTTTCATAATGAAATAAGCCCAATCAAATGAGCCGTCATAAATCAAGAATGCTTCCAAATAATGAAAAATGAAGCTCGTTAAGTTGGGGGAAAAAAAAAAGGAAAAATCGGGAAACAAAATTAATAACTGTAAGAATATAACAAAAGAAGAGATAAATGGAAAAAACAAGATGAATATCATGAAGAGGTCGAACGAGCAATCATCATCCCTTATATCCAATGAATCTATTTAATCTAAATCTATGATTATCCGGGGTAAACATTAATAGTTAGTATATCATGCGGGAGATAACATTCAGCATAATTTTTAGATCGAGATTTTCCAAGAAAGAGAATATTTATTGTACAGTATATATTATGAATACCAATAATTGATTTGCTCTGTAACTATGTTAAATGTAATTTAAAAGATTAAATAAACAAAACAAATTATAATGTGGAAAACCTTCCATTTCAATTTTAAAACAGCTTTGAATAAAGCGAGTGTCATTAATGATGATGAAATAAAAAGCTTTCTGATACGAATGATTGATTCATGGATTACTAGGAAATCAAAATTGGTTTCATAATCATTTAAAAAGAAAAAAAAAACTATACATCTTTTCGGACAATTTTTCAAATTTTGATTTGAAATTTCGCTTTTCTGTAAATTGAAATTCTCTAAATGTTATCGGTTTCATGAATGTCATTTGGTGAAAGGAAAAGGAATGAGTAGACGGTGAGATGAATCCCCGAGAGAATATTAAAATTAAATTAATTTTGTGATGCTGTGACTGACACCTAGTTTAAATAATGCAGATGAAGAAGTTGACTCTCTCTTTGTATCATTCACCCTTTCATATTTATATGCAAAAGCTAATTTGAAGACTTACGCAATTAGCTGATTGAGTTATTCTTGAGATCCACAGAGCAAGAATAAAATAATAAATAGATAATCTGTCTTTTAAAGCTTAATGACATTATAGTTATTTTTAAAGCAACGTTGAAATTCGAAAGCTCCAGATGATACCTAATAAGAAATTCAATTGAACTGCAAAATAAATTAAATAATACTCAAGCTTACGGAATATCACAGCCTACTTTTTTCAATTTTCGTATTGAGAATTTCGTATTCTGAGGGATAAGTTGGATATGAAATTTTCAACATTTTGGGGAACGAAAATATCCGGAAAAGACTTTCAGCTGAGAGATAAAATTGATGGCTGCAGAAGTTCAGAAAATTTAATATATTACTGAAAGTGAGAAAGAATAAGAAAGTTGTATGAAAAGGATAAATTTTTAAACTGAAACATTATGCTTACTCCTTAATGGATCCAGAAAATTCGCTTTTTCAGGAAACCGTAAAATTAAATACATTTGGATGTAAACGAAAATACTTTAGGAAAAGTTGAAAGAAAATTTTCGTCTTCCTAAGAAGGTAAAGATTTAGATTGAAATACTCACCTCGATTGCACGGCATTACGTTTTGGTCATGTTCAGCTGTAAAAGCAACATAAGACATCGATTGAACACCACGCCGACAGACTGCTGTTATCGAAGTAACCACAGCCTGTGCAGTTGCTGCAGCTACTACAAACACTCAATCACTTCTTTTCCAATCACCTGAAAGATACAGTAAGAAAGATCAAATGATGTTCACTAAGGTCTGAATACCTTATTATCTCTTGGGGTGCAAAATAGCTATATTATTAAGTGAATTCTGACCTCATAGCTTATGAACAAGGAAATTAGTTTGGTTTAATTTTATTGAAATGAATACTTGTCAGGAAGATTGGTGCACAAGTGCATTTTTGAATAACGGGAAGTGCAGCTCTGATTGAAAGTAGTGGACAACAAGGGTATGCATGATCGTTCGACATTAGTTACTGCTCACCTACCAGTCACGGAGTATTTCTGCCTGTTGCAATTGGTATATGTTGTCATTCTTTCACATTTCGAAATTTCTGAGATAATTTTCAAGATAAATGGATTTAGCAGGGAATTTTTAGAATCACTTCAAAAAGTGATCAAAAATCCAAGCCAGAATTAATCAAAAGTAGAAAATAAGGAGAGTAATTGTATCACCAATGTAACACACATATGATACAAGATGCAAATGTACGAAAGCATTTGCCAAAGTATATCATCGTGATTACAAATGGCTTTTATGAAGACTTTTGACGTATCTTGAGGATAGCAAGTATTCATTGGAATATCCCAAAACAACTTGAAGCATTTTGTTCCAAGCTGCGAAATTGTAGTGGGAATATGAGACTTTATATCAGTTAAATATAATTCCTTGTAAAACAGCTGTAGAAAGAAGAACGGATGGTCTCCGTTATAACAATGATTTATCGGCTGCTGAGAAACTGACAAATTTATGCGATTGTTACTAACTCTTCAGATCAATTTTAGTTTTTAAATTTCTGTATTAAAAAAATTGGATCTTTTCTGAACTTACGCAAAATTCAATTTGCAAAATGAACAAGGTTTTATTCTAAATCATAAAAGAAGTGCTGTATGAGCAAACTTCTTCATTAAAAAAATATATTTATAAAATAAGGAAGAGGATATTCTGGAGTTTTTCATGGATTTTAAAATGAACATGGATTCAGCGCTTAATAACGAGATTATTCCACCAGCTCGGATCTCTCTACACTACCATAATGCAGAATTAATCTGATGATATCGTTCTTTGTCCAACAAAAGTTGAGCATATTGTTGAACTAAGGAAAAGTATAGTTGGAAAAGAAAAGCATCGTCGTAAGCATTCGCCATCAGCTAATAATACCGATTTCAGAGAAAAACTGAATTGCATAGATTTCAGACGACTTTGGACAAAATATCTAGGTAAACGGATTCTGACAGAGTGGTAGTAATAGCTGGTAGAATAAGAATGACGCTGGAGATGATGGTGATGCTACTACTACTACTACTCCTGCTGCTGTCACTGATGGTGTGTATTTGGGAGAAAAGGAAAGGGGTGGTAGTTCACGCGTGAAATCAAATGATTTCGCTGAAAACTAAGTGAACCGACACGCGAGAGGCGAAGGGCCTAATCAGGCGTATATTCGATGTCTGTATGTGAGCTGTGCAGTTGTTTCTGCTTCACCAACTACACTGAGGGGTATCCTTTTCTTCCTACATTATATTATTCGCGAATGCACCATTTTTTTTTGCAACGAAACAGCCATTCCACGGCTCAAAAAGGCAACCTACCAATAGGGCATTATCCGGTACTGAAAACAATCACTAGATGATTGGATTTCTCTCCGAAGAGCCGAATTTCCTTTCTTATCTTGGTGTAACTCTTTGGTTACTCATTCTAAAATTTCTCTCACTTTGAGTTTAGAAAAAATTTGTTTTTTAACTGAATTGGTAGAAAAGATTTACCAGGATAGATCAGAACAGCAGAATTGAATCACTTTTGGGTAGACGTCCAAAAAAGGCTTGTTCCAGCGCACCGTCTTGTATCATTCGATCCTAGTGTGTATGTGTATGTATGTATATGTTGTATATGTGTGCATGTATGTGATGTCTACAAATTTGCCTTCTTTTCCGTGTCACAGGCAGCAATTGCACACATATACGCATGTACGCAGCGCAAGCCGCAACGCCTCCAACGTAAGTTTTTAGTTTTGAAAGCAAAGTCTTCCACGGGTTTGTTAGGACGGAACGTTCAGCGTCATGTTGATGAGCCAATAGAGCAGATCAATGGAGGTGAAATAGACCAATCAGTTGCAGGGAGTTACCGTATCCATGGGCTTTCTACCCCTACTCTACAAATTGCATGCACTTGGAGCTTTGCCCGCTCTTCTCTTTTTGCATTCCCACTATTCCTATCCAGTTATCCTTTGGTTACTTAAGTGACGGTACACTTATGAGTGTTCGAATTAATATTACCCATTTCATTAAATTTGCAATTCTAATACATTCTTTTTATTCACTTTTTCTGAGTAGTTATCCTTTTTGACCATCCTATCTTTCATATGGTGTCGGTGTCGTACTTATTTTGTATTACATATCAATTTTGCTCGAAAATTTAAAAAACACACTGGATACAATTATCAACGATGGTACTCTAATAATTCACAAATTTTCTCAAAATGCGAAAAAAAAAACCATTAAATCAATCGAATGATACTTTGGTTGGGTATTTGTCACCTTCTCTCAACCCTCTCCTTCTCTGCTACTCTTCCTCTCCCATTTCGCTAGAACTTATAAACCGATAACTTCTATATCTATTATTAAGTAAGTAACAAAATAACATCTTCTTGCTTTATGTACAAATTTAACCTCGTCTTATTTTATATACTTATTTTATCCTGAAATCATTAATTCTCCCCAAATTTGTTTCAATAAGTATTCATAGCGGCACTTGCTTTTAACTGGTATCACTTAACAAATTCAAGTAAAAAAGTACCGTTTCAGTTCAGTTTGGAGAACGAGCATGCTTATAAATTATGCCTATAAATCTTATAATTCTTATTAATTTTTAGACAGGAGATTCTTTAAAAAAAAATTTTCTTAGCTACTTGTGGACAGTCAAATGCATAATATAACCAAGGTGACTACGGCAATTTCACACATTGTATATGCATATTTCCTGTTTAGTGAAGCATCATTCCATTTCTTAAGACAGACAACTGAAATAAGCTTACTGCACTTCAAATTGCATGATATTAAATCCATAGGATTACCCTTATCCTTCACATCATTGCTTAGAAATCTCGACTATCAGCACTATTCATCGTGAATTTGTGGTTTTGGCAGGTCGAGCAAATCAAATAATCAATGAATGGATAATTAAACTGCTCTGAATTTGAAAACTGGATTCAACTGTCATCGAATTTTTCTTACGGTGAAAAAATGCACTCTAATGCATTGGACATTCTATTCTGTTTTCACTTTTTAAATTGATTACCAGGATCATTCCAACTATTTGCTACATAAGATTAAATAAATAATTGACATAAAAATAAATTTAGATTTGAGTAACTTTTTTTTTCATTATCAAAGAAAAATCTTCGCTAAATACGGAAAGTAATAATTTTCCATTATTTTTTAATTATATTAGAAAGTTAATGAAAACTTAAATACCTAGAACTAAATAGAACTAAACACCTGCAATTTACTGTAATTTTGATAAAGTTTTCTCAGATTCACACATTTCTTGAACTTCAACCTTCCTCTGAGAAACTTTCTGGTGTTTGAAAAGTTGGTTTTATTTTTACTATTAAGAACAATAATGAACTTAAGTCTTAAAAGATGCCTTTTTTTGCATACTATTATTCTGACCACAAATTCTGAAAAACTTTTCGTAGGACAGGATAGATTTATCAAAATCAGAAGTTGTTATACAGTGCATCATTTAGATACACAGAATATACAGCCTTGATAGGTTGGTGATATTGGGTTGGGAAGCACATAGCAATGCTGAGGGATACATTACGATGCTAATAACGAGCTCAAATGCTAATCCTTCTAATCTAAGTTCATCCATAATTCTTCCTTTCTTTTTCCAATCGAATAGACTCGAAATGGCTTCCATACTACTCACGTGTTTTGCACATCTCTTTTACTAGGTTAAAAGCATTGATTTCTTGCATAATTTTTCAGCTAAAGCTCACGAATTTATAAAAATTTTAACCAAGAAAATAAAGTATATTTTAAAAGAAGATAATTTACATGGTAGTAAAAGCTTATCAGCGATGATATTAATACATTATTTGTGATAGAAATGAAGCGTTTGATCTATGGTTGAAAATAATACGGGCAAAATTTGTTGATAAATCGATTATTAAAAAATTTGATTTTTAGAAGTTTCTTGTTATAGAGAAAATGACAAATTTCAAGTTTGCAAATGTCATATGCAAGTGGCTAATTAATCATTCTCAATAATTTAAGACAGATTGATTGACAGATACACAGAAATTATATCTTGTTGCATCTGATTCGTTGATTGCAGCTCATACTGTGTCTAGGGACAAAATGCCAACCCAACTGTCAAACTGATATGTCATAGCAATAAACTCTTAACAAAAACACTAATCACTTTCTTGTATGAAAATATTTTGTCAAATACTATTAAAAAAATTTCCAAAATTCATTACTCAAGATGGAAAATGTATTGCTTAGTCGTTTACAGCGATAATTCTTAAAGTAGAGCTAAAAAAGAACTTTATCAAATTTTAAGTTTAATTTGAAGTTGATGAACGAGATTTCGAGTTTAAATTACTTTCCTCACTAGGAACTTCTTAATTTCGAAGAAAAAATTTTCAATTTATTTCATGAAGATGAATTTCTGAATGAAAAATTAAATGGTTCAAACAGAAAATGGAGAGCAACAAGCAAAGACAAGTAGATTTCACATTCATTTTGAATATTATTGTTTTATCCAAGAAATTTTTAAATGTGGGGTTGATTTAAATTGTTAACTGTGAGTAATGAACATATTTTATACTACCAATAATTTGATTCTGGTTTAAAGTAAAACAGTTTCTGAATAGATTTCGAGTCCTACTATCACGGTTGCCTATATCAATATGTTTTAAAAAATGATTCTGATCGTGCAAATCACTAATTCATTAATTCGGTTTTGGTGATCACTGAGGTTAACTGTTGCCTAAGTTATGATGGTAGGCCATGGAGTTAGAGCATACTGTGAGGTAGGCTTCATGCCCTCAGTATCTTGATTGCTTATCTACATGTCATAGTTTGACGTAATTGTGTCAAGGTACTCCAATCATTTCTTATCAGGTTCCCATCAAACAAATAAGCACTCACTGTGACATATGACGAACACTGACAAATTGCTCCCAGCATCAATAACACCTCAATATTTTGCTGTTTGCAACCCAAGTCATGCTACAACAGAAATTTCCTGACTTCGAAAAAAGATCATTATCAGTATTTTCTAGGCAAACTGATTGGATGGACTAAGACTCATAAATTAATATCAAGTAACTTAATAAATTTGGATTTAGATAAATATACCAATGTTTTGTAGATTGATCACTGGAGTTTTCGTAATTTAACAGGAAAATATTGTAATTGTCAGAAGCATTTTAGAATGTCGAAAATAATTGATGGTTTCTGAATAATGAGATCAGATGTTAAAAGTCCCGTCATAAGATGACCGGAAAGCAGATAGCAATTTGACAGCTTGGTTAATCTTTGAAGTTGCAGAAGTACCCGCAAAGCAGCAATATGCTGCGCCCTATGCAAATAGAATGTAGTTTTGACTCTTTCATTGTGAAATCGGCCAAAAACAAAAAAAGTAGTGATGCAATTCTTGGAAAGTGAAGAAGAAGAAGAAAGATGAAGAAAGGAGGAGAAAGAAGTGAAAAAAAAAAGAGCAGTAGCCAACATTGCAAGTGATATTCCAGGAAGTAATATGCAAATCATTATAATAATATGACAATTGTTGTTGTACCGATCGATTTCCCTCTGCATCCGCTAGCTGAAACAGGTCAGTACTAAGCTAGTTATTGTTCCGGTTCACTGGTTGTACCTCTAATTCAAGTATTCTTTTCAGTAATTGCTCAATCGCATCCCTTTGGTGTACAGTTCATGCGGTCGTTGGCTAGACAATTAATGCACGCCACGGTAAAAATGTCATATCGTTGGAAGCCTATAAATATGCTTGTTGAGGGGAGATAATCCACCAGTTGCTGTCATCTAGAGCGACCCACCTTGTCATTTTTTAGACCTACTATGAACTTTAAATTCTTTGATTAACTACCTAACATATTACAAAAATTATAACAATAATGCGATACTTTCAAAGCAATTCCCAATCTGAAGTAATTTATTTGAGTAGAGAGTGACAAATGCAAGGAGATTTATTTCCTACATTTTTTTAAAATTAAATTAAGGGTAAAAATATTTCAATATATTGGTCAAAGAATTTATCTCATTAAATATTAAGCATTTCAATCATCTTTTCTACAGAAAAGTAATTAAATAATTTAAAGATTAGAAAATTCCTTCACCTATCCCACCATAAATTTTGAAAAATTTTTATCCATTTTAATTTATTAGTACCTCAGTTTGAGGTTTCTGCATAAAAATTGCTAAACAATGGAAAAAATGTGAAGAAGGTTAGCGAAACAGATTGCTACATGAGCTTTTTTAGATGGAATTTTATTGTCCTAAAGCAAATATTGAGGTAAATGAATGTGAAATCAGTTGGTATAAAGGACACAAATGACGTAAGTTGTACTTATTTAAATGTTATGCATCAAATAATGGGATACACCCTGATTTTTTATCGATAAGCATGCTTCAATATTCTAGCATAGAGTAGAAAGCAAAGTAATACTGGGCAAAATAACATAAACGATGAATGCTTTGGGCTTTGAAAATCAATTTCAAATATTATTTCCGATATACTGTTCGCATAGTAATATAGGGTAGTATTACAATACATGATGACAGTGCATCATTTAAGATTTGTTTTAACTAAACCAGCGTGCTAATGATTTGTTAAAATACTACAATCAAGATCTGTGCAAACTTTGCGAATATAATTTGGTGCACCATTATATCTTGGCACTAATACCGCAGTTCTATTTTCAGATTAAGAAGTGCTCAAAAATAATGGAGCCAAAAACATAATGTTTCATATTAACTTATCTTATTTAATCGGATTTCATTTTGTTCAACAAACAATGAAATTTTAACTACAATGCTGTTGATTTGGTCAGCACAAGAGAAAATCAGTTGCGGATTCTGAAGTATACTGATTGTAAAATAAGTTTGTCCAAAAGGAGAGAGTATTTTGGTGATAAAACCTATTCAACCACAGAAGTACCACAAACAATTTTACTGCCATTGTTTGAAAGCATATTCATTAAGGACGAAAAAGAGCAGAAAATGACAAATCTCACTTTTAGTGGAAAAGCGAGAAAAGTAAGATTTTCTGATTCTTACAAATGCTGAATAAAATTTAGAAAGCTTTAAGTGATGGATATGGCTGATATATATAATAAATATATTAATATATTTAAGTTCATTGAGCATAATATGTGTGATAAATGGATTATGGAAAAAACAATAAGATACTATGAATTTTTAGTGTTCAAAATACAAATGAATGTGATTCGTGGTTTATTTCAACAACTTAAGCATTGCTCAAAGCATTTATTTTTTTGATACATTACAGTTCAGGCATCTAATACAGTTCAAACCACCTCCATGTTTTCTTGGTTCTCTGATTCGGTTTTAATGAAAACTATGTCTAAGAACTTAAAAACTCGTATGCATAACTTTCATACAATTAATATGCAAGTTAATAAAGAACTAATTTTCCCGAAATATTACTTTAAACAGACAATGAAGAGTCTAGCCTTCGAAACAATTGGAATTGAGTGGATGCAGAACTTCAGAATTTCAAGTGAATCACTTTTTACAAGGAAAACTTCCGTGTAAACAGACTGAAGTCTACGAAGCAATAAATCTTTGCAGATGAAGAAGCAGTGATCTCTTTCCGCAAGTAAAACGTGCTAAAAATGTAAAACATAAGTGATTGGGTGTTTCGGTTGAACAGACAGTAATAAGTCCTAATAGTATTATGACTACATATTGTCTTCTACTTATACTAAAGGTTCTAAGTTGTAAGGGAATACTTCCTGCTATCATTTATCACTGAATTTAGCCGCATCTATTGATAATTCCGAATTAATCCTTCTTCATGTATACTTTGATTAATGGGAAAAAGATTGAACAAAGGAACAAAAAATAAAGAATGCAATCGAAATTTAATCATTTCAGCGTGACATCAGACGGGTAATTTTTTAGCGTTGTAGTTTTTTCTAAATAATGTCATACAGCATTTTCATTGCATTCGATATGTTATGGATCATTAATAGTGTTTCAATGACTATTTTTTCACTGTATGTTACAGTCTTTGATGAAGAATATCTTCTTTAGATACTTCTTAAGTTCTCTTAGGAATCAACGATCATTCAGTATTTTGAACGAATTTAAGAGAAGCATAGATGGCACATTTTATCAATCTATGTGATATTTGCTGGATGAATGGCGCTTAAGATTATTTGGAATGATGCATAGTTAATCTAAAATGATTTCTTAAGTTTTTAATTGCAAATATCTTTATTGTTATATAACGTCTGTCTCACCTTACGATTTCAACTTCAGTAAAAAGATGTAAAGTCGAAACTGAATCTTCAATCCAAACTTATATTTCTGTGTTAGTCCACCGGCAGGAAAAAATTTGCCAGTGTAAAGAAAACGATAAAATTACACTTATTTTCCTATTCCAACTCAGCTGATTATGGCTTAACATCTCTATTTTAGAATTCCATCAGTCTGGATTCATAATAATCCTATATTTCAGGTTTTTCGAAAATAACTGAAATGAGACGATGAGCTATCTTTTTGATAGCTGCTCTACTTTGAAATACATTTAAGGCAATTATAATAGCTAATATTTGGGCATTCACGGAATACATTTTTACGTTCTATTACAGAACTGCTTTACTTATTGTCAGTGATCATTATGTGATTAATGTTTAATTGAACACAAATAAATCACTTTGCTTTCCATAACAAATGTTTGAATAACTTTGCTATAATTTAAATATTAATTTAAGTGGACCAATGTTCCACGGTTTAAAAAATCTGATTTGCTTAGTACAATGTCTTTATTAAAGATGAACTATAAAGTTTCAAAATCTTCAGTAAAAATATATTATTTGATTTAGAAGGCGAATGGCGCAAAAAATGTATAGGACCCGTTACTAGATGAAACAAATATGCAGTAAATAAAAATAATTTAGCTATATAAAAATATCTGATTATAATACATCCTTGAAAATATGCGCAATTCGGAATAGCGATAATGATCATATATAAGAGTAGAGGAAGAATGTACACCAAAAGCAAAAAAAAGAATGATAGATTGTAAAGAATGAAAAATGTGTGCTTTTGAACGTCGCGAAATTGGTAATTTCTGGGTAGTTAATTTGCACCTAATATGTTTGAACTTTCAAATAGCTTATACATTTTACTAATGGAAGAGCCATAACATTTTGGCTCTTGAATTTCAGGGACAAACAGTACTTTTTAGAGGAATTTTTTGGCGATGCACCATATTTTTGCGCACAATTAAACATTCAAAAACATCACATTGCTGCATGATTGTTACTGAAGCTTATTACTGCTTCCTTTCACATTCGTGAACTCTACAACTGCTGCTAATGCAGCTGCACCTGCTCTCCACACCTATACGCAATTACACAGCAACAGTTTTATATATCCGCCTTGAAATGCACATTCAAAAGTCAATGATCTCATGAAAGTTACCTTCAGTTGACTGCACTGCACTGCTCCGCCACCGCCACAACAAATCAGTTCATCAGAATACTGCAGAATATTGAATTACTCTGTAGATTACTTGCTAAAATCGCCCATAAATTAAAATTTAATGTGCAGTAGCAGTATATCCTGAAAATATTACAATTTTTGGTAGAACTAATTGATTGCGGAAAAAAAAATAATAATAATTAGGCGTTTAAAGCCAATGAGATCAATGTCATTACAAGTCGTTGGAATTAAAACAATCAGATAAATGAATTTTGTAATTTATTACTTTGTAAATGCTGGTGCTACTTTTATTCTATATATGTTTAACCTTTCATATTAGTTAGGAAGCAAACTGCTACTACTGCTGCTGTTACTGCTGTTTCTGTTGCTGTTCATACTGCTGTGGGTAATGAAGCATATCAACCAACAACAGGTTGCTTGAGGCTACCACTTCCAAAATTCTATATTCAAGGTGATGCAACAATAAATTGAATGTGGAAAAAGAACATTTGCTAGGCACGAAGGCCTAGCGCATTGTTCTAATATATTTCACTGCTGCCAATGTTGCCTTCTGCATCAACCTGTGCTGTATGCTTGTTCATACCAAACAACTCAAGCGCAACAAATCTTCTTCCTCAATATTACTACCTAATATTGGCAACCACACTCACTAACATTGTATCATTTATCCTTCTTCTGTGCTTCACATACTTTCGGGAAGCAAAAGAGTCACTTTGGAAATTGCGAAAAGTTTCCATACCAGAAATATAGCATATTATCTCACTTACTTTTCCAATCTGTACATTAGTGGTAATATTTCAAACTTGCTAAGTTGTTTATTTAGAGAAACCTAAAAACAAAAAAGCTCATAATGATATTTGCTCAACCCTAAAATATAGTAATAAAATTTGAGTGATGAATGGCTTTACTCCATTGAACATTCAAAATATAGGTATGAAGAAGAGATACACAGTACACCTTGATTCCACGATACTTCCTTCACTCATTATCCTTGTATATGTATGGATATCATCTGTCTATGCATATGAAAAGTTGATGCAAATAACAATAATAACAATAACGCCAATAGAAATACTGTTGTTCAGGAGAGGCAAACAGTTACCACCAAAACCCTTTTCAATTTACAGCAAATCTTTTTCAATTCCCTCAACCTCCCGTTCCTTCTGATACCCACTCTTTTGCTGGGCGGGCGGAGACTTAGAGGACTTTGACAACAAGTGACGTCTTCATTATATGATCACATACCGAACTACCGCCTCCGAACCCACATCGTTAAGTTTTTTCTTTTTTTTTTCTCCGGGAGTTTCAGTTAAAATTTGTTGAACTGACAGCACAGATAGCAACGCATGTATACATACACAAACAGTGAAGACAACAGCATATAAAATCCAGAATACTGATCACTGGGACCAGAAAAGATTTCGCTGGTCGTCGTCGTGAATCGTTCATGTGGAAAGTGATCGTTCATCCACAAAAAAGTCACTTACTCCGTCATTTTTGGGTGCTCAGTTATGAGAACTCATGAGCAATAATACACTGAAATATCTATTTCCTTCGTATATTACACAGTTGACAAAAATATGATGTTAAAATGTTGGATAGCAAAGTTTAATCCAACTTTACCAACACTTTTTTCGAAACAAAGTTTTTCATTTCAGATACAATCACTACAGCAGTTGTTGGGTCAAACTGTATAAACATTTCTTGGAATAGTAATTCGTTCAAAAGCTTCACTTGGATTGTAACTAAGCAGTTACTGTAAGAGTGATAAATTTGCATGTATTAAAAAGGATAAAAAAAGAACTATTATGGCAACAGTTTTTTATTGTAACTATAAATAAGTTTTTTATTTCCCTATATCATGAAAATTCAAGAAAGATGAAATAAATCCACAAGAAACGGTTTGGAAAAAAAGTTGAAGTAGTTTTCTTACTAAAAAGAAAAAAAAATGGTGAGAATAAATATTTTTGGCATGAAAACTACTCAATCTGAATCAAAAAGATTTTCGAATTAATGTTATATATATATATATATATACATACTTTTTTTCTACGTCATGTATATATTTAATAATATCTATATCCACTTTTTAACGAAATATTTGTTGAATAAATGTGAGCACATCAAATATTACTATCTAAAAAAAAGTGACTCCGTTTCCCACGGTTATCGTATTTGACTCTAAACAGCTGAGCTGTGACACAAAAGGAAAATCTTGCATCCACAATTTTCTGGATTTTGTAGATAGTTGATTGGAGCTCGGAATGTAGAAAGGTAACCCTAACAGGACACAACAAAACAGGGTTGCTCCCGCATTCAAAAGGACGATTCATGGACGGAGTAAGACATTAATTGTCGTTTCGGGATTATATTTGATCGCAGAAGCGTGTAAGCACGAACAATGCTGATATACGCAGAAACGATCATCAGCCTTCAACAAATTGCCTTCTTCCATATATATTTTTATATCTTCCCTCAACAATACTTTAATGAGCTTCGCTTAATCAGCTTTCAAGTCTATCATCACCAATAATTATCCACTTTGGATTTTTTTTTTTCATTAGCATTTTATTAATTCAAATTTGAAGTATATCAATTATTGGCAAAATCTTGTAAAAATTCATGAATTGGTCCGACAAACTTGAAAATCAAAACAATTGCAAAAATAAAAAATTAAATTGTGCGTTCTGTTTTCTTTAGCTAATTAAGATGCAATCTTTTACACAACAAAGCTTGCATGGTTTTATTATGTGGTTAAGTATCCAACGCAAGACTGGAGATCATCTATAACTGATGCTTCTTAATCTTCTTGAATTTTAATTTAAAATTCAAGTTATACGTTAATTAGTATGCTCATTGGCTATCTTCCGGTTGGTATGCGTTCACTTTTGAAAGCTTTACAGTACAATAAAAAACTTCTTTACTGCTTTGTTTATTTTAATTGCAAATTCATCAGATAATTTTTCACAGGAATTAGTTCACTTTCTATTTAGTAGTCCGATATTTCAACGATTCATGAATGTTTTTACAAGTATTTCTCTTTTACATAAGTCAGAGAAGCAGAGCGATACTACTGGCACTATCTTGGAAGTACCGCAGCTGGAAAAGAAGGAAATGAAATCAATTATCTTCGTCAGTCCAGAAATGTAATGATTGCAAACGGGCCGGAGGTTACGGTAGGTGAAAATCATCTGATTTCTGTCTTTTGTCGTTCGGTGGCCAAGGAGTGACAGAAAGGTTGTTAATGCAACCCTAAAAGAAGGAGCTGTAAGAAGGAGGTAGTACTTTAAAGGAAGTCAATTAGTGGCTGGCTGGTTAAAGCAATCCTTATTAGTGGTCGAATGTTCCGGTCTGGTTTTCCTGTTCTCTTCCATTACATCCCAGTCATCATAATCCTGTTTGTATAATTTACGCTTCAGTACACAATTCATGTTATTATGTATTGTACTGTTCATGAGCGGATTATTCGTGTGCATGCGTTTACTATTACTCCATTATTTGCTTTGACGGATTTACAATCAAATTAGTCTGAATAACAGCTTGAATGAAAACTGTTGAAACTATTTTCTTATTTTTACATTAGTCAAAATAAACAGCAATATTTTATGCTCGATTAAGTTTTGACCTAAATCATTTCAAATTTTCACTATTAGGATTATTTAAACTTATAAATTTGATACCGACTTCATTTTGATTGAAAGATAACGCAAATTAAATAACGTAGCGTAAAGCATTGTAACAGTAAATTTGTAGGATTTATAAATTCACCAGATTAGTAAGAATTCTCCTCCAATTTTTCAAAATTTTCATACGAACTTGATAAACATTCATTCACCAGTCAGAAATTGCAACTGAAAGATATCACCATAGAAAGTCGAAACGATAAGATTTAATTTAAAAACTTCACTACATTTCCAAATAGAAGATTCAAATGAATTAGAACTGTGATTTGTTTTCTCCTTTAAGACTATGATTAAAGAAAACGAAAAATCCCACTTTGGTTGCAAAATGAAATTTCATGTTCTACCAGCAAGGATCAGCATGGAACAAATTTCTGTGCAAAAATAAATTTGATTGTTACAGTTTTCACAAACAGTTTCTTGGAATGAATTTAAAAATTTTATATTTCTCTCAAACCTGCTCCTTATGAAGAGAAGAGGATAGGAGGAAATAAAACCAAAACGAAGACATTGGTTAAGTGACAAATCTCATAAAAAGGAAGGTAATCATTTCCGAATGAATTTAACCGGTATTTCTTGTAAATTGAAGTGTATTCTAAAAAATTTTTTGAAACAACTATAACTGTCAGCTTTTGATTCATTCCCTACCGTTACTGATAACATTGTAAGATCTCGATGAAGGCTTGCAGCAGAAATTCATCTTTCAAGTGTTGGAAAACTGGAATATATGAAAGGCTCTGTCGGGAATGGAGCTGATGGCATGTTGGGAATAGCATTATTATTCCAACACATCTCATACGTCGTACTACAGTATCCTTGAAAAGTGTCACGATAAAAAATGAGATGCACGATGAAAAATAGGCTCACAGAAAAAATTCATATTCACGCAATGGCCAATTTAATGCCTCAGTGAATCCTTTACAAACTATCTGATGCTCACGCAAAAGGGAATTGCAGTGCTGATTATTTTGAAAATCGTAACTGTCCTCCACCGACCTTTTCCCTTCCTCTTTTCCAAAAACAGTTAAGAGAGATGCTTCCGTCTTGTGAGCTATTGACATCAAAAAATAAAAGTAGCAGAGTTAGAAAATATGAGAGGAAGATAATTGAGAACTTTTGCTCCATTTTGTTTACATTTGGTGTAAGCAAAATCTGGACAATTTTTTTCTAAGCTGATAAAAAATCCTTAAATTAGCAGCATCTTTTTCTAGTTTCTATCTATTTCTCAATGCACAGCTTTAATCATTTCCAAGAAAGTTATACGTACATGACAACATCTATGATAAAGTTGAATAATTTTGAAGCCTAATAAATATTATTTTCATCCTTGCTTACTGTCTTGTTAGGATTTAATATAACGAAATAAGGCAGATTTGTTGACTACTTCATTTTAGCAACTTCAAAGTCCATTTTTATTTGGTTGATGTCCTAATCCCATTATGAATCGTTGTAACTACACAATGAAGTGCTTACTGAGAAAATTTAATACCGATAAAGTTCGTAAAAAAGTGATGCTTCTAATTGGGTTAGTGGATATATAACTTCACATTAATCGATTTGAATGCTTGTTACACCAGATCTTCTAAAATCAGTTCCCAAATTTCTGAATAAATGTTATTAATTTGTTTATTTAATCTCGATATGAGAAACAAAAGACAAAAATAAGAAAAAATGGTCGTAAGAAAAAGGAAGAATAAACTCTACAGGATATGTTTCAAAAAAAAAAAAAAAGTTGTCATGGCTATTTCATGCATATATGAAGACAAGAATCAAGAATTCAATTGTAAATTTTATGAAATGCTAATGAGTAAAATAATGGAGTTGCTGCAATTATCAAAACTACCCATATATTATTAAAGTGAAGTTATGCGCTAAGCAGATTTCTAACCAATCTTTAAGAAGCTACCTGCCATTAGTCTCGGTTTGTTACACCATAATTCTTTCGAAATGATGGAGTTGAATGTTACCAATGTTACCAAAAAAACTCTCTGAAATTATATATAAAAAATTTTCACCTATTTCATCTCATCGGTTTCCCCCGTAAACTCTTTCCATTCAATATCCCATTCCGTGCTCTCATAATTCTCTTCATCGTCTTCCTTTATATCCTGCAAATATATTTTAAAAATAAAAAAGTAGCCAAATGTAAAATAACTAAATAATTGAATAAAATTAAAATATAAACCAACAATGATAGAACTAATTCCTCAGGAGTTTCAGGTATTTATTTATTAGACGGGGAAAATGGTGAGGACTAAACAATGCCTAACTATGTTTCGGTGTTATTTTAAAAGATTTAAGCTGATTAGAAATATAATGGCCCTAGTCTATTTTGTAGTTGAACTTTTAGAGATTTCATACGAAATATGCTTAATATAAAATTATGCTGGAGTGATACGACGGATATTTCAATGAATGGATAAAAAATTCGGTTGAGCACACTGAAGAGTGTGCAGTAATAAAGCATGCACAGATAGCAATTTCATCTTGTATTTTCAGTCGAATACAATAGGATCCTAATTTCTGAGCAACATATGATGATAATTACTTCACTCAACACTCATTCTTTCGAGCTTTTGTTATTCTCATAATGGTACTATGTCTTCAAACCTGATAGCCTTCGGTATCCATATTGTTTGTTTCTTGCATATGTATCTCATGTACCATCTCCTTACCTCGAAGACAATCTTCCAATAATTTTTTGCTAATAAGCAGAAGTTCTTGTGCCTGAAATTATAAAATAACTTTTGTAATGTCCCCATAATAATGTAATACTTTCCGATTGCCTTTCTTTTCCTTGTTGTCTTCCGTAAGTAATTCCTCCTCTCCAATGATGTTAGTAAGGAAATAAAATTACTTGATGGTAATAAAGCAGATTGATATGTGCAATAGATCGATGAAGGAAGATTGTTTTGCTTTGACGGTATTGTGCTTCCTTCAATGAAACTTCCAGTTGTCTGAAACTTGGCTGTTGTTCCTTTAGGTTTTCAAGGCACGAGGGTCCATTGTTTACGGCCTATAAATTAATACCAATTTTATAATTTTTAGAAACACCAATAATACAGGTAACAGATAAGTCAGGAATTAATTTCTGATTTGCAAAATCCGATACGAATATCTATAGATTCGCCGATTGTGAATATAATGAAGTACGACAATTATATTTATGGATCTATGGAGACCTTTATTCGACTCGAATTACAGTCTGTGAGGTGAGATGAAACTATAGCAAGGCATGCAAACAAACTGAATTGATCTCAACTGTGATTTTGTAAATCTTCGCATAAAAATTGTAGAATTGGAATCGGTTATGGAAAACATTCGTACTGTTTGAGAAGGAACATCCATTGTCGCTTCGGCATCTTGCATCGCACGAACGTTCTTAAAAATAGATTCGATTTTTTCCATCGGATAATCTTTCTCGCATCTCACTTGCAATTTATTGATTCTTTCACCGCAACGCTTGATCCGCTCTGTTAAAAGATTGATCTTTCTTTGTTCGAGTTCATGCTTCTTACTGTTCACCATCTCTAACTTGCTGCACTTACGCTGAAAAAAAAAAGGTGTGCAAGAATATAGAAAGTACAATTACATGAGGTACAAAGGAATACAGTAGTTTATGGCGAAATCAAAGTTCTCAACCTCACTTAATTGTCACTAGTTATAGGTACTCTGAATAAGTTAAACTCATACCATCTGTTTTCTATTCAGTTTTCGCAATATTTTTTGTATTCTATCTTTCTTATCAATTAATTCAGTGCCATATTCAGCAAGTTTCTGGCATTCGATCAGAACCTTTGTTTTTTTATAAATGATACTCTTCAGTTGAGCCTAAATATTTAAACTTTATCATTATTTCCCTCAGTATGAATGAGAAATTTCAAAAGTGATCTATTATTTTATTTAATCTAACTCTGCAAAGATTGCTTACAATCATTTGTTCGCAAACCAACAATGACGAATCTGCAGGATCATTTCCCTGAGAAGAAACATCTAATTTCTCCAAATGATTCTGGTCCGTCAATTTTGTTTCCTAAACGAGTAGTCACTCGTCAGTAGTCACATAGTTTTATGTTATAACTGTTAACTTTGCCATCATATTATTTGAAATTTGAGCTAATTAGACAAAAATTAGTTTTTTGACAGTGAAGTCATAGCAACTATTTAGAGTACTAATTTTTCCGATGTGAGAAGTGGCTCCAGAAAGAAGCTTATCCTGCTGTCTACCAAATCATTGTACTTGATAACACAACAAATTAGGTAATCCTTCAAACTATCTGGTTTGAACTGACAATGGCATTGTAAAGCATTTAATGTCGTACTGTATTTCGGTACTTCTTAATGCTTTCCAATCATATGATCCTGACTTGTGAAAATTTCTCATGTTTCATATTATGAAACATGATCTTATAGGTATATTATCTGATAACAACGCAAATGTAATATATTTGATTGCAAGACTTATAATCATATTTTAATGTTCAATCCGTTGAATCAGGATGCTATTGAAAAGATTGTGGAGTTATCATTAATCTCTTTCACTCTTTTTTATGATAAAATGGTTTTCAAGAAGTCAAGAAACGTTGTGAACTTCAATTTAAGAAGCTGACATGAACGGCTTTAGTATCTGAGTTTTTGTTCTCTTCTTGCAAGGCGTTATGTTTCATATTCCCCTGTAAATTAAGTTTTTCTTGTTTTACGCCATTTATTCGGGAAGTATTGTTGACATATCAAATATAAGACGATTAACTGCTCATCCAAATTAACAGTCATAAAGGTAGTATCCGTTCCAAAATAAAACACGAAAGAGAGTACTGCCTGAAAACCACATCAGATCAATCCCCAAGATCCATACCACACCAGATCAATCTCCAAGAACCATTCCATTCCCAAAGATGAAAACCAGATCGAAGAAGCACCACTCACCGAATTATTGTAGTGATTAATACTCACAATAACAATATTTTGGTCCTTAAATAGATTTTTTGGTCGTCAGAAATATTATGCAAATTATTCTCTTTAGATGAGATTAAGCGATAATTTGTAATAAGCACTACTTTAAATGTTAAGGTGTAATAAGATGATTAAATTTGAATTGTTTAATATTAAACAATTTAAACTAAAAAGATGGCAACAAAACTTTAACCGTCAAGTACAAATGTAAAAGAATAGTTACGGCAGAATCTGATGCGTACAGCGCAAAGTGTTTGAAAAGGTTTAGGTGCAAAAAGTTTCCAATAGCTTCAAAATGCTTCGACAATATGCATTAACACGTTTTTTTAGCATGCACTCGTATAGCAAACAGTGCAGTGGTATTGCTAAGTAGTTCTTTTATCACAAACTTGTGCAGCATTCTAACATTGATCCGAAATGATGGACGATTGTTGAGCTCACTTCTACACTGCTTGTGTATTGAACATCTGATACATAAATGCAGTTACTTTCTAGGACTAATTTACAGATGGTTTGTAAATTTTTATCAAAGGATATCATTATTAGTACAATTGGATTAAAATTTTCGGAAGTTCTTCTTTCATTAGATTAAACAGGTGTTGTGTTTTGTTTATTCTTATCATCTTATTACGCCGTTCAGATTAATTGCTCGCAATCACAACAGATGTCAGAAATAATTTCATTGCTAGTAGTTCGAATCAGATCGGCTTCTGCTTCGTTGCCCTCGGTACTTGCAACCCTCAGTCTCATTCTGGGTTTTTTTTTTTGTCATTCCTAATATCACACATTTTTTGTTTCTTTAGTAAGCTGTACCGGAATTTCCGCGTGCTGAGCATAGGATTTCCCTTTAGTGCTTATTTTTACGTGAAGTAACGGAAGCTTTTAGCTGAGAATTTTCGCTGCCATGGTAAAACTAATCAGTCGTTAGCGTCTTAATCAGATGTCATCGATCCATTCAAAAAGTTGCAAACCCATTATTTCTATTTCGTTCTTTTCACATATCGTTTTATTTATTGCCAAGAAGATGTGACAACTTTTTAAAAAAGTTTATTTTTTAAAAAATAAATTTATCATTTCTTCTCGGCATTTCCTCATACTTTTCCACTTTTCTACGAACCAAACTGTATATATCAAAACTTTTTGTTTTATTAGATTATTCACTATTAAGGATCTTACTATTACTGCCTTATGATTGATGTGCTTACCGAACACCGCACTTCTCTTCGTTTAGCTAATATTAATGGTCCTCATCCTACTTCTTAACTGACTAAATTTAGAACTATCGTGATATGCTTCTTCTATTTTTTCGTGTTACAATGATCCAAATGTGTCGACATGTCAAAGGTTTAGACATAGAGGAAAAAATCAAATTATTATTGTTCGCTAACTTTCGATAAATGCTTGTTACAAATGAAATCCTTGCAAATATATCCTTCCAATTTTAATTTCAAAGCACTCTTTGGTAAACATTGATTCATTGAACATCATTATTTTATTACTCACAACAGTGAAATTTCAGATAAACAAACCAACGTAATCTTTCCTACATACAAAACTGTATGTGTATGAGAAAAATGTATGAGAAAAATCTTGAAAATCTTAAAAATTGTTGAGAAAGAACTTCATATAAATTCATTCCCACACTGTTACTGTTTCCTATTTCTTCCATACAATTCCACAAAAAAAATGTTGTGTGTATGAACCAAAATTTTTGAAGTGCTCGATATTTCAAAACTTGGTTGAATCCTCCTTGTCTCTAATAAAAACTTCATAACTAATTTTTCTGCTAATAGACTGTCCTCTTTCTTATCTTTTTAACATTCATAACTTTTATTATGATAGTATTAACTCTCTAATAAAGAATGCACAATTTTTTTTTCTTTTAAAAAAAGCATTTTGTTTTATTATAAACGCTAAATTCCGAAGATAAAAGCGGAACCAAGAAAGAATACGTTTTTCTTAACAAAAATTGTTATATCAGTAGTTTTTGTGGGTTCTCTCTTGCATAAAATTGCTGTTTAAAAATATATGTGAGAAAACATATTGCGTATCTTTTATTGTATCCAACTTCTGATTTATTCGATGAGGTCTAATTCTGTGTAAGTTTTTTCGTACTTCTAAATTTTACAACATTTATAAGTAACTGGTTAGTAGGCATTCTCGTGCTTACCGCATAGGTTTCAAATTATGTTTATGCCAAATGTTTCATATATTTTGCATTCGACACATCAAATTTTCCGATATGTTGAAAGGTTTTTTCGACACCGTTAATTATACAAAGTTGATAATAAAGAATTAATACAGTTAGAAAATTACTTTTAGTATTTGTCAGATTTTAACACAATATGTTTTCGAATTGAACCCATTAATTTTGCATGGATTTTGAAAATTTGTAGCAGGTACGTTAAAACGAACATTTGTTATGCTGCTTTAATTCATACCAAAGTCACAAACTAAAGATTACTGTAGATGAAAGGAAATTAACTTTTCTTAACAAGCTTATAAAATATTCAACTGTACATCATAACGAAAAGATTAGATACAGTACACGTCAGCAAGAAAAGGAATATTATAGTGAAATCATCAGTTTAGCAATGCATGATTTGTTTGTGTTTTAATTTTAAAATATTTCTCTTAGCAAAACTAATTCATTTCACCTACCCTATCATAAAGTTCAAAAAATAGTAAACGTTACATTGGAAATTCATATATCAGTAAATGTTAAGCATTGAAAGCTTGTAAACATTCATCTCGAAAGCCCGAAATGCATATAACTCTATTCAGTTGAGAACGAAAATTCAAACAAGTTTTTTTTTCTTTCTTTTTTTTTTTTTTTTTTTTGTAGATAAACTATAAATTAAACCATGAAATTATTGGAATAAATTTTTCTAAACACAATTTTTTGTTTAGTGTTTTACTTTCTTGATGGAAACCAGTTTCAACCCTATGGGTTGAATGCATCTTGTGGATACAATAATTTGAAAATCTGACAATAGCATTTATTCCAAAAAAAAATCGAGCATCGTTTGAAAATTTTCCTAAAAGTAATATAACATAAAAAATTTTCCATTCCGGTTGATCTAGTGGATCAACGATCCTAGCTCTTGGTCTGTTAAGAAATTATTGATAAAATATGAACAATACTTCTGTTTCCACATTAATTGGCACATATTTTCTTGGTTTTCGTAACAGAAAATTCAGCGTTTACGTATTTATTTCCGTCGTTTACAACCAGCTCTTATTTTCTGGTAAGTCATTGTAAATTCTGCAAGATAGTACTAAGCTAATTTTTTGATAGGAAATATTGAGCAGCAAAATTTTACCCAATAAATTTTATTGCAATTCGTAAGATTTCTTTTGTTCTTTCGACAACTGCTCTGCAAACGTTTTGGGTGTTTTGTTAAAGTGAAATTTAATATATGCTTTTCGACAACAAAGCTTTTCAACACTTCAAATAATTTTATATAATATATGCAGATAGAGAAAGAGAGATAAACTGAGGAAAAGCTTAGCACACTCAAAATCAGGTTGGTCACTAGCAGATCAAACGGATTATTTCAAATTTAGTGGAAAAAATTAGAGAGAGGAAATTAGTTATAAGTCGAGGAAATAGCATCGTTAAGTAATTAAACTGACTGATTTGATGCCATACGATGGCGTAGTCAGTGAACTCTAGATGGGTTTTAAATTGCCACAATAAACTTCTTCGATTGTTAATAGCAAATTTCAGTGTGCTTGTTGTGTTTTGAATTGTTTAAGGATTTTTACCATGGTTTTTAGCTGATTCTTAAAATCGACTATAATACTGATCATTTGCTTGATCTGAATACTGCAACAAAGGTAAGTTTAAAATCCCAGGATGTTTAACTGTCCTGATTATCACAAAATGATTCTTAAGACTAATTCTTGAGTGCAAAACTATCAGTCAAATTTAATAGGGTTATAAATAAATTTTAGTTAGTTTAAATTTCGACATCGTTCCTTTCAAGGCCAGTAATTTCCAATTAGCTTCAAGAAATGAAATCCGACGAAACAACCTTATCGTTTGTTATCGTTTGTTGAAGACATTCAACTTACTATTGTTACTACTTCATTAAACAATGAATGAAACAGTTATAGGGAATTTCAATCTTCTTGCATACCATTTCAACCTGAAAAATCTCACAACATCAAAGGCAAACGATTGTGAAATGAAATGAAGCTACTTGGAATAGCAGCTGCCACTTGTGGCAGCTGCTATTCCAAGTAGCTTCTTTTCATTTATTCATTTAGTATGTATCATTTTTCGTGGGAAAACTCTGCATAAATTTTATGCTCGTATTTCGTTTTACTTTACTCTTATATGCTTACTTTCAGAATATTTTCTTTCTTTGTACTGCTTTATATGTCCTTAGAATGTTAACGATTTATTCTACAAATATGAAATTACATGAATTTGAAGCAAAACGAAAATTAAATCCCTCCATAAAAAAGTAGAAAGCATTTATTTTGCCTGAAATTTCTCAGAAATATTTCCAATTATTTATCTTCTTTCTATTAAAAAATGAAAAGCTTTACTCTTACAATACGAGATACTAATTTCGAATTTAATGATGGGAAAAAATTGTTACATGCATTTAATACAAATGGGAAATTTAGTCTTTATTTCAGGAAATTATATATATATACATGTATTTCTTGGCCACAATCAATATCTGTTGGCTATGTTCAGGAAAATTAAGATCAGCTCAGTACATTGTTGACCCATACATTTGTACTCATGGAAGTTGCTAATACTTCATCAATCTAAATATTTGACTTCCTACAATTTCTCAAGTTTACTTAAGAGTTATTTTAAATCAATGCGATATTTTACAAAGAAACAAAAATTGATTTTTATTTCTAACATTTTGATTTTTTCAAACTACAATTTTTTGTTCTTTCTAATTTATTTGTTAAACAAATATAAGAAATCAAATACAATTTCAATATTTTTGCTTCTCTTTTTCTTGTTTCTATAACCTTTATTAGCTTAGTTTTAGAACTGATAAAGTTTCTCAGTCTTTTCTTGCTCTGATGAACAATATAATATACTAAGGACTTTCCGAGATGTCAGTGTTTTTCACTCAGATTTGAAGTTTCATTTTATTTGTTGACATTCCTTAAATTTCACTCAATTTATTTAAGTTTGTAAAATAATCATTTCCTATATATCTTCATTTTCCTGCTTCAAAGATTATACATTTCTGATAAATTCCCCTGCTATTGATGTTTGCATTAGCATAAGTTTGCTACTTTATTTGAAAACTATCATAAAGCATAAGGTGTTACCGAAATGATTTTTGAATATGAAGTAAGTCTAAACGAGTAATATATCTTATCAAAGATTTAATCATCTCGTTCTGTTAAAAGGTCCCAGTCAAAAGTTTCAACACTTTATACGCAGCCTCCAACGATTCCAAACTGATCGGCACCTCCCTTCTTCGTACTACAATCATTTAGCCAAATCCCCGAGCATTCTCAATATTACATCATATCCTTCATTTTATAGATCTCTCCCTTCTCTTCTGCATCAGTCTTATCCCTTACATGCAGTATGTTAGCTAAGACTATTTATCCATCCTCTATTATCTTTTATTTTTTCTCACTTGTAATTTTTATAAAATTTTCAGTTTTATAACTATCAAGAAATTGTTCAACACTTTTAAACTATTTATACTTCACTGTTGATTTGTTTTGATCTTGACTAGTCAAACACATACTACGCCTTTTTCAATTCCGGTTGTCATCTTAAAAGAAGAAAGAGTGGGATAGTATGCTATCATTATGTTAAATCGAGCATCATGCGAAGCGGAAATATATCAGATATGAGAGAGGAAGGAGGCAACAATTTGCATATCCTATAATTTGCTTCGCGATTTCATGATTGATAAAAAATTTGTATTCAAAAGGAGTCTTAAATGAATCCGTGCCTTGGTACTTTTTAATTTTAAAATACTATTTCAGTTCCAAAAAGAGAATTAGAAAACCCACAAGACGGTTATTTTCCATTACTTCTAATAGTTTCACGAAAAGACTTTTATTTATAGCAGTTTCCAGATAATTTGTAATTTCAAACGTGAATAGTTTTAAATCATCAGTCAATTTTTAATCATCACTGTTGTCAGTTGATCAGTAAGTATAATAAAATTTCATCTTACGATCAGTTTTGAGTTTGTCGAAAAAAATAAAATATAAAAATAAAACTAACCAGAAGAATAATTACGTTCTCATAAAGTTATATGTGAGAAAAGAAATGAAGAGAAGCAACTGTGGAAGGAATAAGGACATTATTACTAATTAATAAGTAAACTTGAGGTAACTACACTGACTTGATCTTTTTTTTTATTTTCAACTAATACGTAACTCTCAGCCTTTCTGAATTCTGTTAATTCTGCTGTAATCCTTTGATTTCCTTATTTTTCTCCTATTTGGGTTTATTGATATAAAAATTTAGTTCATATGAAATAAAATCAGCAAATATTTTTTTAAGAGATTTTTCAGAAATGTTTTAGTTTTAGGGCTAGCAGATAAATTAAAATATTATTATGCAAACATGCTAATTTCCTTGTTTCCAACATATTATCTATATTAATGATTTGTTGCTTCTATAAATTTATTATCTTTTGTGTACAGCTGTACTAACATGTGATATATGGATGAAAACATGTTTGAGTAGGCTAATTCACTATGTCTTATCAATTTTAAGTTCTTTTTTAATCACCACACTATTTTTGCATCATAGTATGCATGTTTTTTAAGTGAAGTTCACTTGATCAACTACACAATTTCCATTTTACAATTTAAAATATTATTACTTCGCAAATTTAAGACAACATCCTAGTAGTTGCTTACCATAATTACTAACAATTATGTTAAGTTATGTAATTAATATTCCCAAAGAGAAAAGCTGAATGTATTAATTATTGGATGAAAGTGCCTTCTTTCAACATCTCATATTTTGAAAGGCATAGCGGAAACAATATGCATTGAGGTGAGTAGAATATCTGATAATAATATAAAATAGTGCGGTGGTTGACTTTTAAGAAGATTAAACATTATATGGTACTTCTATTCAGAAAGTGCATCTTTACCTCTTTTGATTAGGTAATTTTAGCTCGATTGTTACGTGATGTATCAATTGAAATTATCTGAGGCAGTACAAAGTTTTCTTATGATAATTAATGGCACCTTACTTTTTCCTTCACAAATAACAATAATGCATTCACTTTTGAATGATGGATTTAAATATTTATGTAAGCGGCTATTGGCAAGACAACCTTAAATGACCTTATGAAATATAATTTCAACAATAGTGAGTAATAGATGGTGAAATTTTTATGTTTTCTGATGATTATAAGAAGTGCAATAATCTAGAATCTTCAATATTTGTCTTATTTTATGCATTGTATCATTTTCAAAGGAAATTTCCCATGAACATACTGACCTCTAATATAAGGTATCTGTGATAATCAATAAAGTTAAATGAGGATTTGTGATTTGAAGTATCATGTGAAATTTTCTTTTACTTCTGGGAAATGTCGATATTTTTCTTTTTATCATATTTTTGAATTTTAATTGCTTTGATTTCTAGCACATTACTTTCTTTGCACCGACATATTGTGTCTTGGCTTTCTATCATAATAAATGCTTGAAGGTTCAACTTTACAATGTTATTCATATTTAGTAGCCGTTTAAGTTTACATTACAACAATATCCACCGTCCACGAGCAAGTCAAATATATTCCGTTTATATAAATCATAATTTCCCTTAGTTTGTGAATTCGATAATTCGGCGATGAAAAGTTTTTACAGAATTACATACTGAAAAGAAAAATGATGCCAATGTTGATATTCCCAAAAAACGGTTCACGAAGCAATTGGTCGGATATTAACTGTGATGAATTTGATGAAATTTATAACATTCAGGTAGATTTATTGTCATCCTTTGGATTTTAATTTAAAATTCATTTGCAGTATCTTCAGAATTTGTTTGAAATTTAGAATCCTAAAACACAAAGGGAACAAGGGAGCATAATTAACGATATGATAGCTAAAACTTCAATGCATATCTTCTGTGATTACAACTTTTTATATCGTTATGTTCAAGTTCATGATATCATTGAAAAAATTAAATAAATATATTTGAACGGATCTTGCTTGGTGAAAAGTTTCAGTTTTTTTCCAAATTTAGAATTGGAACTGAGAACATGAGTAACTACTGTAATCAAGTTCATAAGACACATCGATGGAACCAGTAATTTCCTTTCTTCCTTCTATCTCTTTGGTTTTAAAGATTTCGAATTTTCAAAACTGCGCTTAAAACTTATTCATAACTTAAAAATTTAAGTAACAAATACATTTAAATTGATTTATTCCTATAATAATCGCTTGTTATTCATTTAATCTAAATCAAATTTCACATAAATTGTAGAATAATTTTTTATGGCAACATCGAGGTGAAAACTATGTTTTACTGTTGTATGGCCTAGTGTGCATTTTTGGAACATTGGCTAACTTATTCGTTCTGGTTGCATTCTTACGAACCGCACATATACGTAATTTGCGCAACTGTTTTATTGCAAATTTGGCTGTGTCAGATCTTTTACTATGTGTTGTCACTGCGCCTGTCACACTTTACCTTACAAGAAATCTGTTTTGGCCATTTGGTAGTTTCGCCTGTCAAACGGTTGGTTTTGGATATATTACTTGGAAGATAAGGAGAATGAAAAGATTAGATATTATAGATTAAGAATCCATTAAATTAGAAAACAAAAAAGTCGATAAAGCGCTTTTGTTTGACATCAGATATTTTGATCAAAAAAAAACCACAAAAATAACGATGGATGATGAATAATGATCATAGTCAAAATCAATGTTCATTTTGACTCATCAACCCTGCAAACATTTATCATGAAGGACAAAGACAGTTATTTTCATTTTTCTCCAATGAATTTTTTTGCTTTTTAGCCAGCAGCATTTAACTCTTTATGATTTAACATTGAAATTTCAATATATTCATAAATTAATTCTTTCCTTATTTTAGTTAGCTTCGGTGCAAGCTGTAAACATGTTTGTATCGTGCATGACACTTGTGCTAATTGCTATGGATCGGGTCTTATTGACTTTGTGTCCTATTAAATGGCAAGTATCGATTCTCATTGACATAACACATATTCATGCTTTAGAATAAGAAGACTTTTCAAAGTTATAAAACCAAGTTGCTAAGCAATTTTAAAATTACCTTACATATTTACAGGAAGCTTGCTGCAACAGCTCCAATTATATGTTACTGTATCGTTTGGTTGACTTCGCTTTTGATTGCAGCGCCTTACTTTTTTGCTGTTACTGCTGAAGATGTCATGCTGGAACCGTGGAATCAACCCTATATTGATGTTATGGTATGCTGAAGGAAAGGGTTAAAATATTTGTTTATGGAAATATCTGTAATAATTAAGTCTTACAAAAATTATAGTTTTTAGTTGGCAATTGATTTTATTCAGTAAACTCGGAATCTTGAGGTTATTGCTAATCTTCTTAACAATTCTTTTTGCAGTTTTTAAGAACTGATCCAAACTACTGCACTTTCATTTTTCTTTCGACAATCAGAATGAACAAAAATTGCTAACAGGGAAATTGCTAACAGAGAAAATAAGAAAAAATTTTCAATCCATTTTCTTGCTTTACAACAACCTGTTTTGTTAATAGTAAAATTGGTGTGAGCAGATTGGACCATTTCATTACGAATCTTTCTCCAACAAGTTAAAATGCAACTTTGAAGTGCTAAATTGAAGTTGATGATGATTTTCAGCTTCATATATGTAGACGTAAGCGACCACAAACATGTATTGAAAAGGCCTGGCATCGATTGCCATTTTCGAGACGTACGTATACACTTTCAGTACTGGCCATCCAATATCTGCTTCCACTCACAGCTTTAGCACTCAGCTACTCACAAATTGGTTCCGCTATCCGAAAGCGTGTCAAAGCGAGTACGACGATCGATCAGTACCGTCGACAAGTTATGATTCAAAAAAATAGGTTGAATTCTTTTCCGGATAATTGCTTCCAAAAAAAAAAAAAAAAAAAAAAAAAATTTGAAGAGTTGAACAATATTATTCAATGTAAAGTCTTTTAGTTCTTTTTGTCATTTTAATAATTTATTCGTTCAAACTATAATATTTGCTGAGCGATAAAATACAAAAGAAAACAGTGTTATTTGGTGGTTTCGGTTGACTACATAGGTTTCATTTTCAAATTTCAAGAAGACTAGAAATTTTCTTATTATCTATTATGGTAATGTTTAGTTCGAACAATTATAGAAATGGCAAAATATTTTTGAAATGAAGAGATTTTCAGAAAAGCTTTATTGTTGCTATTACTATTAGTATTGATTTATGCAGTAGCATGGTTCCCAATGAATGCTTACAATGTCCTCAATGTCCTCGAAATAATCGAATTCTCTCAATACAGGCATATTTTGTTCATCATAAACTATTCGAACCTGTCCTTTTGTAAAATTAGCAGCTCAAAAAGGCAGGCCTATCATACAATTCAACAATCGTCGTAATATCTTCATATCATATCAATTCAATTTTCAGATATTTGTTTTGTCATTTAGTTGGAATGACATCTGCATGCATAAATCCTATCTTGTATGCACTGATAAATGATAGTTTCCGAGCAGCTTTCATTTCCATTCTTCGACCAATTATACGTTCATGTACTACATATACCGCCGTCTCAACAAACCAGCAGAACACTTATACGTTTTCTTTCAACGAGCAACAGCTACTCAAACATCAAGAGGTACAAATATTAATTTAGATTAACCTTCCAAATATGGATACTGTCAGTCTTTTTTTTTGTCAAAATTTGTTTTTTTTTTCTCCAGCTTTAAGCCATTCAATAATGTCGAATAAATAACTTTGATATTTCAAGGTTAAATGCAGAATAGTTAAATTTCAGAAAGACATTATGCCAGTAGCTGCGGTCCTGAATGGAACAAATGAAAATGTTTCAGCTTATCGACTGATTACCGATGATGATCAGAATTTCAATGTACTATTTTAAACTCACTTCTAACATGTTGTTTTACTATCAGCAACTTCAGCTATCACGTTTCAGGACTATATCATTGAAGTGGTCAATCAGTTGTAGGTGTTAATTTAAATCCAAGTACTTAATTGCTACGTTCCGCTAAATTTTTAAACATGAAAAATAAAGGAAAGTTTTTATCAATTCTGGATAAATAATTTCAGGCATTAAAATATATACATAGATGGAGAAACGTGCTCGACAGATATTTACACAATTTTCGTGAAATTCGGCAAACTGTTCATAAAACTGGATAATGCCAAGTAGAGACAAACTACTACGAAACATTTGTTCTTTTGTTTTTTTAATGCTGAACTTTTATTTAGAATTATTTTATACAAATGCGCTCTGATGCTTGAGAAATTTCCTCGATAAAAACTTTCATAAAATGAGTGGCAGTAGCGCTAGAGATGACATCTGTATGAGACAATATGGAAGCTTGGGATACAATGGACAATGTCAGAGTGATATCTCCCATTGTTGAAATAAATGAGTGATGAAATAAAATGAGTGATGTTATGATATTTAAAACCCTCCTTCATATCCGTCCACTCATTCCATGTCTCATTTCTATCCTTTAAATTTGACTCCACCATTTTTTATCTGCTTGTATCCCATTCATCAGTTACTTTATTTCCAATTGCTCTTTGCCATCTGTTCTTCTTACTGACGCCATCAGTTTACAAGGCTTATTACGAGTTGTTTACGTTATGCCGTGTAAATACTCACGAATCACCAAAACTACAAGTCATAACATTACTAAAGTATTCCAGGTATACTAATCGAATTGCTAAACTTATGCCTTATTTCATCTTATTTATTTGCACATTTTTACTTATTATATTAAAAATCTGTTTAGCTTTTTTCTCCAGTTATAATTCCTTTGTTCCATTTGTTACATATTTCAGTAAAATCATGCATGAAATTTCACTTCATGCGGAAAGGAATTTGAACTCAGTCTTGATAAAGTCACTCCTTCACCAAACACTAATTTTTATAGTTCTTAACAGGTGAGGCCAAATGAAAACTTCAGAAAGAGCAAATTCATGCAGATCAACAAACACTGTATTGAGTTCTTAATGTAAATACTTTGTTATAAAATATCCAAGAAAACACTGAATCAGTTTATCAATATTTTGGAACAAATAAACACTTCTAAAAAAAGACTTGCATAATATTGCGCTAAGATAGGAGCTGATGTTGATGTTAGAATTAAAATGAGTTAAATGTAAGATATTCGGTGAAGGAGCAGCCAATCTATTTTTCTCATTTCTCTTCTGTTGATTTGTTTTTGATTGATTTTCCCAATCGGTTCACTTTTTTTCATGTCTTTACACACTTTTTTTCATGTCTTTACACACTTTTTTATTTTGAATTTTTGCTTTCTTTATGTATCCGTCTAATACTAAGTTTTCAATTTTTTATTTGCTTCTTATTTCTTTCAGCTTCACATCTGGAATGAAGTTATTCGAAGCATTTCAAGTTTATGGCAGTTATTTTTTACTTTCTCAACTATATTTTTACTGTAACAGAAAGTTCGAAAGAAAAGTTAGATAATTCTTAAAACAGCCGCTTGGTTAAAATATGGCACCAAAAGATTTTTGTTGACATATTGTAAGTGAATTTTTACTGTTATTAATATCTATCCGTGTTTTCACCTGCTACCTTATCTCTCTGATGATAATATTCTTAATATTCTGTGTTGATGAAGTCAAACTACGACCAATGAAACTTACATAAGCTTGTGTGGAAGTTTCTTGTTTTATTTTCTTAAAACTAACTTGTGCTATGAGTTCTTGTTTATAAATAGAAAGTTGTCGTTTTTGAGTCGTTCGAGGTGTTTTTGAAAATGTTTACTGTTATTCGATTTTGTTTTCCCTTTTTTTGGGACGAATTAAAATAAAGCTTTATGTTTAAAACTTCTAGATATGTTCTCAGTTTTTTACTCCATTCGGGAAAAAGAAGAATTATTTTTGACGAAGATATGAAACAATTTTACATCGTTGCTAGTTAATAGATAAGAAAAAGATTCGTGCACAAGAACATTAAAATCAATGTGGAGAATATTCGTTGAAAACATTCAGAAGCATGGATGGATTATCATAAGTTTTTCTGAATAGAAGAGATTACCCGATGAATATTTTGGGGACAAGTTTGTTGAATTGCTAAACAAACATTAGTATGAAACAACCGTTAGGCTTTCTTTCTCAAAATGAAGTTTATGAAATTATGTGATGCTTAACGTAAAATTGTGGAATTTTTTTCACCGACAATACTTTGCTCATTTGGTTTACAACGATGCGGTTGCTCTACCTACTTTTTTCTGCTGTTACGTTTTTAGTCTCATTATTAACAGGTTGACTTCTATTTGATTCGAAATGGAACAGATTGATTTGTTATGTGAACACTCTTAAAGCCTGTTGATGTAGTGATCGATTCAACGATTTCACAAAAGTTCAGATATTTAAGTATTTGTTTGATGGACATGCTACTGCCATATAATTCATTTTTTATATTCAGCACATCCGACAGCAGTTGTCGGAAGAAATGACTCTGGAATCATCACTCAGCATGGACAAACACAGTAAGTTCCTACTGTCCCTTTTTTTTTGAACAAAAATAATCTAAATCATGATCAGGAATTATTCATATTTACGTAGTAATCATAATTTCAAAGGGTTAGAATGAACAAATAGCTATGAATAATCTTGTACGAAAAATGGTCGTAAAAACGCTTGAAGTTATCCTCAACTAACATAGTAATAATTTTTTTAAAAACTCTGTGATCATTCTCATTCAATACTCGTACTTCTTTGGAGCTCAAGACATTTTGGAAAGTTTATCTGAAAACCATAGGAGAATGAATTAATTACTCTCTGCTGGATCAAAATTAGGATTGTTAATTCAAAAAATGAGCTACTTGATACATTAATGGATAGTGATCTAAAATGTATTATAGATTAAAAGATGTACCCAAGCAAAAAATGTTTAGAAATGAAGAGAAGACGCGAAATAAAGTCCTCGTTGTCAAAAATTTTATGCTTCAAGAACAAATACCATTAGTAACCAGTTCAGCAATGGTACCCATATACAAGCGTACCGAATTCATGGGTTTGTTGCTGTTATTGTCAACTATTACCTGATACACATCGAAATGAACTTAGTCTAATGGAAATTTGGTTTCAAGAAAAAGAAAACAGTTTATGGATTGAAAATTGAAAGAAGCTGTATGCTATTATAGTCTTATCGGCGGGTGTTGTGCTGTATTGGATTGTGATGGTATTCATCGGAACGATATTAATAATGTGCTGCATATGTACAAGATCACAAGCGAAACGAGATGAGGAAGAAGAGGTTCGAAAAATTAAAAAAGATGATAGAACAGAAGATGTGTAGCACTGATCTTATAACCTCTTATTTCTTCATCTTACCATAGTTTCATTTTATGCTTAACAACTAAATAAATTGTCTGGTTCATTTTATGCTTAACAGTTAAATATGTCTGGTACGCTTCTGCGATGCTATTCCTTAATTTCAGTTCTTTAATTAATGATCTTTTAAATCTGATTGATTTCCGATTACTCCCAAGCATTTCCTTAGCGGTTTTCTTGAAATTTTAGAGTTTGAATTTCATAGTTTACTTTAGAAGCGCGATTTTTGTGCGTTTGAAACTTTTGCAATAAATGTCTGATATCTCAAAAAACTTCATTTTTGATGGAAACACTTTTAATTTCACATGGGCAACTTCGTAAATTATTTTGAAATAAATAGAAACCACATAACTATTAAATAATCATTAAAGATGGAAATAGGAAAGATGATGTCTGTTACAATTTGAAAGTATTTAATAAATTTGACATCTACAACGTTCTTTTCCTCACAATTGTTAGACATTAAAATGAAATGAAACTATGATAATTATATTGCTACCACTTAAGTAGATCTCATTGTTCTAAAAATAATATCATAAGTGGAACTTGCTGCAAATGCATGGATATGCAATATGGCTTATTAAAATATGGAATGATTTTTAGCACTTTGTATCATATCATTCCTCACAAGAAACGGTAGTTAACATCACTAAAAAATAACTTTGGATCTATGGTATTCCCATTTCATTTCATCAAATTATTGTCGTAAATTTTTAAAATTTACTACTGGTAAAACCGAGAAAAATCTAGCAATCTCTTCTTTCAAAGCTACTCTTCAAAAAGTTACTGTTGTCATCAAATATTTGACAATACATAATGCAATGACATCAAAAACTATGTATACATCTGCTCTACTGTGCGCGACATACTATCTTCCGATTATTATTTCTGGCTTTCAAGTGTCGAAATTCATTTGAAAATTTACTTCGATGTTTCATAGACTGGAATGTAATAACAAAAAATAGCAGTTAAATGAACAACAAAGACAGAACTGAAAAGTTTCGAAAAGTTACAACATTATCAAGAAGGAGAAAGAAAAATAATATGCGATAATAATAATATTATTGGAGCATGAGTCTTTATACTGAATTGAAATAAATGATTTCAGGTTCAATCAGTAGCTGAGAAATAAAAATTATAAAACATAAGACCCACTACTTCGGGACAACTTTTTCAACTATATATTAAAGAACTAACGATGTGTAGTTATAAAAATAACGAGTTAAAGTAATAAATTCATTGAATTAAGAAATGAATCCCAAAATTGTTCAAAAATCTAGCCGAATGTGAGAACTGAGAAAAACAAATAGATATACTTACTAAAAAACACTTTTCTTTTGATCTATGGGATAATCTGGAGTAGGTATCACTATTCCTCGTACCTTCCTGAAAGAAAAAGAAACCTTCAATGAAATGCTTATGAATGATTTTTTAAAGTGGTGTAGCAATCAGTTTGTTTTGAAATCATTAAGTAATTTTTGGAAAAATTGTAAGAAGTCGAAAAATTTAGGTATCTATGCTAGAAACATTTAATTGAATGAATTTTAAAATTAACTTAATGATTAATTAAAACTTAACATACTTGCCCTTTTGCTGGTGTAACCCATTTCGTTCACTGATTGCAAACATATTTTCATCAACAGAAAATTTTCTTCTATCACTCAATGCATTCTGAGCATAATTCCGATAACACTGCTCGAAATCCAAATCATAGCTATTCGAGCATAATGTTCCTTGTGCAGCAACAGATATTCCACCTCCATTTCCCACTGGTTTCATCATACTGTCCTCCTCACCAATTGGCATTTCGAGCATCTAAATAAATGATCACATTTCTTTGATGCTGTACAGAAGTGTTAGTATTTCCACATGGAAGACTTTTTTTTTCAATTAATTTAACTGGAAGTTTAATTTTCTTCAAATAATATTATATCTTGTTGTTATCCAGTTCGTGAAGAATTTCTTTAATTATAAGTAAAATAGCTTGCCTGAGTTTCATAAAGCATATCATGAGAGCTTCCAGCTGGTGGATTCGGTAAAAATATGGTACCAAATTTTGGAATTTGATTAATATTTGGATATTCGTGCTTTGAATGTCGTTCCATCCGATGCCTCGTGTAACACAAACATATAGCGCATATCCCAATCAATGCTCCAACTGCTATCGTTACTGCTAGTACAATCATTGCTGTAAGTATTTTAGTAAGAATTTCTAATTCCCAAAAAATCAAATTCTTTAAGATTATACTTTTCTCAAAAGCACTGAATACTGCTGGACTTGCAGCAATTGAAAATTAAGACGACATAAAAAATTTACTGCAAAATACCAACCAACAGAAGCAATTTTGAAATTCGTAAAAAATAGCGCATTTTCCCCAAGCACACTTTTTAAGTTAATGCGGATTTCATCAATAACAATTCGCGACTTCAGTTTTGCGGCAACTGTTCTTATCGTTGAATTATCGAAAAGTTTGCTGTAAATACATAATGAACTTACTCTTTTTTCAACAAGTTGTTAAAATTATGCTCTCACCTGTACTCCTCAACTTTGCAGCTCTTTTTTGTTGTTGGATTTACAGCATACCAGCGCATATCGACGTGTCTTTGTTGCTTGATACTATTGTGGTTTTCTTCTACATTTTCCAGAAGAAGCAGCTTACATGGATCAGTGAATTCTCGTAATACTTTCGCAATCTCCTAAAAGCAGTTTCCTTATCTTTTTTATTCTATCAGGCATACATTTTGATAGAATTCACTTAATATATTAACGATATCGAAGAGCAGTATTTATCAGTATTGAAGCAAAATGGTTACTAAAAAGGAAACGCGGAATTTTTATTTTGCAATATCATAATTGAAATAGGTTTTACCCTCAATTGAAATAAGTTTTACCCTTTCAACAGTCTTGAGATGCCGTGATTCGGTATTGAGAACTGACAGAATAAATCGGTTTGAGTCACTGATTATATTCACGAATATCTCCGCTTTAGAGCATAGCTTCTTTTCAGTAAAAGGAGAGTCACAAGCGATCACCTCAAAACATTTTCACTGCTCCAGTTGTCCATTTAAACAAATTTACCAAAAGGTACCGCTGTTTTTTTTTTTTTTTTTTTTGATAATGACTGATTGTTCACTTTCTATTTTACTTATACATATTTCAAAATAAGGAAATAATGTTAGAGGAATGATTTTTTTATTTGAATTTAAAGTGGGTCAACATAAAGTATGAGAAACATCTAGCAACATCAACAACGCGTATGACCTAAGAACTGCTGATGAACGTACAGCGCAGTTGGAGTTCAAGTTCTGCTAAAGAACCAAAGCCTTGAAAATGAACAGCGTAATGACCTGTCATCGGGAATTGACAATGACCAATTGAGAGCAAATATAGAAACTGATCTGTTAAAACTATAAGAGAAGTTTCCGAAGAATTTAAAGTCACTCTACGATAGTTCGGCATTTGAAGAAAATTAGGAAAGTGAAAAAACTCAATAAGTGGGTATCCCATAAGCTGACTAATCAAAAAATCACCGTTTTGATCTTTTCTTACTCTACACAATAACCACCCTTTGCTCTGCAGATTGTGGTGTACGACGAAAAGGCCGTTGCAGAACCTATGACGACTTAGACGAGTGACCAGAAGGAGAAAAAGCTCCAAACTATTTGAATTCACATCAAAAAAATGTCATAGTCACTGTCTGTTTGTCTGTTCCTACAGCCATTTTCTGAATCCTGGTGAGATGCACTGAAAATTGCAACGGCTTCAACCAACACCAGTCAACAAAATGAGGCCAATTTTTCTGATACCAAAACGCCTTATTGCATATTGGAAAAGCAAAATAGAAATGAATAAAAACAACTGACTCGGAAATTAAAATAATTTTTCTGACTGTCATCCATCATTTGTGATGCACTCATTTTTGTGCGGATTTCTCCTCCGGTCAGGTCAGTCATGAAGTATTTCGAATCCATTGAAAACTGATCCAATGAATATACAATAACACTACTGTTTTCTGAATCAGCATCCTCAGCCTGAATTAAGAATTTATGTGAAAATTTGTGCATTTGAAATAGTTTAGTAGCTTATCACTAAAAAACATAATCGGCGAAAATTAATTGGATGTCGTAAGCTGGAAATTTGGCAACAGCTATTTCTTTTAAAAATTCTGCTGTTCATTTTGAATTTTGAAAAGAAAAGTTCGGTATAGTTTATCATATAAGGAAGGTCACCTGCACGGTGGTAACAAAAGCAAATGAAGAGGCATCAGTGGACAAAGCTGCAAAATATCCATTGTATTCATCGTTATTGTAAATAAATTTTGGAGCATTGTCGTTTGTATCGAGAACAGTTACATGCACAATTGCATGGTCCACTTGTTGTTCCGTTTTTACGCTTACGTTTAATTGATAATAGTCCACTGTTTCTCGATCCAATAGCGCTTGGGTTCGAAGCTCGCAGTTACCTTCAGGACCGGTTGAAATGCTAAAGACTCCTAAAATTTACTAACTTTGTAGTTGAAATGCTATGAAGCATATGAAAATTCTCGTACACAACTAACAATTACAATTAATTTTTGATTTACTCCAAAATAAGGACAATTTTAACTTACCTCCGTAATTACCGGAAATGATTGAACAAGTTGTGGAACGCTCATTTCCTAATCTGTTAAGCACTGGCAAAACAAGCAATAAATATGGTGAACGGACTGATTCCGATAGAGAACTACTGAAATAAGTTTCAGGAAGTGAGTTGAAGAGAGTAATAAAGTTTCCTTCAGATATTGCCAACTTCCTTACTCAAATATTCATTTATATATTCGCATTTAACTTACGAGTAATTCCGTCGTGAGAACTGTAGCTTATTTTTAGAAGACATTGTATCAAACGTTGATGACGTTCCAGTCAAAATATCAATTTCTTCAGGCTCAACATCAATTAAAGCGAGCGTTTCGCTAGACTGTTTTGGTGTACCACCATCTTCTGCTTCTATATTTAACTGAAATGATGAATTTTGAAAATCATATTTATTCTAACAACCGTGGCAATAAAGGTATCTAGGAATCTTAATTTTGGATTGCAAACAAGTATGATAAGTTACCGAAATTTTTTTATTTGCTAATAGACGAAGGTCTTTCTTGACAGTCAGTAAACCACTTCTAGGATCTACACTGACGTATGATTCATTAGTGCTACTTTTTTTGATCCGATAGCGAATTTCGTTATTTGGCATCTGAAATATTATAGTTCTATGAGCATTGGAAGTTGTTTGAAAATTTCAAAATTTCCGGTCAATCTTTTCTTTCAGAGTTTGCTCGAAATAATTTTCAGGAATATGCAAGCACTTACAACCATTCCATTGAAAATCAGTAATACAGAAATAAGCTAAAACGATTCTACAAATCGCAATAAAAATAAATCTTCTAAAAAACTTGCAGTTTTGTCTTGATCATATGCCATAATTTGACCAATAGCTGCGCCGACTTTGGCATTTGCATTCACTTTAAAATGGTAACTATCAAGTTCAAAGTTTGGTATCCAATCATTCACATCTACAACATCAACATGAACCACGGTCGTATACGGAAAGTTCGGCTCAGTGAACAAAACGGCCGCCTGGAATATGCTTCATCAAGATTCAACAAAATATAGTTGAATACAATATTACAATTCTGTTTATGAAAAGAAAAAGCAAACCTCGGCAGTACCAACCCGAATTTCATATGATGTTTTTTCTTCCATATCTAACGGACGAAGCAAGAGAAGCGATCCGGTGAAACTGTTTACACTGCAATGAACCCGTCCATTAATCAAGTTTTTCAAATGATTTTGATGAAATTTTTCTTTCTGTTAGAAACTCATATAATTTTGTTTGGCGACTACTAGAAGTCATTTGTAAATAATCAGAAAGTAATTAATTCTTTACCGGACAAGTGGAGACGCTAATTCATCAAGGCCTTAAAATAAATAGGAAATATCCAAGTTAAACATTGAAACTGATGACAAAATTTTGATGTAAAATTCACGCGTTTCTTCTATAAAAGTTTGGGTAAAGTTTCCATTTTTAAAGTTAACCACATACAATGAAATTAAAAATCAACATTATATTTTACATAAGAAGAATCATGAAAATCAAACACTTACTTAAAAAGTGATGGATCTCCTGCAAGCATAACATATGTAATGCTTCCAGGTTTATTATCCATATAATAAGCATGAAGCTTGACAAGTTCAATGTTTGCTTGATTTTCTTTCACAGTAACCGTAATCTCAAACGGATCGAATACGGGCGCAAGTCTCAGCGTTGAATTTTCTGCTTTTGTTTGCATTGTTACTGCAACGATGAATTCTGGTGATGTATTTATTATTGAATCTGATGTAATTCCCAAAATCCTTGTTCCCCGGTTTTGATGGTCAGATTCATGCAAGTTTTGCTCTGAAAATAAATTGAATCTCGAGTTGCTCTTTTCAACCTGTATTCTACCCTCGTTTTACAAATCTTTATGATACCTGGTATTATAGGATCGAATGTAAATTGTTCATTTTGCAGAGGACTTGCATTATTCGACGTCAAACTATTCGATTTTGTTGACAGCTGAATCAGGAAATCTTCTTATTACTTCTTTAACACGATTCAAAAATTTGAATTACTTTGTACAGCTAGGCATTTCTAATTGCATATGCAATTATTTTTTAAGAGTGCAGTTTGCTAGATTAAAATTACGGAATAAGATCAGAAAGTTCTAGTTATCAATTATTAGAATCTTTTTCACGATCCGATGAAAATATAGTAAATTCTGACTTGCTCCTTAATGGTTTATGATTTTCACAGCATAATATTTGATAGCAAATAATAAAACTAACAGAATTCGCTGATACACTTTGTAGAACATTTTCAACATTGATGATTAGATTAACCCGAGTTTCAAGCGGTGGATCACCGTGGTCAGTGGCAATAACAGTCATTCGATGTTCACCAAAATGTCCGTTCAGCAGATCACCATTCACCGTTACAACACCACTGTCATTTATTGAAAACAATCTGAAATATGATACCAGTTTTCATCATTTGTTTAAGTGCTCATCATGCTTTCCTCTGGCAACTTGTTAAAAATTGTATGGTAATTGAAACATAATGGAATTGAACTTTAAATCTCCCATGAATATTTTAAATTTCTGCTAAACGTAAAAAGTTCGACAGATGCCTAACCGTAGATACTATTATCTAAACATACTTATCCATAGGAGGTGCAATTCTGAGTTCCACACGTCCGTTATCACCATCATCCGGATCTTCTACGTTCACTTGTCCCACATACATATTTGGTATAAGATTGAGTGCATCATTGATTTCAACACGCAATCTCACTGGCTGTGGATCAGTGAACTTTGGCGCATTATCATTAATATCCTAAACAGGGTATTTCATAAAACTTGGCATACTATTGAAATTTTACTTCTGAATTAAAAATATGAATAGTTAAAATAAGAAAACCCTTAAACACCTTTCAAATCCTAAAAATATATAGTTTCCACCTTTCGTATACAAATTTCTAATGGACATACCGTTATAGCAACTTGGACAATAGTCCAGTACAAATGTTGATCTGAATTTAAAGAGCGTGTTTCGATTTGCAAATTATAAAGTGATGTTTCTTCTCTATCAAAAGAGTTCACCGTAATTAAAGTCCCACTAAAATAAAATGAGTTCAAGTTCCATTTTTCTTTTCTTTTTTTTTTACAAAAAAAATTATCGGTCTATACTGATTTACAGGGATGATATAAATTTCATTCTTCAGTTCACTTTTTCTTTTTACGATTATATAAAATTACATTTCGCTGCTTATGGCAAATTTGTTATCCTCGTTTCCACCGGTGATCGTGTGATACATTTGTCCCTTTGTTGAATCATCCTGTAACGGCATTCAGTTATATTATTGCAAATGTTTTAGAAAATATTTTACAGCAAAGAAAATTTTTTGGGATAATTTTTTTTTTGAAACTCACCCCAAGTGTAATAATAATAGAGTACGGTGGGGTTGCTTCATTTATTTCAGTAACATAGGTTTGAATTGTTTCAGGTGAATCGACACTTTCTAGAAAAACACTAACAAGCATAAACAGATGCTAAAAGCTGATCGTTTGATAGCAAACTTTTTTGCTACTGAAAAATTATTCTACTCGAAAAGTAATCTGCTGTTAAGGATGTGGCCCGTTCATGACTTACCAGCCACATCCAACAGCTGCAATGATTCCTTCCAGTTCGACCTTCTGATAAGACGGAGCATTTGAAGGTTATGCGACATGATAGTCACTGTTTCAAATATATATTGAAGGAATTCTTGATTAATTATGTCTGGCAATTACCAGATGTAGAAGAAGTAATTGGAGACTTGGCAACTAAAAAGTTGGGTAAACCGGCTATCTGATTCCGTCCAAATGCTGCCGTTTTTTGGTCAAGTGTTGTTACTTCAGGCACAGCATAGACAATTATCACTGCTTGACTTGAAAGGCCCCCACCATCAATTGCTTTTAGTACAACCTGAAAATTATGATCTTACTTTTTGCAGCAAGAGATGAAATTCTGGAAAAATCATGAAGAATTGGCTGTGATTCGTTTGTAAAGGTTGCATTTTTACAGTCATTAACGTATCTTTAATTTCGTTAAATTAGCAATTGAAATCTTAATTTAGAAGCCATTCTAAGTCTAACATAAACTGGGTTTTATAATTATTTAGCAAGCAAAAACTGCGTGTTTTGATTGTCATCGATGGAACATTGACTAAAAATTCACTTGAAACTATGAAAAAATTGTTTGTAAGTTATTTAAGTTATAATTTCATTTATGTTTACTTCATATTGTTCACCGGCTTTCAAATTTCCAACAGCATTTAATTGATGCGCGTTACTATCGTATCGGAAATTATTGTACGCTCCACCACTTACTGATACCAATTGATAACTTATTTGTGCATTCGTGCCAGCATCATTGTCCGTTGCATAAACCTGAATTAGACATAAATATTTCAATCTACTGGTTGGTTTTTTTTCCAAAAGTCAGAATTTTCAAGAAGAAATTTGAAATAACCTTTATGACAGGACGATCAGTACCACTCGCACTGACATTGGCCATATAAACAGAGGAACTGAAGCGTGGCGGATTATCATTGATATCCATAACATATATTGTTATTGATATTGGTTCGCTACTACGAATTGGCGTCGTATTTACTTCTCGAGCTTCTATCTTTAAGTGTTCCATCACTTGAGTTAACAGCTTGTCAAAAATGATTTTAAAAATTTCATTAATTTTTAGTTTCTTTTCTGGAATAAATAATTTTTAAATTAAAGAAATTGCTCACATGCAGCTGATATGTTGATGGATTTGGAGGATTAGCGCTAATATATGGCACATTTAAGTAGACATAACCTCTTTGATCAACAGCAAATATGGATGAGCCTAGTCCTGTTAATATGTATTCATAAACGGCTGGAGGCATGCCAGGCTTCTACAAACAAAAAAATATGAAGATGCCGTAGAATATTTTCTTCCTTTGAAAAAAAATGAAAAAGAAAAACCCAGTACATGCAGAAATTTGTTAGTTTTTGTTGGAACTAAAGTTTTTAGACGTACAAACTCTAATTACAAGATTCTACAAAAATAGTTACTGAAATATTACTACCAGATCATCATCGTAAACGCTAATTTGAAGTGAATTTGAAAATGCAGAAGGAGAAACCCGAACTGTGGTACCCATTTCTGCTGATTCCGCTATATAACCTTTATGTGATGAAGCCTGCAATTTGATTTTTCGAAAAATTAGTACTTGGATATTTGTATTTCTTTCAATTGAAGAATTAATGAATGAAATAACGTCGTGACATTAATGAAGCTAACTGTAGTATGATGGATGAAAGATGCAAAATAATGGAAACTTTTCAATCTTTAAAAATGTTTTTCTTTTCTTTTCAGTGACAGAAAATTTCTTATGGTAGTAGAGAACAATAAAGATTTTTTGAAAAAAAAACTCTGACCTTCAATGTGGGCGGATGTAGAGAAGGAATTTTGACATTGTCTTGAACTGTTTGTAGCGCATGCGGTGTCACCATTTGTGAAACTGTGTCGACAAATAGTGAACAAATTTGTAACAGAAGTAAAACATCGAGATTGTACCACATTTTTCATCAATACAAATTTTTCTCTTTCGAGCAAAAGAGATGCAAATTTTGCGACTTTTCCAGAATATAGAAACGTGAATCTTCAGAAGTATAGAATCAGAAGATAATCATAAGATGCCGAGAAGTGCAGGGATAAGCAACGATAAAAATCAGTACTGATATCCCATTATCTGAAATGATTTATGGCAACAGTGATGATTGGCAGAAATAAAAAGACAAAAGATAAAAACAAAAATTTAAAAACCATAATTAAGCTTTATATATCAATAAAATATTATTCAGTGAGCAAGAAGTAGCAGCAAAGAATGTTTGATCAGAAATTCCCATCTTTTTTTAGTTTGGAACACCGTTATCTGTCAAAAATGGTAGCAGAAGAATGGAATTGAATTGAATTCAGCAACTATGGAATAAATTAAGTTAGATCAGAGAAGAATATGAAAATGCATTACATAGCAGTGCAACAAATATAAATTCTTCCCAATATTAACACTTATTTGGTTTACTTAGATTGAAGAATCGCTGCAAGGTATTTCTGCACCGCAACGAAAAGCTTTTTGCTCTACGCTGAATGCCAATTAAAGTTGATTCAGAAGCTTACAAAGCAAAGAAGTAAACAAACCCCATCATTATCTGTACTCAACAAAGTGAACAACAGCTTCAGTCAAACTACAGAAGATACTTTGATTTTCTCAAGAAATGATGATGAAAAATGCGAAGTACAAAAATTGGTAAATATTGCCAACTGTAGAAAAAAATTGATATTTCCGGAACAGTAATTTTCTTTAACACATGAGTTAATATTTGTATAAGGGAAACAGAAAGGAAGGATAAATAGCAATGACTGAAGTGGTGAGGACCATCGGTCACTTCTTTCAACAATTACATACATAGCTGATCTCAGCAAATAAGGCAAGCAGGACGTGATCAACAAAACCCACCTGTCGAACATATTTACACAGATAAATATATTTTCGGAGAGATATTTTCACATAAAAATTCCTTACAAAACTCATTTTTTCCATTCAATGATCCAGAATTTTCCATTGAATGAATTGGTCAATTTTGTCGTATTAAGGATCATTTAGTAAACTTAATATTTCGCCCAAAGAAATATTTTATCAAAGAAGCCGGAAATTTTTGTTAAAAAGTTATAATTTATCAAAATAAGTTAGCACTACGGTTATTGATTTTTCTTTTCTGCTGGGTTCATTACCGCAAGCCAAAAGTTGACCATCTCCAGAAAAAAACATTACTTAATCATGAATAGCATGTTTTTAATACCTAACAAACAAATAGCACTTTAATAATGTTAGTGTCGATAAATGTGTGTAAAATTAATTTCACTTAAAAGCTAATTGGAATTCACACGCATGCATACTGAAATACGCATGAACAGACGTTTTAAGGGTCAGTATCACGGTAAAACGAGTGAAAAAAAAATGAAAGTGAACTGGACTGCAACAAAGACTTCAATTATTTATTTTTTTATCTTTTGCTACGTAAAAGATTGCCGATTTCAATAGATTGCAAATTCGTAAAAGGTGAGAAAAATTGAAAAATATCAAAATGTAGGAAAAAAAGTGAAATGGCATTTAGAAAATATAACCTTCATTGCGATAATGAAAAAAGAAAGAATTGTAACCCAATGAAGCGGTTCAGATTTTCTGCTATCAGAGATTCCTCGTAACTTTTTGTGCATCAATTTTTTTTATGAAATCGGCAGTAACTAAGATCTCATATGAGTGTCATGATTTATTTCAGTTCGTTTGACCCATGTAATCTGTATTTTTAGTTCCAAAGTCGAAATAAATAATTCATCTTCAAAATTTCAAATCTAACTTTATTTCGATAATAAAATCTTAAGTTTTAAGCAATGGTAATTTCAAAAATTGCAAAATTGCGTTCTTAATGAAATTAAGTACATTACTATTAGAACCTCATATGAAGGTAAACCTTCTCTCGCTTCAAACTTTGTTTGGTAATGGTAATATTTCATCAGTCAAAATTTTTCCAGACTAGAAAGCATAACAGCACATATCGTCTGCTTTAGCATCTTAGTCTCCTTTTTGATCCAACAACATATCATCGCAACTTTTTTAGAAGGTAAAGATGAACTCCTTTCATCCTTTTATGCATAGTACACTGACCATACTTCTTGCAAATAATTGCAAATCGTTACTTCCTATGAAACATTTAAAATAATTTTAAAAATAATATTTGACAACATTTGGAGTGACAACTACAAAATTCGTCTGTGAACCCTGAATAACCCTGAATTAATCCTGCGGAATGGAAACATTTGAAATAATTCCATGTTTAAGACAGCATGAAGCTCTTTATAAGTTTTACACTTCTTAAGTTCATCAAAAAATTGACCATTCATAAAGTTACTGACATTTGCTCATTGATTTATCAATAGCCTTTTTATGTTGAACTACAAAGGTTGGCAAAAGCTTGTAACTTTTACAAATGATGAGGTAAAAATAGGAAAGAATGATATTTCGCGGAAATTTCGTGAAATGAAATGCGTCAAGAAAAGTGAAGTTGAAATGTAAGCTGAGAAGACAAAACTGAGAAAAGGTTAGATGGATCGGAAAGTACACAAATGTTGAGAACCTAAAGGATGGCTGTGGTGAGTAGTGATGGGATAGAAGTGCTCAGGTATATTTAAACGGTTCGATCCACACTCCTATAACGTGGTAGTGCTTTTGTACCATTGGACACTGCATCAAAAACAAATAAAGCATATCCCCAGTTCAGGACCTAGCAGCATTACTGACCGGCTCCTCTAGTTTACCATCATCAATCCACATATTGATCATTGCACTTCTGCCCACACAAAATTCGATTATATGGCTTTCATATTGACTGATAAAGTTTTTTCAAAGTATTCTTGATTATCTTTGAAAATTTTTTAGTGCATTTTGAAGTTAGCGAGATTATGTGTCGATACCGATAGCTTTGATTTTAATTTTAAAATTTTATTGATTAAAAAACTGAATGAACTCTTCCTTTTATCACTTGCTTCTAAATTTTATGAGGACGGATAAAGATCCATCGAAGGTTACTCAATTTCAGTTTTAACTAGACATAAATTCTTACTGATGGTTCATCGCATGGAAATCCGTTTCGTATATTACCAGCGATAACCTACAAACTCAAAGATAGCGCATTCAGGAAACTTCAAAGTCAAAGAACGAAATTACCAAAAGTTAAAACTAGGGAAAAGGATGATTTATACATACCTACTTGTTGTATAGGTATTTCTTCTTATGGACTGATAGTGCAAAATTCTTTCAAGGTTCTTCGAAATGAAATCATATCTTACCGCTTTGTTGTCAACAGGCTTCACTTCAAGCCTTTTTCGGAAAGATTGAGGTTGAAGTATTCATGAAGTTGAATAACATCTTCTTACCTCTCTGGACGGGAATTTAGCAGGAGTCGTACTGCGTGAGATATTGAGTTCAAATATATTTGACAATAACATTGGATCGATATTAGTTGCCGAATCATTTTTTCCATCCTTAAATGTCAAACAAACTTCTGATAAACTCTCCTATTAACAATATGTGATAGAAATAAACTGGTGATAAAATTGACCAAGACTTCCACTTATAGTATAAATACATATCGATATGTCCGTAAAACTTCCAACAGATTCTGGACGAATTCATCTCGAAGTTCTTTGCTTTGTTTCATTTTTATCTAACATGACAAAAATGGACGGATGGAAAATGTTAGTCATCTTTGATCCATCCATGTTAGGGAGCACACTAAGAGGAAACGAACATTTTGAAGAAATGAAGCAAACTACGAGGAACAGAACATATACGACGAAAAAGTGACCGATTTCGTCTATATGCAAAATAATATATGTTTTTGCGGAGGACTGAAAGGTCTAACCGTAAACCTTTAAATTATCTATTAAAAAAGATCACTTATTGATCGTTTTCATAAAAGTCAATCAGTCACCTTTCACTGATCTTATAATTCTAGGTGAGTAAGAAAAAATAACGCCGAAGTAGAACCACAGAAAAAAAAAATCAAACATTAGAGGTGTTTGAAAAAAAATCAAACATTAAGTTAAGAAAATGCTGTAAATGTTACAAATGGGTTCATTAGCGCCTCTTCCAATTTTTTCATGGATGGATATCTGTTAATTTATTCATTGAATATTTCCAGCATTATTCTATTCCAAAATTTTCAAATTTGATCAGATATCTCCAAAAATCTTTCAGATCTTGGAAAGTCCTGTCACATGGAAATAATTTCTGATAGAAATACTGGAAGTGAGCAACTAACTATCAGTTAGCACTTATTCAGACTTTTCTTACCGTACGGTATCAGTTAGTTGTATTTCCTGAACTCTTCTAACAATTCACTTTTTTGCTTTGAATTGATTTATACATATCTTTTCAGGTCACAATTTTTCCTCTCTCTGCTGCATTTTACTAAGTTTTATGATATGCTTCACATTAGGATTAAATTTTGAGGTAGGATTCCTTTTGCCAGTTCTTCATTCTTTATCCGTTTATTTACTCTTTCATTCATTTTGTTTCATCATACTAATATTCGAAACGAAATACAATTGCTATATATTTTTGACACTAGGTATAATTGACCAAATTAGCTGTTTAACAAGATGCATTTAAATATACTGTCTTTAGCTAACTTAGCAGTTGCCTTATCAAAGATATGATCTTTTCACTCCACCGAATTTAAATCTAAACACAACAATTGAGAAACATTTCCATTACGCAAAATTCTTGGTCCATTACAAATCATTTATCAATAATTTTTAGGTGTAAGTATAAATAACATAATAACCAAAATATCCACGGTTCAGATAGCTATAAATTAGTTTCTATAAATTAATTACAAGCGATAGTGTCATATACATTCAAGTTACAGCTCTTTTACGATTTTGGATTTATTTAAGATGCAGTGTAGAAAAACAGTTTCATTTCCAACTAAGTATTAATGCTGATTTTATCTTTAAATCTTTTCCTTTAGGGTTTATGATTAATTAACTTGGAGATACTAGCTGCTTCCTTAAAAATAATATAAAATATAAAATTTATTGCTGAAAGAAAACAATTCAATTTAATAGAATACTTCACTCATGATATATATGGCCTTGTGATGCGATATATCATTTCTTCTATAGAGTAACTACTCACAAAGTTACACCATCTATTATCAATGCACTTATCTTTACTTCTTACACTGCATTACAAGAAATAGGAAGATAATTAATAATTTACATTCCTATTAGCTTAGATTTAAGGAATCGTATTTCCAATTCGCAAAATGTTACTCAGTTAATAAAGAAGCGTTATTTGAACAATTGAACACTTTGAATTATTGTGCTGTTCATGCTGTTTTACCAAATGGTGCTCCAGCTGAATGCGACAGGCTGTTTCTCAACATGGTCGTATATGGAAATTGTCATGCTTCTCTTGAAAAGATATTAATAGACCTCAAACAAATCAAATGTGATATTAGTTGTCTACAGGTCGATAATAAATGAGTATCTCGCTTTAATGATTCGGTCGTTTTCATTATGAGATGATCTAATGATCAATACACCGTATCTTACCACTCTTCGCACAGAAGTGATTAATAAACCATTTTGGCTTCACTTGATGGCAGTGTTGAACTTCACGGATAGTACTCCAAAGTTAAAAAAAAGATATTGCTGCTTAAAATGGACCTACCATTGAAGACTATTTTCTAAGCTAATAATTATTAACATTATTTCTGATTCATTTCCAGATTTCATTACGATTCGTATAAAATAATAGAACGCACAATAAAATCGATATCAAACGTTGCAAGCATAATTGATTTTGATGTACATCAACAAAGCCTACATCTTTAGTGCAGATCCGAAGATAAAGGAGCCAATGCTCGACAATCTTAATCATTTATAACTGATGGTTATAATATCAGCATTGAAATTTTCTAGCTGATGTTATTTCAGATGTATTGGAACATCATAGCGTTGCTTTGATTAATGATATGAGTGGAAATTTGATGATGATCCTTAAAGACAATGGCACGCAATGGATACAATTAATACCATAATTATGTATTCACTCTTTGTACCATCGCATACGTACAATGTTATTCCAAATGACGCTGATCCCATTAATTTAATATCGTGTATCACTGGACAAAAAAAAAAAAAAAAAAAAAAAAAAAAAAAAAAAAAAAAAAAAAAAAAAACATTAACAGGTTACTTATCTTCGGTTTTGATCAAAATTCAGTAATTATTGATTCTTATCTTAGTTTTGGAAAATCTCTGCTTCAGAATATTTGGATTTTACGGACTGCAAAAGGATTACAAAATTTGCAGTAAAGGTTTGATGATTTATTCCAGGATGATTATTCATTGGGCTTGTCCTTAATCGAAACTTAAATTTGGTAACAATTTTTACGCTATTTGTATTATACAACAATGTTAATTTTTTCCCAATATATAATTTACGCGTTCACATGCAGTTTGTGTAGCACAAGCTGCTTCGCAGGAATGATAACTACCGGAATTATGGTTGCTGATCCAAGTGAAATAATAAGTGTGAACAATATGTTGTCCACGTATTATCCAAGTGATTTAGAGCATTCCCGTAACAAATTGTTGTTATGGAATGAAATACATTTGAAACAATGCTTTGAGCTCTGTTTCAACTTTTTTGTTCGATTCTATCGTTAGATAAGCTTCAACCATAACAAATTAACTTATAAGGCTAAAATTAAGTAAATTTTTGATTTTGTTTATATTCGGGTAAATTTCGGCTTGATAACTTTGAATATCAAATCAAAGTTTCCAAAAGGAAGAAATGCAATCCAAGTAATTTATTGTAAATAGATAATAAATTCGATCTATACGATAACAAACTTCCCCTCTGCTTCACGGCAAATATTTCCATCTTCAAAATCTTCCAAAATATAGCAATATCTGAAATTTGTGTTTCTCAAGTATTTCCTTCCCAAAAAATAAGCAGCGTATCACGTAATTACATAAATGCTATCGCATTTAATTAATGGAATTAGTCGTTAGTAGCAGAACCTGAACAAAGCTGAAAAGTCCTTTAGCGATAAAGGGAAGATTTTTCAATCAAAATCTTTATTCAAATCAAAAAGCTGAGGTCAAATAGGAATGCAGAAAAGTTATAAAATCATACTTTCTAGTAATTTATGGAAATTATGATATAAATATTTCGTCTGCAGACGGATCTTTGTATTCGACAATGTAGTGAGCATAAAAATTCTCAGTCAGCTTCCGATAAATCTAAATAAAAGTTTCCAGTTTAATTCTCTTAAGAAAGCTAATAAGGTGGTTACTTCACAGTTGAAAATGACGAGTTAGGAATCAAAATCTTCTTGCAATGTTTAAGTATAATTATTTCAGATATTTTGTGAAATTGTTTTCAGCGAGTTTATACCTTCATTTTTATTCAAATTAACTTTTATTTTTATCCAATTTTTGGCTAATTTTCAGTAAGTTTTTCCATTTTTAGACAGTTTCTGTACCTGTGAAAACCCGATTAGGTCTTTGATTTAGTTTTATATAATTTAACGAATATAATGCAGTTGGATCTTACGAAAGATATATAGTTTCTGTAAATCAAACCAAAAATTTTCCTGAAATACCGTTGTTACTGATATCTCTAATATTCGGCTTTGAAATCATCCTCTGTTGCTTATCATTCATGAATCTTCTAAAAATTTTCGGATATGCAAAAAATCTCATCATGATTTCAAGAAACATCATGGTGTCATACTTCCCTATCTTGGGCAATAATGAGAAGAAATAAGGAAACAACTTCTTGTTCCATTAACATCCTACAACACTTAGAAACTCTCATCTCTTAACTGATTGCCGGAAACGGAATATTTTCGATTGTGTATGTTTAAATTCAGTTTAGTTATTTATGTCTCTCCTATACTGTTTAAAATGGGGCTCATGAGATTCGTGTTGGTTATATAAATTTGAATACCATATCTTCAATTATTTGCTTTCATTTCATTCTTGAGCTGCTGTGCAGCATATTCTTAACTAAAGCAAAATCGAAAGCAGAAACATCTACTTTTCATGAAAAGATTGCAAATTTCTGACCAAACAATAAAAAACATTTATTTTTTTAAAATATTTTAACAAAAATTCCCATAGATGTTTGAGCTGCGGAGATTTTCAAAGATGCCTAATTTGCGGAATTTTCCAAAAACACTTTCCAGTCCAAAACTAACATTTCTGAATGCAATGAGACAGACAACAATTTGGACTCCGACTTTTAGGAGTTGATCAAATTCAGACTATAACATGTGCTTCGAAAAAACTTCCTGCATCTACTAGGGAGAGATTTTGTTTAATTATTATTAAGAGGAAACTTTTTAATCTTAAATAAAAAGGAAGACCTCATGAAAAAAAGACAACTCAGTATATAATTAATGACTACTTGGTTATTTGTGGATAAGAATAGGGCAGAAAATAAAGTTCAGAATTTCATAATCACTTCATACAACTGAAGGATCGATTAAACATCGATATTGTAAGTGAGAAAAGGAACAATTAAATTATTATGATCGCATTTTTTTCAGAAAGCAAGAAATTTTTAAACGAAAGCTTGAAAATCCACTATGGAAAAAACCAAGAAAAAGATCTGATATTACTGGAGACGATAATCTGCCAACAAATAAAAGCTATTAATAAACATGTGGAATAATAATGTGAAATTTTAATACATCAATCATCCATTCTTTAACATAACATTCCTTGACCTTTTGTTAAAAGATAGTAAATGTTTGGCTGTTGCAAATTAAGGAAAAGGAATTACTATTGTCTGGATAGAAAAAGCAAATAAAAATTATAAAGGAAGAAAACACCTACATGGCTCATTTATACGAAATAGTTTAATTTAATTCTGAAATGCCCTCGTTTAACATGACATCCGGAAATACGTGACATCATATTGAAAAAGGATAATTAAAATTCACTTAATTTATTCGAAGTTTGGATAGAAAAATATATTAGCATGTAAAATGTCAAAAATAGAAAACAACAATGTTTGAAAAAATAAGGGAAGCATGAAGTTATCAATTGCTTCTTGAAAAAATTACGGCTCCTAACCATATTCAACAATTTTATTAATAAGTAAAAAATTAGAATAAATTCAATAATGAGACCAAAATCAAATTCATGTCTACTTTTTATCGGGCTATGATTGTATTATTATCAGACATCCATTTTGGATTTCTCTCTAGTTTCACCCATCCCTCTGTTTCCAACCCTTTTAATTCATTATTCCGCATTGAATCATAGCCTTTTATATTAACATAGAGTCGAGTTTCAGATGAATTGCAATAGTTTATAATTTATAATTTGTTCTTTTCTATACGGTTTGCTTTAAATATTAGCAAAATTATTGATTGTTCTGGATATTTTTATCAGTGAAACTAATAAATGACTTGTAACTGGAAGATTCTATTCACAATTTACTTTTAGCCATTAAAGCCAACATTTTCAAAGTCAAACTTAGTGATTCAAAGTTTTTTTTAAAGCCCTTCAGATTATCTGGCTTGGAAATATTTCTAATGCTTCCGTAAAGAATTCCATTAAATAGTATCAATAAAGATGCCACCAAGACAGTAACCTGACTAGCTGGATATTGAAAGGAAGTGCAAAGTTTTCGCATTTTAAAATTTTACTAGAGTTTTTGTGTCACCACTTAAAAATTCAAATAAAAGAAGTTGTTGATTAATTGCAGTACTCCAACGAACTGACTTGTAACTGTTGTTGCAAAGCTCATATAATTGTTGCTTTTCTTCTAAAATTGATGAAGTATCAATCGCCAAGCTAATCAATTGATAATCTGTTAAGGGTCAGTTCAATAGTGATTTGAACTTTTTTAATATTTAGAGATTCATACTAAGTGGTAGATATTAGCGGTTTGTTTGAGATCCACGCCTAGCCCATCAAATGATTATGTTAAATTTTGCAGCAGACTGCCTCAAAAGTAATTAAACCAAAACGACCTTAGTACAGCATAGATGTTGCTTTTTAGAAAAACAAAATGTTCGCCACTAATCATCTTATTGCACTGAATCATTTGAAAGTTTTTGAATATTCTAACAGTATTGTAATTTAAATCTATAATGCTATACTTGAGAAAGGATCGAAAAATATTTCTATTTAAGAAGTGGAGATTGATAGGGAAAATTGGACCAGCTCTCTTTTCGATCTCTCCATTAATGCTTCTTTTTGTTGAAACCGCGTAGAATTTAAATATATATCCATTAAATCTTTTTATCATTTTTAAAACACTTCTTAAAACACCGATAGCAAAATTCTCAAATCACACTCTAAAAAGATCCGTAAGGTAATTATTGAACTCTGCACGAGGTTCATGCTGTGATTTTGTAATCTGTCGTGCCCTGCCAATGTTATGGCATGAGAATATCACTTTTAAGTTACCGCTTTTTACATTTTTATCTTCAGATCTGGAAAAAAAGTTGGTCTCATTTTGAGAGGAGATATTAAGTCCTCAAATGCAGATCACTAATAAATAATTTACTTCCAATCTTTTCTCAACCTTTTCGTACTTTAGATTTTAACCATAGATAAATGTGATATAAACCTATTTTTAAAGGTATAGGTCAATAAAACACCCAAGTGTAGGAATTTTACGATCATCCCAGTTCACTTTTTGTGGGATAATCCGTTTATTATTTTAGCCTGTTTAGTTCCTCAAAAATTTCAAACAAAGCTTTTATAATTCCCAAAATTATTTACCACTTCTATTCTTCGTACTCCAGATGTGAGGAATAGAAGTGACAATTAATTAACGAGGAGATATTTTGCTTGATTGAAGATACCTAAAAAGGCGCGGTTTTCAATATGGATTAAGATACCTACAAAAACATATATATATATATATATTCGATTACGAATGGATGATCACAATAAGCCGTTGTAGCGAAAAATTAAGAGAATTCGTGTCAAAATAATAATGGTAATCTGTATTTTATCCCTCATTGGACTAATTCATCTTATAAATTGTTTTTAAGTGAATAATATAAGGTCAAGGGTATTCTCACCCTTGTTTACGATTGTAACATTTAGCTTATCTTCACCTTTGTTTAAGGTGTGATGATCGTAACACAAAATGGAAGTCCATCGTCATTAATAGTAATTCAGCGTGACCTTGTTTACGGGTCTACCTCTGTATTCAGTAGGATTGTAAAACGTGTAAGCCACTCTCAGTCCACATATGTATATATAGGTTAGGACTCCCAAAGGAAGTCACCTTTTCATTTCACCTTTTCCAAGAAAAGCAAGGAAGTCTTCCTCGAACAAAGGATCTTTCTTAAGAAAGAGAAAAGTCGCTGAGGCAAAGGATAGGTACCATAACAAATCGCTTCTAAATTACCGCAACTCTCTGTAACGTCTACTGTTATTAAGTTCTGATATTAAAACAAACTTCTACAACAATTTTTGTCTGTGAAACAACAAACTAACCAAAACTTTCATGACAGTGGTTGTGTTGTGAAAGATAAATTCAAATCGATATACATTCTTTCTATTTTGCTATTGTCAAACTATACATTGAATGGCCCCCAATTCGATTCCAAATCAGAGTCCAAGAAAAAATGAAATTGAATGAAAAACAGATTGTACGCATTCTGACTAAAAATTGTCTTTTTATGGCGATTATTTGTTACATATGTTGGAGCTGAAAAATATATTTGTAATGTTTCAACAAGGCATACTTTTACAGTATGTATAACCAATTTTCGATGACAACCAATTTTTGAGCTATTAAAAGAACGAAATTTTAATGCATTTAGGATTCAGCATTCGATATGCATTTCCATCTAATTAATTAATGTACATAGATAAGCGCAAAGTGGATTATCAACTAGTTTAAAGTAAATGATGATTTGCTTCTGACTAATACTCATCATTTTTCCCGTAAACCATACAAACAATCTTACTTATCCGCTTTCGAAGAAAACCGACAACTACAGTTACTCTTGAAAAAAGAATTTGATTCCAAATAAGAAAGTCTTACTATCATTGCTTTTACTTGCAAGAACAAAAGAAAGTTATGAAGAATGCGTGACCCATGAAACCAGAGGAAAACAAATGTATGGATATTTGCATAATTATCGGTAATTGTCTCCTGAAGATTTTTTGGTTAATTTTACGTCGAAATAAGTAGCTCATCTGTTTGTTTACAATAAATATCCATATTATCAGTGGTAAAATGATGATCGTAAACAGAAGCTAGTGGATGCAAAATGACCGGTTTTAGCAACGTTTAGTACTATAGACACACATTTACAACCAATTCAATGCTATTATAGTCATGATAATTACGGGAGCGTTTTGTGAGGAATGATGTAATAGATTCTTCTTTCTCCACTCTCTCTCTCTCTCTCTTTCTCACTTCCTGTTAAGATAACAAAATTTAATTCCTCAAGCAACAAATTAACAATATATGGTACATTGCATACAGTGAAATGACTTTAAACTATCAAATCCTTAAATTTAGACATCTTTTTTGCAAGCTCTTTAGATGATCTTCAAAATTTCAATATTACCTTTGAAAGTTGTTTAGGATTTCATAAGTAGATCGATATTGTTTCTTGCTCACGATCACATATGCTTATTGATCCTTTTCTTGAAATCAGTATGATAAGTGCAAGACATTTATTCTTAAGAAAAACTTACTGTTCTTATCTATTTATTTTGAAAATAGAGACTAATTGATCGATTTTTGTGAGATTCGGTTAATATCGATGGAACAGTGAGGGGTGCTATATTATTTACATTTCGACCAAACTTGTGTACCAACCAATTCGATCTTTGTCAAGAGAGTGGCAGTGCAGCAGTACGAAGCTGATATTATTTGGATATGAGTACCTTTCTCCTTCTCCTTCTTCAATTCTTTTTACTGATTAACTGCGAAATTGTAATAAAGTAATGCAAATGAAACTTATCATATTTTATAAAGTTTTTGGAATTTTCCGATTCAATAAATGATTAATTTTTTTGTAACACATTCAAAGATTTGTAAAGAATATCATTTTTTTTCTATCGTAAAATTTTATATTTTACTAAAGCATGAAATGAAGACAAGATGACAAATCGTAGCCATAACTGCCAAGAATTAACAGTCTTTTAATCATATTAATAGTATTCTTTAGCATTTGATATCACAGATTATCACCAAAATGAGCAAAATCCCCAGAATGGAGTCATTTTTACCAACTTTGAAATAATTAAAATCTCCACGATTTTGGTGAACAGTTCTAAACATGATCCAGTAGTTGGACAGAATGCTTTCAAGAATACAATATATTGAAAACAAATTTTATGTACTCAATGTGGGTGTTAGGAAAAAGGAAGGGAAAGGGAAATGCATTGGACAATGTCACCAACGAGAGCGCTATATGAATATCCATTTATCGCAACGGCATATCGAGTCATTTAGGGTTGACCTTTACCTGTTGTCTGTTGATCTTTTGATAATGGGAGCATAAACTCAATGGTTTTCGTCCTCAGCCCCATCAGCCATTTCATTCTACAGAGGAATTTGCTATAAAGAAAACGTCATAATACTGCACAGGTGTGTCACTACGTGTCTGTTCATTTCTAACTTGATCTTTTAAGACCCAAAGGGCACTACTTATCACAGTGTTAAATAAAGAATGTGAAAGTTTCACTTTCAAATTTAAAGTAAGAGTAAAAAATGGAATTGTCTTAAAATATTTTTGAGGGAATATTTCTTTTGCAATTAGCAATTAGACAAACATTTGAAATGAATGCTGGACAGACCAATATAACTATGTTAGGACTATAACTGAAACTTTCAAAAAAGATATAATTTAGGCGGCTTGCCAATTTTTTTTTAGAAGTACAGCGATGATGGTAGGAGTGGTGGAGTTGAAGAAGAGTGGAGTTGGAATAGTAGAGGAGAGGAGGGGAGAGAGATCGGCATGGGAGATCGGCGATCCCATCTTGACGGGTCTCATTGAGCAGTGTCAAGGAATCATCACCACCATCTGTGTCACAAACGCAGTATGTTGAACGGAGGGACATTCCCGAGGGAGAAAGAAACCGTTGGAGAGAGGAGGGAGAGAGGGAGGCGGACGTTTCAGGCAAAGGAAAAGGTGACTGTTGCTGTTGTCGGGAGGGTGCGACAGGGAGCATCATTGGAGACAGGAAGGGCCATAGCTCGACGACACTTCAGTTTGTGTGGTGGTAACGTTGACGTGAATGGACGACAGTTGAGGGAATGGGGAATAGGTCGTCATCGTCGTCACAGATGCCCCCGTATCTGTTGGGATCAGGATCAGGTTCAAAAAATGTCCCGAAACATGGTTCACATTACTACACAGCACCTTTCATCGCACCAGTTTTTCATCAGTCAGTCAATTCGCTCCAACATTTCAGTGGTACTGATTCCGGATATATGACTAGTCCAGCTGATTCCGAACGATGGCGAACAAATGTTAGTGATATCATTTAGTCCTTTCTCATCGTTTAGTTACTTATAAACTGCTTCGAGAATTGCTTCACGTTCAAAAGTAATCATTTCTTTCTGTCTCCTCTCTTTTCTGCCTTTTTCCTTAGCCTGTCCTGATCTTAAAGCTCTTGAGATCAGTCTTATTGTAGCTTGTTTCAAGTAAAAAAATTTCTGATTCAAATTGTTTGCTTTGTGTAGTAAGCTGATGTGTCGTTTTGATTCTTAGAACTGTCACGAATAAATAAATTTTGAACACTACATGATTAGCCAGTTTTGCTGGTTTAGCTAAATTAAATTCGAAGTTCTGAACTATTGGCCGGAGGTGTTCTGCGATTCTCTCTACTTTGCATGATGCTGAAAATATAATAAATTGAAGTTCTCTTCTTAATAAAGGTTATTAGGATAAAATGAGAAAACCTATTTATTTATCAAAATTGGAGGTTTATACAGTTAAAAAAACAGTTAAACATTTTGGTACCCAATGAAACTTTCCACCTCATATTAATTTTTAAGCTAATATGCTGTTCATTTTTCTTACAAGAACAGAATCGACTAATTACCAATACATTTTAGCTTCCTTTTTCAATTATCTGATGCTCTGTAAAACAATTCCCTGAAAACATCTTCTATTTTCGCTCGGTTGATACTGCAATTGATAAGTGGCAGTCATTACGGTTGCGATTAACTGTTGCGGATTGTTTCTCCTTAGCTTTTGCGTAATTATATTGATTCCTTTTGAGTTCATCTTATAGTCGATTTACCATTGCTGTTGTTTCTTTTGTCCCCGTGATTTAAGTCACTCTGAATCTAATAAATTTTGAGGTTTTTAAATTAGACGCATAGTTGGAATTTTGTAATCTACGATTTTGTGAAATTAGTTTGGTATGTTTTGAACGATTAGTAGAGGAGCATTATTAGAATGACTTATTGGAATTTATTGAAAATTACTTATCAAAAAAAATTATTATATTATTTTATCATGTGATCGAAACCGTTCGTTCTAGAGGCTTGAAATTTTTGTATGTCCAGAAAGGATCACTTAAAAACTTATCTGATAGATCATATAATTTGATTCGTAGAGCACTTTCATACAATCTGCTTTTCAGAGTTTCTTTTTGCTTCCATGAATAAATTAACTGAGACATGCAAATTCTTGAGATTTTGAAAATAAGTAAACAAAATAAATAGGATTATTTAAAATGTTTGCTTTTTAAATGCTACAATGTAAAATAATGGTCTTAAATTTGATGTGATTTAAAATTTTCATCATTCTTTTTTCACTACATCATTTCTAAATTATTCAGATGTTTTCATCTATTATAATTATATTTACACCTCTTGGAAAACTATATAATTAGTGATAAAGCGCTGATTTCATGCACATAACAGCAATATTAGTTATTAATGAAATAATTGAGGATAGGAAATAGGGACGTTACAATGACCGTTAAGTAGAGAAATGGCTATGATAAAAATGTTAGAAATTCTTACTCTTTTTCTTTCATTTCGTTTTTAGTTTTTTTTTTTTTCTTTGAGATATTTGACTGATAATTTCAACAGGGATGCTTTTTTTTTAGCTTTTGAAACTTTTTTTTTTTAAAAAAAAGTCCTTTTCCTTCTTACAATGAATATTTTCTCTCGTGGTTTTTTTTACTCTGTTCAGTGGAATTGACATTGCATTTTAACAAGATTAAGTACCCCAGATAAGTTAGGACGATTTTTCTGGTTAGGTTAACAGTAATCGTCACATCCGTTTTGGTCTTTTATCCTACGTTTATAAACGTGTTCGAAATTTATCCTCGTTTTCTTCGATAGTCTGTTGAGATTGACTATCGAAAAATTTCTGTGCAGATACGTGTTCGTTATGCATATTAGATGTTCAATAATTTGTCGCAATCTAAATGTATACGCTCTTTCCACTTATCCAATTTTGTTCCATGAACCCTAATGGGTTAAATTTCAAAATATAATTAGAATCAGCATGAATGTCCAAGAGTTCGCAATGGGATCTATCTAGAGTGTCCATGGAACAAAAAAACCTGTACATCAAAACGTATGTGGCTCTTTTTTAGACTCCTCTCGATACAGCTGGTGGTTAACACATAGACCAAATTCATTTTTCGAAAAAGGCCTGATATTTACACTCATATCGAAAAATTTTTTTTGTAATTATCAGAAGGAAATTTGAGGGGAGTACAACCATTAACGTTTCCTACCATGGTATTAGTAGTATGCAAACATTACATGCATATATATATATATATATATATATATATATACATATATGCAGAAAACTTGTTTCTGTATGGACAATTTATTCATTACTGGAACTTTTACTTTTTAATCGGTGTTGATAAACTATCGGTCGGAAAGAGACATACATTGCATAGCTATGTTGCACTGGTAACACTCAATTTTCGTCATGATTTTTATTTTTAATTTTTTACATGCATTTGAAATGCAGAATTTTCTTATTTGAATTTTCTAATTTTTCAGCAGCGTAATCCATATTTTGATGCGCATACGATGTTACTGCCTTTATCTGTAATTCACTTATTTGCTGACTGGATTTGTTTTCAGAATGTTTGATATTTCAGTTTTGATATTTAAACAAGAATAATTTTCAGAACTGGAAAATCGGGAATTCTCGTTTATCACTTAACGAAGCATTCTTTATGGATGGTCCACCTGGAGCATTACCATCTACAGTGCTTCCAATGCCAACAGTTATACCCATTCCGCCGCCAACTCTAAAACAATTCAAAAAGTGGCAAAAAAGGCAGAAAAAAATGTTGAAAAAAATGGGCTCCATTCCCGCGAATATTATTCCACCCCATGTACCAGTAACACCTCTGTTACAATATTCTCGTGCTTTTTCTGCCGACAATCTGTCAAGGTTCAATTTTTTTTTGAAATAGTAATTGATTTCCACATTTCTTGGGGTAATTGATTTAATTGATGGTTCACTTAAAATTCATGCTATGTGACAATATCCATTGCATTGCTACACTATCAGTAAGTAATGATAACAATGTATAATGACATTATTACAATTTAATAGTCATTTAACAGTATAATAATGTATACAGTTTAATCAATAGACGGTCACTTATTGAAATACTCATGGAATTCAGTACGGTAAGGTATATCGAATGACAAAGGATTTGCTCCTGTTTTCAAGGACAAATGCATAAAACCATCAACAAATTACACACATTCCAAAACATATACATATGTTCATCCAGAAGAACCGTTTTATATAGAATTTTATGAAAAACCTGTTGATTGTTCTCTTTCCACCACCTCTTTTCTCCCTCTCTCTTTGCCAGTATTGATTTCTTTCTATTTTCAAAAAAGAAAATTTTTGCTTGAGCATGAAAATATTGAAATTATCTGCCAAGCCATTTTACATTGTTTTTACAAGAAAATCAGAAGGCAATGAACACAGAAAACATGTAATTTGAGTTTATTCACCTTTAAACATATTTTCATGCCCTCAAAAAAGTTCGAAAACTTTCATTCTTTCTTTTTAATTCGTGCCATTAAGGATCAGAAGTATTCATTACATCTAATGAAAAATGAGAAATTATGGCTTTGGATATTAAGTTTTACTTCCATTTATTTATATTACATTGCACTTCTTCATGTTATTGAAAATTTCTTTTTGTACATGTCGTGATATGTAGGAGGCTGAGCAGAAAACCGCCAAAAGAACAGTGGAATACGTCTGAGAGAAATTAGTGACATCGAGTTTAGATAATGTTATGGTTGTCATATTTTGAAAATCAAATTTCGGAAATATCTGTCACTATATTTACTTGTCGAATATTGCAGACAAGTTTTGGATGGTTATGTAGATGTTCCAATGGCACAGAAGCGTATCTGGAAGGACTACAGGAAAGTGGCGAGAAATCAAACATACGGTAATGCTGTTCCTGATATGCCTCCTGGTCCACCGAAATCATCTTTTAGCAGGTTAATCAGTTGACATCATCGACAATAGTCCTCTAATTTATCTTTTTTTTGTTCACTTTGGAAAGAAATTTGATTCTTTTAAAAATCCATATTGGCAGAGAGGGACTGATGGGACTTCAGTTGACTGTTTTTTACTTAATAATCAAGTTTAAGTAGCTGCTCAAATGGTTTTGCTGTATCGGATTTACGGATGACCCATTCGGCTCCATCCACGAATACATCTGATCGAAGTCGTCTGACGTCAACTACCGATCATTCATCCTCATTACACCATCAAACACCTTCACCAGTACAACTGAAGAATTCATCGAATCAGCATTTGCAACGAATACGAGTATCCAGGAATGATGCTGGATTAGCTGGAACACCTAGACGGTTGCAGCAATGGAATTTGATTGCAAAGGGCGCACCATCAGCTACTGTGCGGCAAGGAACCGCTGAAGTGATTGATGAGGAAACAAGTAGTGAAGTTGGAAAATGTGAAATTGGTCACAAATCATCAGATATAAATTATGCATCCAGCAAGACTGCAGTGATCAACGAATGCAGTCATCCCAAAGCAGCAACGTCCCACGATTGCGATGAGCGAAATTACGGATATCGAAATGGTATCAGTGGTTCCACCGACAGAAATAGTCAATGTACTGATTGTAACACAAACAACGATGGTGATATCAATTCGGAACGTACCATACCCGTTAAAATAACACTAGAAGCCGAGGAAGTCCAAGAGAAGAATGTTCACTTGTTCTCCAAAAATGTCACTAATTCAACCGAGGACGACAAGGTTATCTCTTTTGTATTTCAGTAAGTAAAAAATGTACATCTATGCTGTTTATTATTCTTCGTTTCGATCTCACCCTAAAAAAAAATCATTTTAGCTTGATCATTTTATTTGTGTAACCATATCCTCCGTACTTTCTTGACCGGTTAGAATTTGTCCATTGATTAACATTTTAGAATCTCGAATTGTATTTTGGAATTTTATTCAGGTATTTTCAACTGATGAGACAGCTTCAAATCCATTCCAACGATACAATTCTGCTCCTGGAACTGCATCTCATAATCAAACTACACATCAAACGCAGTTGGGATATTTTCCGCTCAAAAAGTCCACTTAATTTATTTTATTAATAGTTCAAATTTTTTTAAACAAAAAAAATATGTAAACACACTCCTTCTCACTGGCTTGTTTTATATTTTTCCGGAGATAGATTCTAACACATTATATCTGTTCCGTCAAATGCTTCTTTTACATAGTTTTGATGTTGTGCTAGGGTTTCAATCTTCTACTTTTTAGAAGTGCGGACTATGGTTCCACGATCAGTTCATTAACCCAGAGTTCGAATATGAAGACCGAAGTCAGCGATATTGACTTCAGCTGGGTGAACGATGTCGAAAATCGCCTTGAACGAGAAATTGCTTTCGTGAGAGAAGGTTTCGCTGCATTTCCATCATTTTTGTGGATTTATATATCGCTTTGAATTTGAATTCATATATATCCCATCTTATCGTTGATTTCATTTTCTTTTTTTTCAAACTAATGAACAATTTGTTATGGTTTCCAATTCATTTGTTGTATCTTTGTTACTTCCGTTTTTTATCATAATAATTTTTGTTTCATAGATTCTCGACAACATCTACAGCGACAACAGCAACTACCAGTGCAATACTTCGGAATGGATTTGGATCAGTCTAAAACCGGTAAAGGTGAGGCAGCAATGGTTGTTTCACCGGTATACACTACCACTACAAAATCACTTGAAGTATTCGGCGAATGCGAATCTCGCAAAGAACTCAGCCAGATACATTCTGATGTTCGTACCAAAGCAGCAATGTTCGATACAGAAGCTTTTCGAAATGATCGAAAAGTTGATGAACAACAGGTTCTGTTATGTCTGGAATATTAGCAATCATCAACTTTGTTTTTAAAAGTGATGTCAAGTATATTCATGAAACAATGTTCTTGTTTTGCCAGGCTGCGTATCGTTTTCGTTCACGATCAACTCCCCGTGGTAATGTATACATACCTCAGCCCGATTACCGAAGTTACGATCCAATTTCTGTAGATATATCACAAAATTCGAGCCGATACGGTGGTATTCATTCAAGTAATGCTCCTGTTGCAACTGGTCCTAAGTACGACCGATGTCCACAACGCTATAGCGTGAGCTGTTAATTCACTGGAATTATCTTTGGCGCAGTTAAAATTCCCATGAGTATTCTTAAATCATTTAAGTGAATTTACTTTCGTTTAACACTATTTCTTTGTTCTAAAAAAAAGATATAAATAAATCAGACATCAAAATAATAAGTTATTCGCAGAATATAAAACGAGAAGTGCACATTAAAATGATGTATAATACGATCACATTTATCTAAGAACCTATCTTGATTTCAGAAAGCAAATTTCAGCGGTAAGAAAACCGCAATATATATTATTCTTTGAATTCCCCTTTTTTTCCTCATCCTCATGAAGGAGGTGAAAGTGGCGAATTATAGTTTTTAGTCCATATACTGGATGATTCTTCGAAGTTTTACATAAATATCAATATATGGTTAAATAGCTTGCATTTCCCGATCACTGAACGGTTTCTACATTTTCAGGAAAGTAACAATATGAAGCTTAATGGGAATGTTACGGAAGTAGGAGCAAAATGTAGCAATTCTTACCTTAGTAATAGTAGTGAACAAATCATTAAGCAGCAGCAGCAGCAGCAGCCATATTGTAAGTATGGAGATGAAATGTTGCAACGTAATCGAACATATGATGCAACCGAATGCTATATCCAGAATGCAGCTCGTCATAATACTGAGAAACCATGGAGAATATCCGTCGCTTACTAAACCAAGTTTTCAGTTTTTTCCTTTAAATGATGTATATATTGCATGGCACTTCTTTTTGGATAGATGCTGCATTGCATCTATCCATGTGCTTCAGCTTTTTGTTTCCTTTCAAATTCTAGATGACAGACATTATTTATTCTAGAATTATAGCTTCATTTGAGTGGAACATGGAACTGCCGGAATTTTTCAGGATTCAAAAGTGTTTTGCATTTTGAAGCCATGTTTATTTCTTCTGTTACTATGATTTAGTGGAGTTGTTTGTTTTTTTTCCCCACATGTTCTACTAAAACTATGCATCAGTTGTTGCAGCTTTTAAATAATATAATCTTCCATGATTTATTGTTCTCATAATAGGTCTTAAAGCTCCAATTACCAACTTATAGGTCTGCCATCGACCGAAGAATTTAGTGATATCACTACTTCCGACAAATCAGAGATTAGTGCTCAAAAAAAAAAAAAATAACACACCTCTTCATCACTGTACATAGTCAGCCTATTGCTTTTGGGATGTTTTCCGAAATTATTGTGAGCCTTGAAGACAACTTGAAGATTGATTATCAACCACAGCTAGTGGAAGTCGTCGATAGAAATTACAAATGAAGTTTGAGCTGTTCTTACGCCTAAGATAATATCACAAAACAATGCTCTTGTGAGCATTTGCGGTATTACTAATACTTTTGTGAATTTTATCCAGCAGTCTAGTTCCAGTGACCACTTAAGCATTTTTGTTCAATTTTTATCCTTCGCAAAGGCTTATTTGGAAATCTTTAGAACTTATTCCTTGGGACTGTATTTACTTCAACTCCAAAACTTCCAGTCAGACTATTAATCGTACAAATGGGCTTTTGACATGAAATTACGAAATAAAAATGAATCCAATATTTTGCGATGTTTTCGAGATTTCTAATAGTTTAGTAACAGTACCAGCTATAATGAAATTTGATTAAAGTTGATATTCCTCTCTGAAATATTAGTTCTAATTTAACAAAAAAAAACAGGATCTTGAAATGCATGCATAAATATCCTAGTGAAGCAATTGAAATGTCCGAAACGAATATAGGTTTAAGTTCAGTCCGGAAATATAAGAATTAGATCCCTAAGTTACGAAAATAATTCAAAGTTCATCCATAATAATTCATACTATGCAAGTAGAAATTAATTGTTCAGAGATTTTAGCCTGGATATTTGAGGTTCATTAAACTCATTTTTCAAAAAAAAGAGTTCTTGACTATTTGAATAGCTATAATAACAGTTTATATTTCATTCACTTTGCAACACAATTACCAACAATATCGTGTAAAAGACACTGTTGAAAGGACTTCGCGAGCATAAAAAATCAAGTAAATAACAATACATAAAATGAATGAAAATACGATATAATGGGGCTGGATTCGGAAAAAACTGATATTAATAAATGAAAAACCCAAGTATCATATTTCCATTTGTCGAATATGAGATATGCTTCACAACATAATCGATGTTTCCATTTTATAGGTAGGGAAAGAAATACATGAAACAATTCGAGCGAATCGAGCATGAGAAAAAAAATGCATTATTCAGGTAAGATATAATTCATTATATTAAAAAAAAAAAAAAAGAAAAAACAAATCAGAATCATATTAAAATATGCACTTCTGTAATCTCATTTAATTTTGCTTGAGGCTGTAAAAAAAAAAGGAAATTTTTGTGTCGAACATTTTTCTTGGTCGATCGATTCAGGTGCAAAGATAAAACTCCTGAAATTACAATTTAAAGGAAAGCTTAAAGATTGGAGCAAAGGAAAATAAGTGTAAGTAAGCAGCACTTCACTTTGAAAGCATAAGTGATAACAAGCATCTGAACTACTACGGATTTGTAATTTTGATGAGCTGTGCAAATAATGAACGATACTACAGTGCTTATCATTGACGTGACACAATATGGTTTTGGCAAGTGTTGAACGGAATTCTAGCCCGTAATGTCAAAACAATTTGAGATTATTCTGCTGCATAAACTGAGTTGAATTAAGATATACGAAAGAACCTTCCTGGTTAAGAGAAAAGGAGAGATGAAAAGTACATGATGAATGCATGCAGAAAGAGGTATGAATTTGCAGAAATTTTGTAACAAGAGACTAACATAATTTTGAGAAAAGCTGAAGTATGGAATCATGAAGAAGTAATCCAGTCCTTTCGAATAAAATTTTAACTTGAATCGAGCTTGAAGTCGTATAAAGAAAAAGTTAATGTAGCAGAATTGTCATGCTTACAAGATAATATAACGCAAATTTCTGAGATGAAGGAATCACATCAAGTTTATTAGCACATAGTAACCTTGCAATTATAAGTTTCTATTCCAAAATGTATCTGCTACGAATTCTATCCACATTTCACCTTCGACGATCTCCAATGTTGTTTGATGCTCATCCTTGTTGGCCAAGAATTAATTTTTACGATAAGTTTGTTTTGCAAGCAGTCCGCGAACCAAATCGCATCCGAGGAAACGGCCAATCGAACCTTTAAAAAGATCTTCCCAAATTAAAGCAATTTACTGATGTTTAATCACGATGTTACAACAAATATATCAAAACATTTCCATCAAGCATGAAAATAATACCTTCTTGGTACAGGCCTGTGCAAATTCCCCTCCATGAATAAAAATAATCGATACCAATAAAATTTTGATAAGTGATTATAGTGAGAGCTTGCATTCTGAGAAAAAAATGCTATTTCATTTAACATGCATTTACAAAAAGTATATGATAAGGAAAGAAAACTAATTTTATCAATATAATTTTACTTCTAGCTTTGTAAAGCGGCACGAAAAACAATGAATCCCACTAGGAACAATAAAAACAAACTCGAAGACTTGGAAAAGCAGCCAACGTATGATAAGTCCAGAAAACCCGCGTGGATATCCAATATGATATGATAACATCAATCGTGTAATGAGCACGCGATATCAGTAACAACACAACACCAGCAGCTGAGACCATTATTGAAAAGAAATGCAGCGGCTTCCAACGTCGTGGACTGTCTAAACTATTGAATGCGACGGACATTACCAGTTTTTCAGAAGATGACCACTTGCATTGACACAAAGCAGAAAAAAAGTTAGCAAAAAAGCAATCCTATCAACAGATTTAATTTTATCTGGATATTCAAAAGCTTTGTGAATTCATGATGAACCGATGAAACTTGAATTTAAAACTCAAAACGTCCGCTCCTGCACTACCAAAAAAGGAACTTTCCAAACACTTACATTCTGTGATAAATAAGCAACTCGTGACAAGGACGATTGTATGGCCGCTATAGATGTAATCACCGCAAAGTGTATGTTTCCCGTTGATCATCAAGCCAGCACCACTGACAATCCGCATCGCTCTGAGCACTATATTCCTTAGAGTGTAATCAGCGCCCTAAATCATGTAAAAGATACTAGAAATCTCTTTAAATGGAAGTGGATAAGAAGGATAAAATCCTTAAATCTGAAATGTGAACACTTCTGGATGGCATTATTGATAAAAGGTTTTGCCTAATGAAAATAAATAAAGTAAAAGGAAATAAAAGTAAAATTACTTAAGCGGTTTAGTTTTGAAATTTAAGAGACTAAAAAAGTTTAGTTGCAAAACTTTTAATAATAAAGGTTCTGAACTGAAACTAAAGCAATATGAAAAAAAGAACTTACACTTAGACGTGGTGAGCAATAATAATTAGGATCTGCAATGGGTACCTGTGTCACGAGCATCGTTAGGCAACGCCCAAAATATAACAATGAACCAATTACAGCGATCCTTCTGAAAGACGGCTGCTTTTGGCTTATGCATTTTTCGGCTTTTCTTGTTTAACCTTTTATGTAGGTTTCCGAAATAATAAACTTTTCAGATTTTCTTAAAGTATGTGGGTGTCCAACAATTAAATAAAAGAAATCAACAAACCTAAGTATAATCCAGCGGTGCCTGTGTATGATAGTTAATGCAAGCATACATGTGAATGAGGCAAGCATAAGATATTCGGACACTATTAATGCCCATGGAATGTAAGGCGTATGAGCGAATACAGCATCCGGCAAAGGCGGTTCCTGTGGTACTTTTTCATGGATGAACGATAATACGAGATCATTGCATACAGCCGCTGTTATCAGCAAACCCACCGATATCTTCAATTTCCATTTCCAGTTAATTATTGACTTGAGCAGATGACAAAACGTCACATTTATACGAATTACTCATGACTTATTTCTGTTCAATTAAACTCTCCTTTATCGTTTTTCATGATTTTCAACTGCGCTTGTTACTGGCATCACCATTAATTGCAGAAAATATCGTAAATTGATGATAAGAACTTACGGCAGCTTTACAACGCTCTTTTGGAAATTTATCAACAGAATTGTTTGAAGTTTGAACGATAACATCGGACAGGTTGAGATCGATTTTAACGGCATTATCAGCTGACGATAGAAGACCGTTTAATAGCGGAGCACGTCCCTCATCGCCTAAAGTTCTTTAGTAAGAATTTCAAAAGCATATATTTTGACCACCACAACAAGTTGCCTAATTTTAATTTACAACCAAAGTCAGGAACACTTCTATGAGTACGTGTTACTGGTCACTTGCACCACATCCTTATTTATACATAACATCTATCTGCTGCACCTGCTACCGAGTGTTTCGAGCCTGGAAATTAATACAATATTACCCCAATAAATTCATTGTAATTACTAAAATCAATTTTGATTACATTAACTTTCAAAAAATTATATTTAATAGAAAGAAATACCATAATTATCTTCAGAGAAATCCTCTGAATTAGAACTGCTACATATCCTTCGTACAGTACTTGAAGCAGTAGTAATTTGCCCATCCAACATTACCTTCCGTGTGACCACCCTACCAGGAAATGACCAAATATCTCTTCGATTACCACGCTGAAACCCAAACAGTTCACGCGATACAAAAACGGACCATGTCTGCAAACGAAAGGTGACATGCAATCGCAACGATCCTTTGTTTTTTACTAAAGCTGTTCGTTTTTTAAAAAAAAAGTGGACAAATAATAAAATTACTAGTATCTAGATTAACCAGATGTAACTACAGTGCATTTTCCTATGTTGACATGACTGCACACGAGACATTACCGCACTTAAAAGAGACTAATAATGTCAACATGCCAAACTTTATGACCCTTCACCAGTTAATATCTGATATTCCGGAGACATATCCAATTAAGAATTAAAAATTCCAGGAAATGTATTAAAATATCGGAAACCATCTCACTTCGTTATTAACTTGAACAGCAGTGAGGCAACTAGATTTTATAAAAGATGCAACAAATTGCAGTCCAAAACTTTATATTTAAATATTGAAGGAAACATTCAGCAATTCCAGAACTATCTATCTATCAAGATTGATGAATCGATTAGCAGAAGAAATTGAAAATACAAACAAATTAAAATACCGATCAGTACAAACAAAAAGAAAAGTAAATTGAAGAGAAAAAATGGGAGTGAAAGAAATCAAACCGGTTATTATGATTTCATGTTCATGTTCAGCCACACATTATTAAAGCAGAAGTAACACCATTACCACAACAGTTATAGCTACAACTATATCAGAGCAAAAAGTCAAAATATAATAAAATAGCTGAGAAGCCCTATTCGATTCCACCAAACTTCCTATCGTTATTTCTGCAACACGCTATTCTGCAACACGGTTTTTCTTGCAAAACAAATTTTTTTCTAAATTTTAAAACAATTTTAAACAAATCTATAGTAACTTCCTACCAACAGACTAAATGATTCTTACAGTACGAACAAATTATTAAACCACTTCTCATATACATGAATAAATTCGAGATTTGCCAATATATCATACATACAAAAGCAAGGTGAAAAAGCTACTGCTCCACTTATCTGAATTTTGGGAGAATTGAAATGCTAATCCAATTCCTAATGGTTAGGAAATTAAGAGACCAGCAAAAAGTTCGTAAAGAAAAACAAAACATTTGGAAATACTTGTGAATAAAACTATAATACGAGATTTTCTTCAGTGTCGATACCTGTATTAGCTAGGTGGTGGAAAATACAGTTCTAGAGAATTACTTAAAACTTTTAACTGGAAAAGCATTCATTTAATCTCTTTTTCATGGATCAAATCTACACAACAATAACAAAAAGTCTTCGAAAGATCTAATATATTTGAACATCGGTGTGCTGTTATAGCCAATTTATGGGAACTGATTTCTAAATGATTAAATTAGTGCTACTATCTGTACTGTGTATCATGTTCAGCTGGTATTGAGTTCAGGATAGAAATGATTTTAAAATAGACAATTTCAGACAAAAACAGCATACTAGTTTATCGTTTTGATTGGTCAAGTAAGATTGCATTTCAGCTACCAGTAGAAATTCACATTTGCTGTCAGAAATAGGAAACGAGTTAACAAATATCAAAGTTATTTATATGTGAAAAAAAAAGTGGCGAGCAATATCTATTTTAGCTTAGCTATTTTAAAAATCCATCAGGTGCGTGTTGCTGTTCAATTTTAGTAAAATATTTCTTATGTAGATTTCAGTTTAAATTTAAGACCAAAAGTTCAACGTTCTAGATTTAATTTAACCTGACCATCTAATCATTAAATGGCTACTTCCTGAAATTTTCCCCTTAGCGGTTCCTGCTTTCATTTTTTTAGTAACTTAGCCTCAACAATCGATCCTTGCCTGTGTAAACAAAGTACCGCTACTTTTTGTTCTGAGATTCAGGCATCAACTTCAGGCAAATGGAATGTTATTATAATCTGTCTGCGCTAGTTGCACGCAAACAACGCTGATAACGTAATTAGTAACGATTACGGGATCACTTAAATTCTGTTGTAATGCGCAGTATATCATTTGATTCATTCATTTTCTCGAAGTGGATACGATTTTGGATAATGCGAACATGCAATCCAATATTCAAATTACGATGTACCGACTGATATGCTATTCTCAAACGTACACTACTTTATTAAATCCTGTCAATTTCACAAAAAATTGTGTCTTAACTTGGCTTTTGTTCCCACAAGATCAATCATCACTAGACGACAATAAATCCTGCTCTCGAAGTAGTGATATATATCACATGTTATCGATCTTGTTGGTGATTTTTTTTAATTTTCAAATCCCAAAACTGATACTGCTATTGTAATTCAAAATCATTCATTCGGTCTCTTATGTAAAATAACTGTTTATTATTTGCCATTTTCCGTTGATCAGATCATGTTAAACAGAGATTTCTAGGCCTTCAGTAAGTTGTAAGCAATAAATACCCATTGAACATGAACTCACCAGAAATCTATCTAAATCATAGTTTTCATGACATGTAGTTGTTTGCTGATTATAATTCATATCATCCCAGATCGCTTACCCTTCTCTGCCTTATATGTTATAAAATACTATGACAGCCCTACTCTATAGATAACGGCAGAATACCACCCAGAAATCACAAACCAGTTTCTTCAAAAACTGAAAAGTTCAACCTTTTTCGTTTGAAAGCTCAAACGACTAAGTACCATAACTTTAAAGTAACACTCCGTAAATGACTCAACCAAGCAGCATGGATACAGACATTTACTATGGAAATAACTAAATTATTCAAGATTTGCAGAGAGAACTAGGGCTCCAAAACAGGTAAAAAGGGACGTTAAAACTAAGTTAAAGTAAAGGAGAGAGAATTAAAAACAATCGCCATCACAACTATAGAAATAAGTTAAATGACGTTTAAGGTTAAATTAAGGGGGCGACAAGTGTACTTCACAACAATTTCAAGTTTAATTGTCGAAGTAGTATGCTTAACATGGTCGATGTAGCAATAAATCCCGATTGAGGGGAAAGACGTAGCAAGGATGAAACTTTCACGTGTTTCAAGAAAGAAATAAAGGAGTAGAAGAATGGCAGGGAGAGAAGTCTGATTTAGGTAAAATGAATTCAAATTCAATGACGTCTAGATTGCAGTCACAATGGAAATTATGATTTATATATGTAGATTTTGTTTTGCTGTATCTTACCTACTTCAATTTTCTACTATCGTTGGTTTCAACACAAAGAAAAACTCTCCATTTTTTTAAAGTGCACCGTTACAAAAAACTGAAAAACGAAATGAAACTGAACACTTAAACTATATTACCAAACGATAATGAACAAGTGAGTCGAATAATCTTAAGCTCAAAATTTTTTTAAAGATGCTAGCAGTCAAAATGAAATGAACTTATGACTTCTCAAGTTGGTGATTAAAACAGAGGGCCTTTTTTTTTCTTTTTTTTTAATTCAATACATACTACAAAATAAAACTATTGTTTCGCCGAAGAGTGGAATTGGAAATTTCTGAAAAACACAGAGAGTAACTACAATAATAATGAAAGATTACGTCCAATAAATCAACATTTTTCATTATATTTTGTGAAACGATAAATTCAACAAGTGTGGTTTCTGGGACATTCCTTTTCGACGTGATATAGAAACTTTATAAAGTTCAAAGGCAACTCTTATTTGAGTTCAGTTGGGGAATTCTCCAGCCTGTATAGTGGATACGATTAATGGGCTCTGATTACTAATAATTATGATCATATTTGTGTGGGATTTACATGATCAAAAATACTCAGCAAATATTTGTGAGAGGCTCCGCTGTTGAGTTCGAAAATAATACTACTTCTCTGTCATTGCATATTAGGCATTTACAAAAGGAGCAGAAACTTACAACCATGTAGCGAACAGTGCAATAATAACTGAATTTAATAAGTTGCAGTTATTTCTGCAGCATTTTGCGAATCAATCAACTTTGATCAGTAGAGATTAAGGACAACAAAAATTCATCCACTGATATTGGCAATAAAAAAGTACGGACCAAAAGTTGTTTGTAACCACAGTTAAAAATTGGAAAAGGTATAAGTATGTGGAAAAATCAACAGATAAGATGTAGAGAGGAGAAAGAAGTACAAGTTCTCTGGGAACATTATGGCATACTAATTGATATTGGCCAGGAGAAAATGTGGAGCATGGTATATATATATATATTTTTCTCTTGGCGAGAGAAAGTTTTGTTTAAAATTAAATGATATAGGAAGTGAAACGAGTTGAATAAAACTTTCGCTAATAAAAATATACCACACTTCACATTCTCTCCTGCCAAATATCAATTGGTATGCCATGCCAAAAATATCACAATAAACAATAACAAGCAGTAAATCAAGCCGATGTAATGTTGCAGCAGGCTACACGGCGCTATTACAATGGCAAATAGTAAAATGATGAAGAATGGGATGAATCTACAGGTGCTATAAGTTTAACGTGGGAACTACTAGACGTCTTCATGATTCAATATTTACGAGCATACTCAATTTCCTTTCCCCTTCTTCTCTTTCCATCTTAAGCACATATCCATTCCTTCTTTTTGTGAATATTAAATTGATTATAAGCTTTTCAGTGTATTACAGCATTAGCTATAAAATAGCATCAGATGATGAGGAATAACATTACAGTTATATCAAAGAATTGTTTTTGTATGATAGATAAAAGCGCTTCCCAGACGAACACATGAAAAAACGATCATTTGGTAACTTTTTGAAATTGGAAGAGATCTCAGTTTATTTTCACCTTTATAATGCATCATTTCGTCCCACATGAAAATAAGCATGCTTATACACATACATACATTATATATATATATATATATATAGCCACTCACCTACATATCGACCAGTGATAATCGACGGGGTATTGAATCATCAGAATTAATGCGAATGAAAAATACATTTGGAACAAAAAAAAAAAAAACAACAAAAACTTAGTCTATTCTCTAGATAAAGTGAAATGGTATAGAAATATAAAGTTAAAAATAGAAGATATTAGCAAGATGAGATGAGCTAACCATTGGCTAGTGAAGTAATATTGTTATAATAAGTAGTGTCCGAAATGCCGTCGTTCACAGTGTCAAACCTAATGATAGAGGAAAAGTTACCATTTCCACAGGTATTCTACCGACCTGTCCATTGACAATCAGTTCAATAAAAAACACAGCTCAAAGATGGTTGCTATTGACAGCGCTGGAATGAATTTCAACTACAACAAACGTGACATAATGTAAATAATGCATGAAAACGATGCAAACAATGCAGGAGATAGGCGGAGGGAATAGGGTATGATGTACAAATAAAATGGGGAAAGTTTGATGATACCGGAATTTATGTTCACATTTAATTTCACTTTCATAACAAAATACTCCTATTTCTACCTTTGACTATCTGTTACTTCACATCCCCTATTCTTTATTGCCTACCATTTGAAAAGAAAATAATCTTTGAACCAAATTTCGTTAGGCAGTGGAAGATAAATGATCAGTCGATGTGCCTCCGCCGCTATTCTTCCATCTCTCTACAAAACAGAGAACAAGTTTGTATACAACACCTCCCTTTAACCAGCCTATAACTATCAAATAAGGGTAGGGAGGAGAAGAGTGAGCTGCATAGTTACGACAGTATGGACCATATAATTTATTAGATAGTTACCGGTAGGCTGTCAGGATATTCTGATTCTGCAAGTCTTACAAAGTTACAAAATGGCGGATGTGTTTATAAAGAGGATTCTAATGAGAATGATTAATCGCTGACATCTATGAGTATAGGACTGGAACTAATTGCCTAATTGGAGAATGCTATCCTAAGTCATTATTCTTCTTATTCTTCAATCCTAAGAAATTCTGCAATCGATCCAATGCAGATCCATCGATTCACAGTCATTGCAGAGAAATCATTTACAAATCAATGAAGTAGAATTTCGTGAATCTGCAGTGGCTTAGCTTAATCAAAATATATGTTTTCTCATAATGCAGTGCAGCTGTTCAGTGCTGTAGGAAATCAAAGCATTCCGTACATTTCGCTGATCATATCTCCTATATTTTTGATACAGGATGCATTGAAGATTAGATTCAAAATGTTACTTACGACGTTTTGAAAGTAACATTAAACAATCCCTCAGAACAAATTCCAAGTGAAATAAAATCTGAGTATTTTTTACCGTTACGTATTAGGTATACGCAGAAGATAATGCCAGAGAATAGTGAAGTAAAAACGATGATAACTTCAAGGAATTCAATATAATCTTGCTGTTGCAAACACTAAGTGAATGTTTGCAACAATGATTCATCATATATTTAGGTACCGCATAAATAACCTCAATATACATCGAAATCATAAGGGAAAATGAACCGACATTCATTTAGCTTATTGATAACAGCTGAATGTTCGGAGGGCAATGCTAAGTGATATTGAAAAAAGAACATGGTCATTGGACTAAGTGTTGAGAAGATAGCGAATGCAGTGGAAATGACAAATCTTCGAGTGAAACTGATCAGTTTAAGACAAGAGATTAAAGTAATGGTGGTTAGCTTTCATCTTTATCTCAGTAAAATCAATAGCAGCGTAGTGAGAAAAATGATCTTGGCGAACCTTAAAATATCGATGGTATATTCATTTTACTAGGATGAAAATGTATCGGCAGTGTTATTCTGTTATACGATGACATGATTTTGCTCCTCAGATCAACAGTTAGAAAAATTTGAGAAATAAACGGAAGCAAGCTGGATGGAAGTATCTTTCTAGGGGATATTTCCTGTCAAGATATTGATTCCAAGTATTTCTATGATACCGAAAATATCATCAATAGTTGGTAATTACAGCAACGAATAAGAACAATTATAATGAGCAAAAGAGAAATATGCAGATTTTAATCGTTTAGAACTAAGCAAGTGCATGATTGAAAGTCCATTTTAAAGAATCATAATGTAAGAATGTTAAGGAATTGAAAGGATAAGGAATGTAGCTAAAAAGGAATCGATAAGTTGCTGGTTGATTGAAAGACACAAATGATGGCTTGAATATTTTACGTCATAAATGCGTCAGGGAACAAATAGGCTTTCTCGAAGAGTGAATGAAAGGACCCTCCCAGCAATTATTCCCTGAGGGTGCTAGTACAAGACAATCAAGTAGTCATTTCATCCTTTTCTTAAAGCATTAAATTATAACATCAGTTGTACGGCAGGAATGGGAATGAATGTTGTCGTGTTAAAATTATGACTTCTCATGATTGACGCTTTAGAAACTAATTTTGACAAAGTAATAAGCATTATTGACTGAAATTTCTCTTACCATTCTTAAATTGGATGGTGAAAAGATCTCTTTTCAATCTAAAAATAGATTGAAAAACTATGAACTAGTGTTGTCCATTAAATTTTTACTAATCTTTTCAGTGCACTGTTTTTTGTGCATAATGTACCGGAATTGAGAATAGGGAAGATTCTCCTCTGTTGGTGCAAGGATGATTTTCATAATTCCTAGCTTGGTCACCTCAAAAAAAAAAAAAAAAAAAAATTAATATCCTTATGAATTACAATTTTCATTAAATTTTACAACTGGAATACCTAGGAAAACTGAGTGCTGGCTGCTACTCTTATTATCATTGATTACACTATTCGACGATCTATGATAATGATGGAACATAAATTCTATCATACCTTACCAATAATTGAGTACGCAACACAAATACAGTTGATTATACAAAGTGCTCGGTAGTCAATTTTTTTATAATAGGGACTCCGAATGTTTGCATGAATTTATAGCTCTTGATCATTAAGACTGAACTAGAATATATCAGCTGAAAATTAATTTAAATTTCACTTGCCAATCCAGATCAAACTTATAATTAATATCTTCTAAAGCGGAATTGTTTCGAATGTTCGACCCTCTTGTTCTATCATTTAAATAAAATACGAGTCAGTTATAGACATGTTCAAAAGTACAAGCTACAGCAGAAACTCATGATACTAACATTCTTCTCCGTGATTTCTAATTTCGTAAGTTTTGTGTCGTGTACTCACCAAGAATAAATCAACTTATTTCTCAACCAGTGCATAGAAGTGATAACCGGCCATATCAGTCTAAATCCCTCGAAGCACTCATTAAACTCTAGCTTTTACTATAACTATGAGTAATCCGAGGAATTTCCAGAAGGAAAGCGAAGTATATTTATTGTTTCTCTTGCATTTATGATCGACTAAATTTACACAATTTATAAGGAAACATTGAACGAATGCATGTTGTATCAGTTACAAAAGCCAGCCGCAATCTTTCGCTACAAACGTCGGGCAATTGAAATTGTATAGAACCCCTCTGCCAGGTGGCAGCATCCTAAAGAAAATGAATGTTGGAAATTTAATGTTACTGTAATTCTATGGCCAGGATTAAATACTTTAGCAGTCGCTGGCAAAAACTTTGCATTTACAGTTCATAAAAAGGGAACTAGCTATTTTTCCAGAACATTGAACACTACGAAAATGATTAAAATTATCCCATACCCCAATCTACGCAATTCGAACTGAACTGAGCCGGAAAAATTGCACTGGAGAAGTAACAATGCTCAAATCTTTAATAACTTTCATGAAACATTCTTATGCAAAAAAAGCTCCGAAATATTTCAAAAAAATTTCAAGCGCAGTAACAGATAGCTAGAACACGAAAAGAATGAAAAATAGTGAAACACAAAGGGAATTTTAAAAAATTTACAGCTGATCATGTACTCCATAAGAAATTACCAAAAAACGATTCCTGCAGTTTTGCTCCCTCAACTATTTCTGAAGAAAATTCATAATATCAACTGTCAAACCAATCCAGTTAAACCACTTGCTGTCGATCGCAGGTGATTTGCACAAATAGATTAATTAACTTCAAGTACACAAAACGTCCAAACAACGAACAAATTATAACCATAAAGAAAAAAGATTACGATTAAAAAGAATATCATGCAAAACATAATCAGAACACCTAAGGCCTGTACAGTAGTAATGCACAGCAACAACTGCAGCAGTGATGCATTCGCAAGATTTCCCATGGCCGTATATGTTATTTAGATACTGTTGAAAAGAAGCTCAAAAGAACAATTGTCAAAAAAGATATTTCGCATCACGGCCTATGTTGCTTACAAACAGCTGGTGAGATTCCAGTAAGGCCAATTGTATCAAACAAACCCGATGCTGGGACTACTAAAAGGCAGCCTCAATACGAGACTCACGAACGATCAACATAAAAGCAAAAAAGATATTTTTGAACTATGTTTCTGAAAGAACGCTATCTGTTCAACAGCATAAACGAAGACCGTAACATGCGGTGAACTGGAAATAGACTTACTGCATGAACGTTCTTCACCTGATCTTCGAGGTGAATGTCGCAGGTAAATCAAAAGATATGAGAATCTAGTATGTAATACTGTCAACACGGAATCAGTACAGATATTTATCCTCAGTAGCTTGCTAAAAGTTATAAACTAAGAGCTAAGAGCACAAGGCTGACAGAAGTGACTACCTACTCTAAAACGTAAAAATGCTAGTCCATCATACATTGTTTCCAATACTAATGCAATGATTAAAAACAATGAAAAAAAAAAAGAAATTGCTTCAAGTAACGGATATTAGCTGTTATCAACGTTCATTCGATGAAAAACAATTATTTTGTAGAAAAAAAGAAACTACGCGGAAATGGCTTAAACGGTGAACGGCATGAATGAGATCTGCAAAAAGAAACCCCTTGTTTTTCTATGTCCATCGAGTTTTTTCCGGAATTCTGCTTAGAGGACTTTCATATTCATTGTTCTTCCTCTTTTCTCGCAGAGAAAGAGGAGCTTGAGGTATGGTAGTCACACTAGCTGCGGCAGAATTATTTGACGGTGATTTGGTTCCCTCTCCTCTTGCACGATTCACCGCCCTTTCATCACGATCCTGACTGTTGTTAAGTTCACTCCTGTATCCACCAATTACATACCTTTAAAACACAATTTAATAAAATGCTTGGAATGTTCATAATTTTGTGACGAAACTACCCAATTCCCAATAAGTGTACTTTGCAGGCCAAGAAATAAACAAAAATTATGAAGTAAATTAACTTAATCAAATATGATTAACTTGAAAACTCTACTCTTTTCAGCTTTATGAGTTAAAATTTTTTTGAAAATGTTAACCTTTTAACTTGACGCGGATCAACAGCAGCACGAATCTGTGGCATCCAGTTACTTCCCGAACCACGACGATTTTCATAACTACCAACCCGCTCTGTACTGTGTTCTTCCAAATGACTATTTTCATAACCAGACGGATGCAAACGATGATCTTGATCGCGATTTTGACTTGTTGTCTGCATTGTTGCCCCATATAGACTATCAACTCCAACTCTCGATGTGGATGTTGACGGTATTTGTCCCATTTGAATTAAACTATTGGGCTAAAATACAAGGAAGAATAGATCTTCATGCTAGAAAAAACAAACAAAACGTATTTTGCTCTATCAAATAAGAAATGTTTTACAAGCTACATGTCGAACGTAGCTAAATATTTTAGTTTAGCTTGCTTAAGATAAAAAAAGGTCTAAAAAATATCTACCGGAGCAAGACGTGGGTCCAATGTAGGAGTCGTGGTTGAAACTAAGCGTGAATCACCGACAGATGTTACACGTGGATCACTGACTGTTGTCCTCTTACGCGGATCTCGACTTACAGCCGACATCCTTGGATCAGATAACCTCGACGCACTGCAATGGACCACTCACTACAACGGAAATAAACTACGAGGCAAAATTCGGCGCATTATAATTCAAATAAATATGGACCTAAATACGGTTACCTTTCTGTTTTAGTTACTGTCTCCATGGCTGAATAAAATTATGCTCATCTTAATTAAATCACACTCGCCAAACGTGACTAACCTTGATTCTTCTTTTGGAAGAACAGAAAGAACGGTGGACTGGGTAGAAGATGTGCTTGCTGTAGCACTCGACTGTTGCACAAATATTTGAGCTGGTTGTGGTAGTGGCGGTGGTGCGGCATTCATTAAGGAATTAGTAAAAGCATCAAACTGTGACGCCAGCGCTTTCTTGATACGTGGATCGTTACGAAGACCAGCATCAGTTAACGACATCTAAAATTAGCATCGAGATGACAACAGTTTTCCAAAAAGAAACAATATTTTCATATTCTGTATGATTACAAAATATTTATGCCAAGTCCTTATATACCTGCAATATTTGTGAATCAATATTCGTCTGAGGACTTGGTATGTCATCGACTGGATGGAGTTTCCAAGCAAGAATATTTGTTTCTGGAATAGTTGGAGCATTTTCATCAGCGACTGCATCTGGATTAAACATGGGCGGACTTGCTGGAGATTCTGCAAAATTTTATCCACATTATCTATTTCTCATTGAAAACTGATAAGTGAAGTTGAGGAGTGCAAACTCCAGTCATTTCTTCAAGAAACAGAAAAAAATTCATATTGATTGCAAACCATCCATAGCATTGTCCTTTTTCACTTTAGCTGTTATTTGTTCCAACATTTTGTTGATGTTAAATGAATTATCTTCCTCATCCTCCAGTGAACTGCGTTTCTCAACACTTGCCTGAACAGATATTCTGATTGCATCTTAGCAATAAAACGTTTAAATCAATTTTTTGACAACTGCAACGCTACATTGGAAAACAAACCGAATATTGCTGTAGAATTACTGTTGCGCTCTGAACAGGTTGCGGAGGTGCTAATCCAGGGACAGCACCACTCAATGATGCCGGATTCACAACAGCTGTAGCTGGTACTGAATGGTGCGGAAAAAAAGCAGGATAAGGTGTTGGATTAGCGGCCAAAGGTGGTGGTATGACGAGCTGAGGTTGAGCGATAGTAACTGGCGCTCCCGATGATAGAGTTGGAACAACGACAGCAGGTGGAGGTATCACACCTCCAGTTATTCCGCCATCTGCAGTCACTGTAACAATAGCCGGTACTGTTGGCTGAGCACCGGGTGAAGAACTTGGTCCACCAGGAAGCAAAACTCGTCGTTTCAGAGGCCCTTGAGGAATAGCTATACGTGACGCCAATTCATCATCTTTCATCATCTGAAATATACTAATCTTATAAAGCAACAACTCTCCAATAAGACACCATCTTAGTTCATTTTGGAAAATCGCTAACCTGGTCGAATATTGGCTGTGTGAAACTGTTGAGAGGCAAATGTGAAAATTGACATGGATCTTTCGAGCATTCTCCTTTATGAAAAGCTTTACATGGGTACTCTCCATGTAGTAAAGGACATTGAAGACCTTTTTTACAAAAACCTTGTTGATAGAATTTGCATAGTTCAGCTTTACGACCAGAATCCGCAGCATCGTGAGAATACGAACAGCTGTCGCCCTAGAATTTCGTAAATTATATTTTTAAAAATTTTCGCGCTTTACAATTTTTGTGATTTTTTTAATCACAGGAAATATAATGGCTGAGTAGCTGGCCACAGCAATCAGGTTATGGATCTTTTTAAAAACTAATTTACTTTTGAAAAGGTATGGATAATTGAAACAAATCAAGATTATTTACGTCTCTGCAGTATCCCTCACGGAAGAATTTACAAATTTGACGCTCTCCCCAGCGCCCTCGGAAACCTCTTCCACGATAGCAACCTCGCACTGGTGGCGAATGTCTTGGCCGTTTGGGACCACCATATGTTGGACTTATAGAGCGTCGACGGCTGCAAAAAAATGGTCTCAAAAACAGAAGTCTAAATTTATGCATACAAAACTTGAAACATCATATATTGAACTAAATTGCAACTACCACAAGTATTCGAGATTACGATGGATTTTTGTTAACTAGTTACGATATCCCTTGACTTATTTCTTAACTTCTTAAACTGAACGCTAACCGCCTTTCCATTTTCGGTGATCCACCTCTATAATCACTATCGCCAAATTCATTCACATCACCAGGTCCTCTGTGTCCATCTTCATCTCGCATCCAACGGTAATCCTTGAAATATTACCTCAGAAGTCAGGAAGCATGTATGTCAGAAACTATGCCTAAGTGGTATTTCTACGAAAGCCTGAAGAAACGATCCACAAAACAAAACGAGAACGACAAGATTACTAGTGATAAGGAAGCTTTTTTTTTTTTCTTGTTGGTCTGCATCAAACAAAACTGTGTATGTCGTGAATTTTGGCTCAGCATCATAAACAGCTGAAAAATGTTTAACAGAGCTATTTAAAGGAGCAAAAGCTTTCCTCCTGTGCACTACTCCACAAGTCGTATAAATACACATAATTATACCTTATCAGCTGAATCCCCTCCTCGATTCCTATAATCTTTGTCTCCTGTTCCATCGTTTGGTGAGTTACTGCCGTACCCATAATATTCTTCATTTGCATCAACCGTTGGAGAGGCGATTGTTGCGATCCCCGGCTTTGCACGCTGTTTTACGCCAGTCATCCACGAACTGAGCATGCTACTTTCAGCACCTCTCGCATTCTAAATTTCGCTATCTTTTAAATTGCGAGTAACAGTATTAGCTCAAATTTAAAGGGTCTTACATTTCAAAGCGTGAATTTAAAGTATCTTCCGACAAATACTTCTTGGTTGAATAAGTACTTAGAGACTCAAATACATAAGATTGTAACTATATCATTTCCGGAACTTAGGGACTCAAATACATAAGATTGTAACTATATCATTTCCGGAACCGAAAACTTCAAAAATGAGTTCAAAGCTTGTGCTTACTTCTCCCGCCCATTCAGTTTCAGTGGTTATCCGAAATGACTCCTAAAAGACACACGAGCGAGCCAAGGGTGCCTCACTCAACAGCTAAACCTCAGACGCCGACTGCACAAACGAAAGCACTTATTCCAGATTGATCGAGTTGGATAGGGTTGGCATAAAGACCCTACATACTACACATCGTCAAGGAAAGTTCCTAATTAAGCCGCAAGCGAGATTCTAAGCAAATGAACTCTAAGTTTGAATAGCATTACTGAAGTGATTTCTAAGTTTGAATAGCACTACTGATAAAAACTATGTAGTTGTAATTTTGTGGGCAGTTTTTGGGAGGGTCCGCAAGGACCACTGGATCCAATGTAAAATACACTGTAATGTATTTGTTGCGTTTGTTGCATTTGCATGCATTCTCCACCATCTGCTTGTTTTTCAGACATCTCCAATCATCATCATCATCATCATTTTTTCTTCTTTTTCACCAGTTATTTTATTATTGTTCGTTCATATGTCTGTTTTTGCATGTTGAATGATTTTTTTATGCGTACCGCCATCTCTTTGTCGAAATCACGCGGTTTACGTAAAGGCGGCTGGTTCAAAGATACATTCGGAGATACAGCTTGCGCTGCTTCTCGATTTTCTGTTGTTTCACGATCGCGTCCTAAAAAAAATCATACAAATATTTTGTCGAAACTACTCTGGATGAAAGTAAATCGAGCAGATGGTTACATCATCCACCACGGCATTTCGATATCTTAACTTCTACAAGATATCAGCAACAAGAACAACCTTCAACATCTTCGTCGTCACAGATTTCACCTTCTTCCGGTAGCTCACCATCTTCTACTTCAACCTCTGCAATGTTTTTGCTTTCCATTTCAACGTCTTCCCTTACAGCTCCCGAAAATTCGTATTCTTCCAATGAGCCTGCCATAGCAACATCAACCATTGTTAACGCATCACTTTCTTCTGTGAAATAATGAATCGTCAAATCCATACCAAAAAATTTGGCATTTAGAAACGCATGAGAACAAGAGGAGGATACGCAGTAGAAATGAACACATGGCCTCATTTAGGATTTCAATATAAATTATATTAGTAAGCATAGATCCCTCTATTTCAAGTTGTTGGGGAAAATCTTATTTGAAACCATGTGAAGGCCGAATTCCATTTCAGAAAAATGGCCCACTGAAACAGTTCATACCGGATAATCAAAAGGCTTACGCCACCTTCAAACTTGTTTGAATAAATGTAACCGTGAGGCACGGTCTCTCGTTTACGATCCACAATAGTGGCTATTTACGTCAGAACAACTTAGCATTTCCACACGTACCCTCTCTCCCATCCAGGTAATAATGGTTGACTTCGTGATTGTGGAATGGAAACCCAGAGAGAGGATAACAATCGATATGGAACAAGAATGTGTGAAATCATTCCCCAAGACTGAAAATAAAATTGAGGAAATGTCACAAAATTGATTCCTCAACAAATACGATTGCTGATCGATCACAAAAATGCCCCAGGGCTGCTGTGTATAGTTTATTGTGCACCTATCATGAGAATATATTATGTGATGTATAATCAGAGAAGTGTACATATTTCGACTGTTACACTTCATTCTCACTTGTTGAGCAAGTAGTTCGGGAAGAAAATATCACATGTTTCATCTTAGGTTGATTAACCCAAGAATACAATTGCTTCTTTTCCCTTCCAGAAATTGCTTCCCTCTTTCCCTAATTAAATGACCTTGAATTGTTAAAAGGAAAGAAGTCAAAAGCAGTGAATAAAACATGTATGGCGCCAAACAAAAAAACTTCATACAAAAATGATTTATCAGTTCTTGACGATAACAGCGCCCTGCCTATTACTTTCTTACAACTCCCCTTAATCCACCGAGTCTTTCAAAATGACAACCGGTCTTCCACGATAAATGTGGGCATGACTCACTAGTACACTTACTGTATCTCAAGAAAAGGATTCGAAGGCATTTTGTTTTTATCTTCAAAATTCATATGATGTGAAGTCAGCGTTTCTATCTATTCAACAATCCAGAACACCTGAGATTTCATCAGAAGTGATGAAGCAAGCATTCTGAGAGACACAGTTATTACTGGAAAAATTTTTCTGGAATGGCGAATATGAAACACACTTCTGGCTGAATGTGATGACGTGAAGCAGTGTTGACTACAAAACAAAATCATGTGGTAATATCTGAACTGTTTTCGCGGCTACAGATCCGTTTGCTTATATGTATATATAGAAGTCGACAGTACTCTGCCAGAAATAGAACTGAGGAACCAAACTAACAGAGAAGCAAGAAACTTAAGATTATCAAATTTCTAATAAGGTTTTTTCACAGTAATTAAGGTGAATAAAGATGGATCTCAAGACGATGAAATTCATGACTTCAATTATACCCATAATACATTATACATCCCTGAGGAGCGAGTAATCCGATCGAGAAAGCCTCAAACAGTGGAGTGTTTCATGCACTAACGCTCAGTTCATGAAGTGCTTTAAATCTGTTATGAAATTCTGAATGTTCCTATTTCTGATTCTGGGTTCGCTATAGCTGCGCTTAATCCTGAACTCTCGACAAATAACATTAACTGTCATTAACTGTCAGTGCCATATATTTAATTCCCGCATTCTAAAATCAATAATATTCGCTAAAATTTACCAATCGCTGGACGAACACAATGTCTTTCCAATCAGTTCATGCAAATATTACAAATCCAACTATTTTTAAATAAATGTAAAAAGTCATAGTAGTGTCAGGACCTACAACACCCCTTATGATCCTCAAATGACCAACTAAAAAATGAGTACCGGTTACCGCCAGACACTGAGCTCCTGAAAGCGAAACTTCAAATCCATAAAAAACATGCTCTTACGTAAATACTGAAAGCACGGCTGGAGTTGTCCTAATAGATTCATCAATACTTTCGCTACAAAAAAGAATTCCCGCGGCACTTTTTGATGCGATGAAACTGTCCCATCCGTAGTAACAACGTTCACCTTTCATACAACATGAGCAGGAGCACTTTATACAACAGAAAAATTTTCATTTGTGACTGCATTGTTTCCTCTCAAACACCACTTAAACAGCTCCATTTTGTAAGCTTGTTAGACCTTAATGACTGTTTGGAAACCCTCTCCTCCCCTCCATACTGACATTTTTTCGAGCTTAAATGTTGATAGCACATTTCCTACCAGAAGAAAGTTTATAAGAGGTGTATGTACAAAATGCTTTCACAGTTTAGATAAAAATGTGAAAAGACAAGTTAAAACTTCACTTTACATACTACCTTCAGTATCTAGGAACCCATGCACTGGGTGTCCATGGACTTCGATGGATTTTCCTCGGAATAAATTGTGGTTAAAAGTGTGCTGTGAAATGTTTTAGAAACTTTCCGATTTGCATGCGCACTACCGCAACAAATGCTATGCAAATTGGTTAGACTACACTCAAAGTTACTACTTGAATCATGGATATAAAAGGTGGAAGAGAAGAGCATACCGCTAAAACATGGAGGGATGATGCCATTCGATGCATTAATATCCCCGTTACAAGATTGACTCTCGGGGGGGGGGGGGGGGGAAATACGACGTAGTGTGGTGGAAAAGTGAACTCATAATGCCTTTGGCCAACTATCCTCCTTGTCAAACTGCAAAAGTGAGTTGAAGGATGTATCAGTAGTGTGCTTATCAACATGTGATGTTCAAGGATGTATTTAAGAGCAGCCCTGCCTGTACTGACCATGTTGGCGTAATGAGGAGTTCGAAGAGTAGGAAATTATTACCAACGGGACAGTAAATTCTTGAGGATTGCAACGCTGCCACTCGCAATACAATCCCACCTTCCATTTCTAACAATACATAAACCGTACAGCCGGTACAGTCTTTCTGGTCGATAAGCTTAGACAGATGCAGGACTTGACAGTTCGCGACAAAAGCCGCGCCCACAACCTCAAGTCCCGCCCCCCCGCCCACGATATGCATTCTGCGACTGATGTGGTGCACTTGTATACAAGTAATAGTGAAGCGAGTACGGCTTACTGTAAATTACTTTCGCAATTTTACTTCTTCTCTAGGGAAGTTGAGGGATTACCTCGTGTCAAAGCTACACAAACGCAAAGAGTAAAACTGTCGAATGAAAAGTAACAAAATTAACCTGCAGACAACACTTATTTTTCAAATATAAACGACCCCAATTCAAATTTCCTGAATACTTATGAAATCTTGATATTTGCAAAGCAATCTTCTTGTCTGCATACCAAAGATAAATACTGCAGTTGTAAACACAGGTGGGTTAGTGAGGGAAAGTAAAGGTGATGATTCGGTTTTTGCGTCATCCAACTCGTACTACTTGCCGAGAAGAGACTCTTATTGATACTACACGTAGAAATCAACGCATAACTTTTGCATTAACTTTAGCCTCCAACGTACACACATCCGCGTTGTGGTCTTTACAGCGTCGCATCGCCAGTGCAGCAATGGCTCATCGGCGTCCAATACAACATTCTGCCGCTCCTCCCTTTTCCCTCCCCGTCTTCCACACAATCTATTTCAACTACCTTGCTCTCCGTATCCTCCTCATCTCCATTTCCTCTCCTCTGCTAACTACTGCTGGAGTGCTCTTGTCTCTTACCTATACACACTATTACCTCCCATTGTTCAACAGAATTAATCGATTTACCCTCATTCCATGTCCATCTCCTTCTCTCCCTACTCTCCCACAACGCACCATTCATCTCTCCTGTTGTCTAACAAACTAACCCATTATGCCTACCACATCCATTCTTCACTGTTGATATTATCTCTATTATTGAATCATTTCAACATCCGCATTATTAGTCAATCCTACACTATGTATATGCATGTATGCGTGTATGTGTATCCGTGTGTGTGTCTGCGTCTATATGTGTATGTGCACATATGTATATGCGTATGTATGCATGTACGTTTATGTGTATGTGTGTGTGTGTGTGTGTGTGTTGTGTGATAACGGAGAACAGATTGCTATGATTAGAATGGGAGAGTTGTCTGCAGATGGAGAAATGACGGCAAACAGTATGAACGGGTAAGGCATAGCGATTACGACGACGGAGAATGACCGCTGGAACACGACATTCCATGTCCATCTTCCTACCCTCTTTCTCTCCCTCTCTCCACCTCCTATTAGCAATTAATAAGCGATAGTTGCCATTTCTTGACTAATTGTGATACCTCTAAAGATTCCAAGGGGAATTTATGTCAATTACTACAGAACAATACCAAGCCAAGCCAAAAATTAACTGCAAATTCATTTTTATAATTTCACAGATGCCAAGGTTTTATTGCTGTATGCCTGCCAGATACTAATCCACGTAAGGGTATCTATTGCTTTGGCTCACTATCCCAACCATTACACCATTTTGCATAATTCTTTGGATGAATGTGCTGTCAGCGATCTTCGCTTCCCCCCCCGAGAGATCAAAAAAGTATCGTAGATCCCGCCAGACTTCTGAAACCTTATCTCAATGTCCGGATAAATCACTACTTTTCAAATACAGTATACAACAAAATTAGCCTGCGCGCATTTCTTTACAAGCTTGAAGCTGGGACGATAGGAAGGCTGTGGTTCACTTTTCATGCGTCTCCATTATTTCCCGTTTTCCATTTCTTTTTCATTCTTGCTCACCTTCACTTTACTTTTCCTAACTTTCGTTCTTTGGAAAATGTTCCGGAAAGATAATTTTCCATGATTTGATGAGATAAATTAACAATTAGTGATCAGGAAGTACCGGCCACTAAAGACGAACACGTTTCTCGATAGAGAGAGGTGGGAAAGGAGCCTGTACTACCAGCACTGTTGCTCAGAGGACATGATTCTTGGTAAGGAACTATCACAACAGAGTGATGACGTCGACCTCTTCTGCATAAAATCGATTTTGTAAATTGTTGAAAAGTTGTTTAACTAATGCCAATTTTTACGAAAATTTGTTAAAAAAAGAGGTCGTTGTTGAAGTTGATGGCGCAATTACTTTCAGTACAATTTGCAACAGAAGCGCAATGAATTGGCAAGCATAAAAGTTATTCTAATAAACCGCTTCTGCGATGCGACCCGCACACATAACCCAAACGCATACACGCACGCGACTCACACACAGACACACGACCACACACATACAAACATTTGCAGTGGAGGAACCGTAGTGTGCGGCTGGCAAACTTTCTATACACCTATACTCTGTCTTGCCTATCGTCGTAGCAATGCATAACACAATTGCTATTGCAATACACGCGCGTGACACATTTAAACTGCATCCGTAGCATTCATTACTAAGTAGTCCTCACCCCTCCTCCAAATTCACCATTCACCTCCACCCACTTTCCCTCTTACGCATACATCGTTTCTTTTTAGTAAGAACTACAGGTAAATAGCACTAAAACTAGCGAATCACATGAGGCATAATCCAACCCAACAATAGGGCGGAAGTTGCATATGAATCTTTTAAAATCTTCCACTCGTTAAAAGTTTCATTCATTCCTTCCTCACATACAGGTAATTACCAATCACCTTAATTACTGGAGTTGATGTGTACAGCGAGTAAATGTAGGACTAGAGATAATTCTGTCCCTTTGTTATCAACTCAGTTAAATTTCACAGTTTGTGAACAATCAACTTGAAGGAGAGAGAGAAAGAAGACAACGACAGTGTGGCCTGTAGTGAAAGAAAATTAATTAACAAGACCTCCGCTTGCTTTTGTGTCCCTATAGTAAATTAAGAATACAAATGTGCAGAAGTATCTCAAGACGATAAAGCAGCCAAGACAAAAGGAAGGAATCGCATCAACAGTGCGAAAAGTGGTACCAAGAATAAGCCACAAACAAAGTAGATATAATGAGTGGATAACCAGCTTATGGCTTTTTTCTTCTCAGAATTATATTGTAGGAAGTTGGAAAAACAGGACGAATTAAACTGACTATTAAATGTAATTTACTCCTAACCTGATGAGTTCATCCCTTCCACATATATGAAGACTTTAGCCTTGAAGGACAGATATGGGATTTTATAAGCTTTGATTTACATTTCCGTATGAATAACATTAATGCTAAGTCAGAAAGCCCAGTAGTAGTTTTTGAATGGATTTGAAGATTTGAATGGATAGTGAAGAGTATGTTTATTCATACCCTAGCTGTACGCAATTCTGCAAGCTTCACTTGATAAACACTTTCTTTTGTTTAAACTGAATTATAAGAATGTCCCATGAAGGTAAGACAACAAATCCTTTATCGGTTTTTCCATGTGTAATGTATACTTCTCCAACCATCAATTATCCCATTAAAACATCTACGTTTATGAAATCTCTATCATCTTGAGATGAATGATCAAAGATCTAAAGATTGAAATCTGCAAAAAAAAATCTGTGGGTGGAAATGTCATCGAGTGTCCTGCGTGTGAAGCTGTATTTGTCCAGTAAATGAAGCCCATTTAAAAAGCATAGCTGAAACGGCTACATATTCTGTTTCCTTACTGATTGTCTGATTATTTGCAATAACATACCCCTCACTTAACAAATATTATACACCCTTCCAAATATCTCAGAACAGAAGCGGGAAAGTCAATCAATAGTGTACCCAAATTTAGTTACTCAATTTTGTAACTTCCGTACAACCCAATAAGGATTCCAACAAAAAAGTGTTGCTCGATATGATAGTGATAAAGTGAGAATCATTACTGCCATCTACACAGACACACACACACACCCATATAGACAGACACAGACAGACATACATATAGACATGGATAGATAGACAGATAGATAGAGATGCGGAGACAGACATAGAGAGATAAACAGATCGATCGCCTATCAAGAAATACAACAACATCGTGATGGAAATCCTGAACAGACAGCAACGACAACAATAATAGTAATAATAATAGTAATAATAATAATAATAATAATAACAATAACAACAACAACAACAACAACAATCATCTCAATCTACCACTCTCTCTTCCTATCATACATCACATTTACCAATCAATAACCTATTATATTTTCTTACAACAATAAGAAACGGTAACTTTTGGCTCCTTGCCAGTCTTTTGTCATTAAAATTAAGTTTCAATTTTTAATTGTGGTTCTCTAGGATTGGTGAGAGAGAAAGAGGGAGGAAGAGAGAGAGAAAGAGGGGGGAGGGATGTGTCGTGATGTATGTTATCATGTAATGTATATTTATTTGGTGCTGTTCTATTGGCATAACAGTTTTCCGGAGTTCTTGAATAATGGAATAGTAATCGTTAGAATTCGTTTAAAGGCATTACGTCATGCTATTTGTTCATTTCATTGCTATGAGATTTGTTAGCTAGTATTGTCAATAACTATATATAACATTTCTCATTGAAGGGCCGGTATTCCATGGAGATACGTGGCAATGGAGCTGGGGTATTCATTTCTTCGCTATACAATGATAAACGCCTCTGCTTGATAATTCTCGGTACTCTCTGCATAGCATTCGCTATGATCAATGTCGCTGTTTTGATTGTAACTCTGACTGTAACTGTTTTACTTCTACTGCTTGTTTTAAGTTTTTTGGCAGTGAGTATTGTATTTGGTATCACATTAGCTGCTGTAAATGGTGAAACTCCGGCTATGTTCAAGAAGATTTTAAATACGCTGTAATACTTACTTGCACCGTTGAAAACAACGTACACTTATTTTGGTGAGCATTCTTGCTAAAGTCTTTTCAATTCGATATCGTGTTTTGAGGTTTATGATGATTCGTAATATATATTCTGCTAATTCCTTAATGATTTTGTGCTCTCATTTAACCTTATCCTTTATTGCAGGTTTTATTGTTTAATTATAATGTTACTCGTCAATGAAGAAGCTGAAATCCTTTCCAAATTAGGCGGTAAGTCAGTTTCGTGCATTTATATTATGCCGATTAGTACTGTGGTGGCAGCTGTAATCAAGGTTTTAATGTAGTAATATGTAAGATTCCATTTCCATGAAGCCTGTAAATCCTACCAGTGAGTTTTGTTTTGCATGATGCAGAGAAATGAATAATATTGTCAGTAATGAATGTAAAAATGCGAGACATTTGTTGAGGTCGGTATAGTGCAGTTCTGTTTATTCTATTCACTTTTACTCATTCTCTATCGTAGTTTACTTTTTTCAGCGCTAACAGCAAATCTAGAAAGTCAGCATAATGGTTTAAAAAATAAACGGATGTCATTTGGGCTTATTTTTCGGAATTTAAAAACCGATGAAAGTTACACATCTACAGATGAAGAGAGTGATTCAAATGTCGTTTATGTGAAGGTGTGTTTTTTCTATAAAAAAAGCTTGATTTACACTGGATACATTAGAACTGCCATGCGTAACAATATGAAGTGTGTTGTTGTGCATGACTACCAGCATTTTGTAGATGTTGAGACGCAAACCTTCAAACTGCCAATTAATCACAAAATAGAATATGCTGAAGTTTCTGATAACGGTTTTTTTGGACAGAAACATCATCTTTTTCATTATAGCAGAGACTATTGGGAAATACTCAGCAGCACAGGACGATTATTAAACGAAAAAATAATGAAATAACTTGTCGGAATGTGCTTCTTGCTCTTTCGTTCATCGCACTGGTAATTTACCTTTTGAAGACATAAAGTAAAGCATAGAGACATTAACGCTAATGCTCATAGCAAATCATATAGTTTGAGGAATTAGTTTTCCGAACGAAGGCCTATATATATATATTAATATAATTCTGATGATATCGGCCGTGATACTTTGTAGGGTACTTCAACTTCTATCCAAGGCATCACAATGCCGAATTTGGTTGTCTACACGCATGCCAGTAGTTCTTTGTTCGTCGTTTTTGTTTTATGCATTACAGCTTTTGGATTCCTCGTAGGATGCTCCACTGGTAACTTTTTTCGAAATTCAACAAGTTCCATATTTTTAGCTAGTTACTAAACAAACGTTTTCAGTTTTGCTTGCAAAACTTTCTCTTATCACAGAGGGTATTTTCTTATCATTTTAGTGAGTCGATTATTTACGTGGGTGAATCCAGTATTGTTGTTACTGTTTTCGTTATTTGGAGCAATCACTACTACGGTCCTGTTAGGATTTTCTAAAACTGAATTAACTGCTTACGTGTATTCTCTCGTATCGGGGTGTTTTCATGGAACAGTTTTTAGAGGTTTGTACTGCACTGTTTTACCTTTTTACTGTACAAGTAGAATCGAATTATACTCAATAATCGACATTGACGCAGTCCGAGAACTAAGTCATACTTGTGATTATAGACTTTCGTGATATATTTCCTTCTTTCTTCAGGTGGTCTGCTAATTTTGTGTGGGAATGATTTTGGAACGCGAGCAGTATTTGCAATGCATGCATTCTTTGCAGCCGGAATATTTCTAATGTCACTGTTAAGTACTTTCATCCTTTCTGGTGCTGCTGTTTCGTATTCACATTTCAGTAAATTGCCAGATGACCGTAATATGTTCAACCGTTTGCTTATAAAGCGAGAAGTGAATATATTATCAATACAGTCTGGCGACGATGTATCCTTCAAATCCAGTGTTTTAAAGGAATCGGTCACTTCAAAGTCTTTGAGGCAATTTTTCTTTGAGAATTTTTCCACATATTTAATTACATAGCCCAAGTAAAAGTTCTTCATTCAGGAGATCAAATTAGATGGTTCTAAAACTCCCTTATATTCTTCCATGGAAGTTTCAGAAGATGTTGATCGTTTTACTTTTTTCGGAATTTGCTTGAAAAGAGGAGGGCGAGAACGAATTTGATGCAGCCGGATATTCTTTGTTTATGGGTTTATTGTGTGTTTAATTCATCTCTGATTTTTAGTGGTATTTATTTAAGGCCTGATCATGTCGTTGGAGTTGAGTCAGTTGCGGAACCTAAAACTCAAGAAAATGTGCAAAAGCGAAAAGAGGTTGTAGAACGTTTAAAATCAAAGGAGGAAGGGCGGCTCACGAATAGTTCTTTACTTACCAACGGGTAAATTTATGATTGAAATTTATATTTGGTATAAGGACCTACAGCTGGTTTAGTAGGGGAATGAAACATATTTTTGGTAGTTTGTATTTATTAAGGCCTTTTTCTGGAGCAAAAATTTGGCTTCATCAGGCTGTTAGTATTAAATCGCAGCGAAAAATATTTGGTGGCTGTTCAATGATAGCCTATTATAACGCTGCAACAGTAGGACGCACTGTAAAGTTAGTTGTGGTGGAGTAAAATGTAAGTGAAGCGTCGTTTAAACATTTCAGTGTTGGAGAACAAGCACGAAATCAAAACAACTTAACGCATTCAAATACAAATCTTGCTTATATTAATCTTTCCTCTGCATCGTTATTTTCTCAATTTGGAAAAAACAGTAAAGGAAATGTAAGAAACATGGGTCAAACCGAAACCACAACCATTGGTAACACAGCCTCTGCACATCATTCATTGACAAAATCGAACAACGTTACCTTTGATTTCATATTCGATGATGTATCATACTCATTTTCGGGATTGAACTGGAATATTGATACTATAAAACGCAACAATTTCTGGATATTGGGGGATTTAGAAAATAGGGTAAGCCCATTTTTGTTCACTTTCATCTCATGTTTATTAAGGAAAATTTTTTTTATATTCCGTGTTTTTCAGTTTGGTCCATTTCAAAATGTTCAATTGATATATGCCGTGGCGACATTTTTGGGCCTGTGCTATTTGTTGTTGTGTTTCTTTGCAGCAGTCTGTAATGGCAGTTATATCACAGTATCCAGATTGCAAATCGTAGAGGTTGTATTAAAGAGCCTTTCTCAAGTTTTATGGTGGCTTTTGTTGATGCTTGTCATGAGAGTTGTTACAAGAAATTTGTTGAAGACATGTGCTTAATTGAATTGTTTGCTAGGAGAGAGGAGGAAAAAGCGATTGACAACTTTGCAATATCCTTTTAATTTTGATATCTTGTGTTTTTTGCAAGGCTTGAAGCTGTTATGCATCCATGCAGAATAATATCCAAAAGCAAATTGCGTTTTCTGCTTTAAAGTTTGAAATCCTGCTCTTTCATTTGCAATACTTATATATTTCCTAGCTCCAAGCAGCTCCAAATCTCTTTACGGATTGGAAGAAAATGGCAGTTTCATGGCGTGCTTATTCAGTCTTGTTTTTTTTGTTGACGGGTGGTGTCGAGCTCGTTGTTGGAGAAAGCTTGACTTTCTATGCTTTATTCAGACCAGAATTAAGTCTTTCTCAGCGAAATGGGCTTTTCCTTACATCTACTTTTTGGCTTGGTATCGTTACAGCAAGAGTGTTATTCGTACTTACGTGAGTTTTAAAATTCAGATTTTGGTAAAGAATCTTTAGGCAGTTCCTTATATTTATGGAATCATTTTTATTGTATTTCTAATGGCTAATTTGAATGAAATATTTTGTAGGACTAAATTTATTAACATCAGTCGCTTGTCAAATTTCGTACTTTTCTCAGCAGCGGTCGCTGGATATCTTACCGTTAGTGCGCGTTCACTCTCCGCCATGCTTTGCACAGTGTTTATTTTAGGTTAGTTTTATTTCAAATATTCTCTGTTGACTGTACCGTATTTCATTTGATGAGGGAGAGGAAGTGCCACTGTGAAACCATATGAGAAAAAATTGCTATTGGGAAGGCAACTTTTGTGTATTCTTAAATGCTCACTTAGTATTACAGGCTTGTCTTTGGGACCGTTGTCGCCTTTCTTATTTTGTTGGCTAGATGAGCAGGATTTACCAAACCGTCTGTCACTAAGTCTACTATATGCTATCGGTATATCTCTCGGACGTCTCATTCTTCCTTGTGTTATTGCTATCTTGATTTATGTTTGTTCCACACCAGTAGTGCTTTTTGCAGTTGTTTGTGTGTCACTTTTCTTTGCCTACATTGTACTGATTATGACTGTACGTACTGCCAGGGTTATAATACGTCTTAGTGCCATAAACCAATTTTCAAGTGGTCAAAGTCCGGAAATCAGCGTCAAAGCTCCCGGATGGAGTAAAACACGAAATGGTGATTATATGGTCCTGGTGGACAAAAGTGATGGTAAATTTGATGTTTCTGCGGATAGTGACTCTTTTACTGAATTGTAGGCTTGATATGAAAGACTTGCATAATTTTAACCCCACATACGGGTTGAGGTTACGTTATCTCGTTTTCGGGCCGTGGTTTGATGTTCTGTTCTCATTAATATTTGTTATATCGCAGTTCGCATTCCCTGTTTTCCGTTTTTGACGGTCTTTGTTGTGTTACTGTCTTTTTCGTACCTTCCGAAATAAGATTTTTGTCCTTCTGATCTAACTGTCTATGATTATATTACAGGTTCTTCCAGTCAAATATTTTTTGACTATTTCATTTCATCAGTAATCACTGTAAGCTTTGCTTCGGTAATTCTAACCTTGAAATCAGACTGATTTGGTAACATCCATTCCTTCGGTGATTCTAAACTGTGAAATCAAACTGATTTGTTAACACTTATCCATTCCTTCGGTAATTCTTTTAATGTTCATTTCCATGTTATGTCTTTCACATATTTATTTAGCTACTGCGTTAGCATTTATGTACATTTATATGGAATAAAGTGAAATCGTTAGGGATAGACGGTGGTGCATTTAAAAAAAAAAGTAAGGTTTGTAGTAAAGCACATTTTGAGATGACCGCGAAATACTGTCGAAATGGTCGAAAGGCAGTTTAAAGACCATTCATAATTTATGAGGGGAAGAGATGAAGTATTTAATCAGTGAAAGGGAGTTTACTAATTTCTGCGGGAAATATCAGGTTTGGATGGGGCCTTTTCTCGTATATATATGAGCTGTTCATTAAATAATGCTTCTCGATGGAACCTTTTGTTTAGTTGATATGGTGAACTGGATGTGTAGAAATTTGGTTCGTCAGTCAGAAGGCTGCGTTGGGCTGATGACTCTGGCGTTTTAATCATAAGATCGAAGAGGCAGACAACACTTGAAATCCACATCTGTACTTCAATTCTATTACTTTCCTTAATCCGTGTCCATGTGTCCTATTAATTCTTTGACCAAGGACTTTCTTAGTAACGAATGCTGTTGCTTCAGCAATGGTGTGTAACCAACTGTATTCGTGTAGTTTATGGCACAAAAGCTGGAGAAATTCTGAAGAAGGCCAGCAAACTGCCTCGTCACTAGCTTAAGCTAATTATTCAAATCCGTTTACATCTTCATAACCAATTTACTTGAAAAGAGAAAACATTTTGGCACTGGCACCCTCCACCAAACTACTAACATTCGTAACTGCCTGAGTGGCGTTATCAATAAGCGCATGGTTGCTGATTGATGTATTTGCATGCCCAGAGGCATTGTCATTTAATGCACAGTTTGCCTCTTCAATTTGTAGCCTTCTCGTTATCGACTGGTATGTTTTACTGTTGAGTCGTTCATCATCAACACCTTGTAATTCCGAATCCGAATATATTTTCTAGAAATTACAACACCGTAGTAATAAATTTCATGTAGACGACACACTCGCCAGTGTTTTACTTCAACGGTCTTATCACGAGGATAAAAACAAAAACTGTAAAAATGGTTCATCAATTGGAGAAATAGTGTATTGTTAAAGATTAACTATTAATCTGTTGAGAAAAAAAAATCGGGAACTAAAATCTATTATTCAATTAAATTTACCTTGACCATGAAAGAAAGACACGTTAACTGGTACTGAGAAAGGGACTGCTGGAGTCTCTCGGTTAGCCACTCATTAAGCATTTTCATCTGACCTTCGTACCAGTGCTAAAAAAAATTATATTCCAACCATCGACATCCACACCAAAAAACTAAGTTCTTTCTCAATTCCACAACCGGTAATTTGGTAAAATAAAACAGTCTTTATGTTTTCATTATAGTTTGCAAAGATTTTCCAATCAGAAAGTATATACTTGCTCAAACCAGCGTTTGCAAAATATCTATTTTGCGCTGCCTTCTGCATCCAACTTTCTTGTCATACTCACTGCCATCAATTCCAACCTCACGTGAAGAAATTAAGTGACTTACTTCAAACAGGGCGTTGACCCACAGCTCATCGACTACAACCTGCCTTAACTGTTCCGTACAAACCCGCATGAAAGTTACGTAAGAATGTCCATAATGGCCTGAGTTCTGAGGTTGACTTATAATTGGTTTCTGAAAAAGATAGAATGACTCTGATTTCTACAATAAAAGGTAGATTCTGCGCGTTTCTTCAAGAACTTTTGTACATTTCGTAAACTTATAAAATACTATTTCACAAAAGTACCGGATTTTGTGGTGATGATGCAGCGCTACCAGTCAAGTTACCAACAATGCCTTGATCACCAACTATATTTTTCATTTTGTTGAAGATAGTTGTCGGCTTTGGCTAAAATAACTCTCAGAAAAGTAAGTCTATTAAATAATTTCTGGCAAAAAGAGATTTACTAAAATTAAATTGCTAAAACATACCGCAATTGAGAGAATCGCGCCGATTGGATTTCCCTCGTCATAACGGGCCAACCGAGACAGAACATATTCCAAAACTGACAACAGCTGAAGCAATCATACTATAGTTCAGTTACTTAAAATTTCTTTCTGTTTATCAAGTTCAGTTTCAAGAAAACATATCAAAAGTTTACTACCAATTTAAGTCTTCTGCATCCGGTCGATTATATCAGTTATAATTATATGTAGGTCCAGAGAGAAGCTCAAAATACTATTCAACAAACTATTTCTTAATCTATTTGCTAGTTTGGCTGTTGATGATTATCCTCTGAATTCATGAAATTTAGCGAGTACTTTACATTATATGTCAAAATTGTACCTTGTCTTCAATACATGTTTCCATATCTTTTAGCATAGTATCCAAAGTTTCATCCAATTTTGACTGATATTTATACTAAAAGTAAAAACTGATGATACAAGTCAAAATAATTACAGATATCTTATCGCCTAAAGTGCAAAACGAAGAAAAGAGCTGCAACCATCTAAAACCTTTCAGTAAAAAATTTATTGAAAATAGAACATTCAACTCCCTTCATATAAATGATCAATAATACAGGTCGGTTGTATTTTTAAAGTTATATGACCTACTTACATAACTGGCCTTACTTGGTTAGCTGAAAAGTCTATACACCACTTTCCTCATTGAAATAGTGATGGGCAGCATGAAATATTTATGAGCTGCCTTGTTAACTCAGCTGGCTGAATAACATGCCAACGCTGACTTCAGCAAACGATTCCAACTTATTTGATTATTAATTAAAATTGATAAACACACTTCTCCCGAATCTATTGCCATTTTAGCCGCTCGAGATTTCGATGAGAAAATTACATTGATCATAACGCAGACTTCTGAAGGCAGAACATAATCCGTTGATTTTCGTGCGCGCTGCATGTATGAATCAAAACATTGGTAAGTACTGAAACAATTCAAATTAATGTAGAAGAAAAGAATAAAGTTTATCAAAATCATGTTGCTTTTTGTCCAGTTCCAAACATACCAGTTTGTGCATTTGTTGATCATTTCGCTCGCTAGGGCTTTCATTCTAATTTGCAAATACTTTGAAAACTCTTCCTCTGGCCAATTCAAATCCTGTATGAAAATTTGCAAAGCATCCAGTTTCCAATAAATATCTTCAGATGTTGCACAACCATCTCTAGAAAAATTTCGAACATGTCAAATGAAAATGTTTGGTTGAACAAAACCAAGTCAAGAAATTCAGCGAATATTAGGTTGAAGTTATGTCAATAGAAATCAAAGCATGTATCTGATCAAACAAAAAATTTCAAGCTTACTTGCGTACTTCCCATCTTTCTCGTGCGAAGCCTCTCTCGATAGACTGTGCTATTGACTGCTCCATCAAATCGACATAACGTACTACTTTAGTCGAGAATTGCTGGATCAATTTTGTATGGAAAATGCCGTTCTTGAGATAAGCTATAAACAAAGAAATGTATAAAATAATTGTGGAAACGATTTTCACATATGCTTTCTCTGATGATTATGAACAGTAGTTAATCAGTATTACTATCCAAATATGCTTTTTGTACACAATCGCATATACAAAAATTGTCCCTTTAATTAACTGAATACTGTAATCATGATCCGATGAGATGCTAAGTATATAATGTACTCTTATATTTGGATTTAACAGTGATGTAAGTCTATATTGCTAAGAACAAGCAGCTGAAAGAACAAGCAAAAATTTTGATATAAGAGTGAACGATTCAGCGTTCATCAAACATTGCCTGCGCAGAGCATTTATATCATTAAAACTGATAAACTTTAAAAAAAGAAAGTGGAGAAACGTCAAGAGACAAAATTTGCTCTGTGAATCCTCTGCACAACATAATTACCCATCCATGGACTTCGGTAGTGAATCGACTATTAATCAATCATATTAACCGAAACGATTTAATAGTCTTATAATGTTGTAAGAAAATTATTTTAAAAAATTTTTCTCCAAAAGGTAATTATTGCAACTTACAGTTGTTACTCAAGAAATCGTTCAGTAGCTGGAACAACGGAAATGAATCCCACGAGTCCGGTGGCTGTACATTTAACGCTGCATCCAAATCCACCGAATAAAGTGACCAAAATATTTCTGAATGGTCAGCAAGAAGGTCACTGAACCAAGTGAATGCCTGTAGGCAAATTCAGTGTTTTAGAAAATTTGTACAAAAGCGATAAAACAAAAACTAAAGTAATTCGGAAAAAAGAAACAGATTTTCAAATAAAATAAAAAACATACATCGCCATGATGCTCTTCGTTTTCTCGTAACAGATCAATGCAAAATTCCGTAACCCGTATCATGTCTTCAATCCTCTGCTGAGGACTAACATCCATACCCATACGCTCTAAAAATTTTATCACAGTTGCGAATGCACCAAAAAAGAGTGGTAGCATAAGCTTACGGATTCAATGTATATCAAGGAAATTTTTTTGATCCTGAATTTGTACAGTAAAGGTGTTACAACTGTTTGGATCAACAAACAAAAAATTGCCCACCAATAAGTCATGCACATTTTCGAGTATTTCTAAATCACTTCTATATCCTAACAAGCAACTCAGTGATAGCGGTATAAGAACGAGTGTTTTCGGAAATCCGAGAAGGCAAGTTCTGCTACCACAAATGCACGTTTTGTTACAAAAAAAGAGGAAATGTCCCTAGCCAAAATTATGTCATCCATATTTTCAACAAGATTCACTGAATCTGTGAAATATTCTCCCTTTTCAAATTTTCTGCGTTAACGACTAAAGCATGCTCTTGAAAACAGCACTGCATGCAGAACGCATAACTGTTTGTTGGAGTGACCTTGGTGTAAAACCTCACGCTCAAGCTTCGCTTCATTGCAGATTCGAGTATAATTGACTAAGGCTGCATCTTGAAGGCATTTTCGGATGACATTTCGAACTTCTTCTGGAGGCACCGGTGAAACAACGTCTTTCATCAGGACCTATACAACACATTAGATCGTCGCTGCTATCAAAAAATGATATATACTGTCGAATAAAAAAAACATCAAACACAAAAATAGTGAAAAAAATTACGCTAACCCTTTCAAGTAACGACAGCGTCCCTTTCAGTGCCCCCTCAGGTCGACCAAAAGGAAAACAATACCTGAAAAACCGCTTCTATCCAACAGCAAACCAATCTTTTTTTTCTTTCTGTAGATATAACTAATGCTATGTGTATACTAGCGAACTGAAAAATGCAATTCAAATGAAATCATACCTAAAGTTTGTGATCTGCTTTTCAAGCAGCGTTCTTAATCTTTCTTTAACATCTTGGAATTTTTCTTTCTCTTCTAACGTAACCGTTCCCACTCCATCTGGCCTGAAAGACAAAATATTTGAAACAATTTAAATGAAAAGAACCATGATGGAGAGAAACTAACATAAATCAACTTTAAAAAGACGATTCTAAAACATAATAGAAATCAATACAATAATCTACAATCGTTTGCACCGTATTAGACATGTTATATTTTTTATCTACGTATAAAAATTATATTCGCCCACAAAAAGCTATTGAATCTTAAAGTACGACCAAAAAACTTTTAATTACGTTATTCCAGTTTCTTTACCAAACATTCTAGTAGAATTCAATTTGGACACTTTCCCATAGTATGAAAACGGATATAATCACATTATTCGACGAACGATGGAAATGTTTTCAGAAATTTCCAGCAAACCAATGGTATATTGCCAAATACTAGCAGTTTTAGATCTAAGCAATTTGAACTATTTATTAAACACTAAATCATATCTTTCTTTTGGAACAGATATGTCCGGTTCTGTCAGACAAACAGGCGCCGTCCTTTGAGGATTCACAGCACAGATTATATGTAATCCTGAAGAAAATTATAAAAGACATTTGTGTACGACAAACAAACTGAATTCATTTCTTGCCAGATATACGAACGGTACGCAGAATAAAACTGATACCTGTTGCCATGAACATGAGATGCGCAAAAAGCGAATGAATAATGCATAAGCGTGGGATCAATAAGGAAGCCCTCATCGGCCTTGTTGAGCAAGTCATTGAGAAGTGAAACATGCCGATGGCAACCACGGACCATATAACGGGCGCAATACTCATCTAACACAAATACCTGTCCAGGTGAAAACCAACCCTAAAAACAATTGTAATTGTTTTAGTTTACAACCTGCTTTTTACAAATCACTCTCACTCGAAACTTCTGGAAAAAACACTGCTCCTAAACATCAATACTTATTAGCTACTGTTATGGTTCTGAATCATCCAGTAGAAAAATGACTTACTAATGAGCATATAGGTTCATTCAGCCGAAAATCCAAAGTAAGTGACTGCAGTTTACTGAAAAGATGATCGTGATCAAAATTGATGGGATCCGCTTGAATTAGCTCATCCATTCCATGTTTACTAGCTTTATCAGCAAAACCCTGCGCTTTCGACGGTACTACTGACGACTGCTTTGGAGGTACTGGTTTATATGCTTGACCCGTTGCTCGGTATAATGCCTGCATATTACTACGTGAAAACTTAAATAAATGTCGCGAAGATGATATAAAATATTATACATTATTGTGCGACTGATAAACATTTCGATATTACATATCTTTAGCGTTTTCTTTTTCGCTCTATAGTGTTTACAGTATTCTACCTGTAAATGCTCGAAACTCTTCCTAGCCTGTTTACAACTTTTTCATCTTAACAACCAGAAGGCTGGATCACCGTTACAACAGGTTCTCTTGATTCAGAAAAACAGAGAAAAGCTATTAGTCTCAGAACAGTACTAATGCAGCTGTACCTCAGTCCTTTGAAAACGACTAAACTTTAGCACCTCTGTTCCAAGGATCTGTTCAAAATCGAGAACAAGCAATGGATGATGCTGCCCATTTGCGATAACTGTTGTGCAAATTATCAGATCACTTATTACTTAACCCCTCGTGATATCACATCCAACATCTTTCCATTCATCGCTAGAACTACTTCAAAATGGAGAAATTAGTGAAGATTTCTTATACAACGAAAAAGTAAACCCTTGGAGTTAACAATTTCAACTAGAATTGCTTGATGAGGATCATTTCAAACGTATTTTGTTTGTATACTTCCTCTAATTCCTAAAAGACACCGAATAACTGCTAAAAAAAAAACGAAAAAGAGGACGACGTCAAAATCTCAAATTTTCCAACACGTAATGGTCTCCATGAATTCCCAGCTCTCGATCAATAATGCCTATCTTGATGATACTATTTCCAATGGCGAAATAGAGCACCGAAAGAGCCTTGAAGCTCTGCTTCAGACTCTCCCGTTTACATTCACAAGAGAAAATGTCATTTTGCTACGTTTTAGAGAAAGCACCAACACCATTCTAATTACGAGCTCAATTTTTCTGCCACTGTTATAATTATCCCTATCCAGCTACATCAAGACGAAGATGTGAAAAAGTATGCCAGTCAGGCGATCAGTTCATTCCACATCATGTCATTGCAATACCCCTTCTCTTTCTGCAATGGAGATAATGGTGAAGTAACAGTGGTATTAAAATATCAATGTCAGTCAAGCAACAACACTTTTCAGTCATCAGTTATAACTTCTCGTAATGGTACCAACAGCTAGAAAGTCCTTTCATAAAGTTATCATTCGATCACCTTCGTTATCAATTTTGCGTGTGCAGATGATAACCTTATCAATCATTCGACTGATATCGGTTTCATGTTTTCCCTATGTATCACGACGAGTGAGGATGTGTTGTGCTTTTACATCACCGTGTAATTGAGCGAGTGATAGAAGGTTCATCCATTTTTCGATGTTATGTAAGTTCGACTTTTTCTTTATTCATTTTCCAATATCTTCGTGTGCTACTTGGCAACACAATAAATGATTCTCAGCATCTGTTCATATACACATACCCGTAAATGCATATAGTCATCCTTTGTCCAACAGCTGGACTTCAGGTTACCGTCACAATACAAACTTATACTGAAACTAGCAGGTGATTCTACTTCATCACGACATCTGATTTCAATGTTTACTGCCTGCACTAACACTAATTGTCTCCAGTTCTCACTAGTCGACTCCATGCCGGTACACTCGCTTGGCTTTGCAAGCTTCTCAATTGGTATGGTAAGTAAACAGTTGAATGAAGGGATTCTCGTAACAATGTAAGTTATTGAACATTTAAGTGGAACTTTTCTTTACCAAACAAGTTTAAAAAACGAGTTGGTTAACGAAATCCCCTTCCTCTTAAACAAAGTTTTTACCTGCACCCATAGATGCCTTTCATTTTCATCATCTGTTGCAAACTTCAGTTCATCTCCTTCTTTGATTGCTGTGAAAAAATATTTTCCACCTTGATTATACAGATCTGAAAAATAATCGGTCCTTTAATGTACTGGTGATTGACTTTACTTAAATATTCTTGTAATACTACCGTACGTCAGATAAGAAAACTTTTATGCTGGAGTGTTTGAAAATGTGGCTTCCTTGAATATAAAACTAAACATAAATTGAACAACATTAAAATGTGCTTTTTTGTTGAATCAATTATCAAAGGTTTACTTTACCAACGGACGACAATGAAACGCCTCCGTCACATTAATTTTGATTTTCTCTCCTCCTCTCTTTTTTGATGTCACAAACCTGGATCTGGTTCTGGCATGTAATCTATTGTAAATCCATCCAGTTGAATAAATTCCGCTGGATCAGTCTTCTTTTCACGATAACTACACATTGCGAATGCATACTGTGAAACCTAAACATGAGAATTTTTACTTTTAGTGGAAACTAATAGCGAGCTTTATATAAGCTAGAGAGGAACATATTCTAAAAAAATTGGAAGACAGAATCCTCTTCACCCCTATTACTGAAGTAATACAAGTAAGCAGACTACGCCTACCTGTACTAAACAAAAAAACCGCTTCTTCCATTTTTTCCAAGCTATCCTTCCAAGAGCATAACAATATCCACAATACTTCAAATTAGGAGGTTTTTCAACCCGAATAGCTATCCTGATCTTAAGATTTGTGTCTGGGCTGTTCTTTGGCACTGTCATATTGTACCATTCAGGTGTCCTTGAACAATTCGGTGTTGGTCTTATGACAACCTGAACATGGAAGATAAGTGTAAATGTGATGGGAACGTTTCGTTACGATGATAGAGAAGAAGGGAAGCCTAAGCTCTTTACCTCGCTTCAAAAAATGCCGCCGCCTAGGGGATTAAGTTGATTCCTTTAATAAAATGGGTGTTTTAAAAAAAATTTTCCCAATATTCCATTTTTAATGCTTTCTTATTTCTAACTCACTAAAAGGATATTTTAATGAATGAGATAATCAAAGTTCATGTTGTTATGAAACTTTCGTAATAGCCTAAAATAATGTGTACAGCTTTTTATCACTAAGAAACTTGCAGAGGATTTTGATGCTCAACATAAATCTTCTTTCTTATTTCGTGCATTGCTGTGTAAAATTTCTGATTAAGAACTGGTTATAATTAATAAAATAAGAATTACTTTCCCGAGTTCTTTATCCTCGAAAGCAACTAAGCTCTTCAATTCCGTATACAGTTTCACCTTCACGGTTGGAAGAGGGTGTTTCGTTGTAAAGTCACCTTGTGTATCCCAACTAAAATTAATAACACAACGATTCAAACATTAACTTCACTATAAATATAACTGTTTATGCATATAATCAAGTAAATCATCCCGAAGTAAGCGAAAGGTTTCCAACATGAATATGTATGAAAGAACGTGCACCCGCTTATGCAGTAGAGTACATTTAAAGATGGCGGAACTACACATAAGACTAGAAGGTTTAAAAATCACCGTAAAACCAATTTGCTATATAGGCAGATTAGACTAAAGATAATTATATAATGGGATGCATTCAAAAAATTCATCTTCGAGTGGTAAATCACTATAGAAATAATGGATGTGGTGTTTACAAGATTGGCATACTTGCTCTAACTTATCACGGATTGCTATTTGAACATGAAGTATATAAGAACAGGAGAATTAATGAAAGCATACGATGATTTTGAAGCTTCTGCATGGTCAGTTTGCAATTTAGGGCATCCATCAACTTCCATCGTACAGTATACAAGTTTATTTGATGCGACTGACTTCAGATTTTGCACTTCCATCACGATGACCTGTGATACGATAACTCTAAATTTAGAGAAACAGAATGCCACAAATCAATATAAAGGTTATGATAATTCATCGCTGAAATTTTGAGCAGTTCAACTAAAAGGCAATCATGCTTAAAAAATTTCGCCGAAAATTCAACTATTTATATGTGATTATCCCTACCAAAATAGTGCCAAGCTAACTGTTAGTGCATGTCATTGCAAATGCTTCTAACTTAAGTATATGGAAAAAGTGTACGAATCTTGAGATGATTCGTGATAGTGAGACCAAATTTTTTGATAACGTATAAATAAATTAGGTAAAATCATAAAAATTCACCTCCATATTAAAAGTGAGGATGACGTCACTTTTAGTCAATGACACATCGTCATCACTGTCAGCTTTATTCAGTGAACTTGAACTGGTACGTCGTTTCAAGCTAAATATTGTTTTACGTACCTTGGAAATCAATGTGTTACAAAATTCAGACAGAATAAATTATGATGCTCTTCAAGCAAAGCTAAATAGCAGAAAATAATAACAAATCTTTGGCAGAAATACAAAAATTACAAGCTCAAAAGTTGTGCTTTTGTGCATTGGACTAACAACCTATACATGTTATGTTTGTGCATCAGAATTAGAGAAAAGAATACTCCATAAAATGTTTGAGGCTCAACAGAAGAAATCAGAAATAGGAGAAGCTGTGAAGCTAACTATCTATAACAAAAATATATATTTCGTGAGTTGTAAGGGAAGTACAGTTTTAACGAGAGGTGAGCAGTAATACAACTTATTGTGGCAGTTCTTCACGAAAAATTCATTTAAAAAAAATAAGTAGTAATACGGTTCGTAGATATATCATTTAACGAAAATACAGTAAAATCGGTCTGGTTCTAGAACAGGCCGCTTTTATACGCATGTTTGCACTGATGTTCATTCCGAGCAAATCTGTTAAGATGGTTCTTTGGTTTACTACAAAGCGATGAACCTCCTATTACCCAAATGATTTCATATTTATTTACGAATGTCAAGACCTCTGATACAATTAGCACTACAGGTTTGCTTGTCTTCTTCCAAAATCTGCATATAATTATTCTCGCATATACTTAGTCTATAGCATTCAATGCTTATATCTTTAAGAGCGAAACTATTAATACAAATAATTATTCCCTTTGAAATTTTTCAGCTGATTCGGGAATAAGTCAACGAAACCAGAAATACCCACTTGAAAAGTTAAGATTGCAACAAAGACCTTCAATGCCCTGAATGTACTAACCTTCCGTGTAACAATTACTAGAGATTTTAACGTTACAGGAAAAAACATGCAAAATCACTTTACTGTATAATAAGGAGGTAAATCAGATATAGCGAAAAGAAAGGAAATACATGCCATGCTAACTGCGAAAATTAAATCTATATAAAGCAGTATGAAAAACACAAACCTGTTGAAAAGAGAGAGATCTTCGATACTGCGCGATCTAAAATAGTCACATTAATACTTTCTAACCGATACTCCAATGAATAACTGAAGCGGAAGCGGGCATGACGAAACACAGCACAACAACACCTGGAAGCTGGAAAGCTCCAAGCTATTAATCTCTTGACTTGAAACGAATCCATAATTTACCAATTTGGGAAAAATAAATAAATTAGTAAATGTCCACTTTTACAAACAAAAATGCAAAAATCAGTCTAATACATTACCGCTGAACTTAGGTGCTCCTCAAATATGGTTAAGGATGTGTTCAAAAATATAGGTTATCACAATATAACCAATTCAAAGGTTACGATGTGTAAATCAGTGCAGTAAAAAGATGCACAGTCAAATCGTCGTACTTTAAAAAGTAATCGATGTTAAGAACGTTACAAAGAAAACTAAACCGACCTTTTAGCTTTCGAAGAGGCACTGAAAATTTAAGCTTTATTAAGCTTAAAAATAAAAATTTCTGTAAATTATATCTTTGAAGGCACTCTTGCTGCTTGATTTTTAGGGCCGAATTTGAGCAACTTAGAAGATTGTAAGGTCCATTTAAGATTAAGGGGCAAGCAATGCAACTTCGATGTTAAGCATCTAAAGATACTAAAATGATAACGCATTTCCGGATTTTAGAAATACGAATACGTTTATGAGAAATGTGTTAAGTTTAGACAGACCTAAAACTTATAACATATATCAGACACATAAAAAAATTCATAAAGCATAACATTACAATATATTGCTTCAAGTCCAGTAGTAAACAGAGGGTAATGATTTTGTAAACAATTAGCGAGAATCGAACAGGACTTGAAAATCCACCTTGATATTAATGGGAAATCTCACCCTGATATAAGTTATAATCGTTGCTCCATGGAAAATAGTGAGGATTAAAAAAACCCATTCACAACACATAAATAAAGCGGAAAAAGGATGGTAAAAGTAGTTGGTTTAAATAACAGATATGCTTCTCACCTGCTTCTTCCTTTGGAATCCTTCTTTCTCGAAATAACACCTTGGCCTCGTGGAGTAACAGGTACTGATTCTAAATTACTGATAAGCAGATTGATGGACTGACGTGTCTCGTCGATAAATAGAGTCTCCATGTCTTTCACCACAAATTTAGGCATCAATTTCTTCATCTACAGAATATTTTTTTACATTTCCTTGTAGAATGAGTGAATTTTCTTACAGAAAGAAGTAAATTTCAATGTTTATTTAATATATGCTAGCCCTTAAAAAGAAAAAAAAAAAAAAAACATTTATACCACGCACTTTCAGTTTAAGTTCCCGAGAGACGCAGGAAATTAGACATGTTCTGGTTAACATACAGATCATTTTTAGAACAAAGAAATTAGGAGTATTCCAACTAGCTATTATATAGCTAGCATGAGGAAACACAAATGTGTTCAAGTTCAGAAATGATGAACATGAGGAGGAAGCAAAACACGTCTATTGCTTCATTAGCACTCAACAGTAGGATAATACCACGTTCCTTATTACTGCATAAAATTCAATACCTTTGACATATCTCGCAGTGCTTCCTCTCTTGTAGCAACTTCGCGCCGAATAGCCGCTGCTTGTTCATCTGGATTGTCTAGCTAAGCACATGAAATACATTCTTGTACTTCGAAAAAATCAGTAACGATATAGTTAGGAGAAATATGTAAAATTCAGTGCTATCACTGAGTTGTTTTGCTCTTTCAGGACTAAAAGATTTTGGATTGTTTACCTGCAAGGCGTTGAATATTATCTGATGTTCGAACTTCTTAACAGATAAAATTTGTTGGAAAATATCATATAGTTGATCCTTGAGCAGTGTCAAACCTGCATTGGACTGATTCAACCCACGCAGGCGATTCCTGAATTGTGTTACTGCGTTTACTATGCAATGTTTAAAATTTAGAAAATTTTTGTCAATTCATCTAATGATTTAGGAACCAAAAACAAAAACTGTACTATATATAACTTTTAGTTTCGGTTTTGATCATAAGCAGCACTAAGCAATGTGATAGAAAACACCCCTAAATTAAATCAGCTGCCTGGAAGTGAGAACTGACAGTTTAAACTGACCTTGTTTGTCTCGACTGGATTGCATCTTCATCCCCACGTATAATCGTATCGAACTTGGTCATCCAATTATTGAGCATCGTTTCTTTGGATACACCATCTAGTTCCGTTAAAGTTTTAACTCTTTTTTCTGTGTTGCATCGGAACACCTGACATGTTAAGGTTTACTGTAGAAAAAATCAAGTGAAATTAAAATGGAAAAATATCTCAGTATAATGCACTATAACCATGGATAATATGTAAACTAAACTGGTTTATCAATTATACTAATCATGAAGTAGTTACTGGTCAAGCTCAGACCTAACTGCGACGGAAACTAATTTACCTCTCTGAAGTCATATTGAGAAAAACCGCCAGCTTGAACAACTTTTTGCACTCGTTCAGACTTTAAAAAAACCTGCAAAAATTTGTAAGATTAGTTACACTTCACCTCTTCGTTTTTTGATTTGTCCACAGAGATACTTCAACCACCAAATGCGAAAAATGAGGGCTGAGCAATCTACGAAAAAAAAAAAAAAAAACTGAAATACTCTACAGAGCAGAATATCTTCCCAAACCTCGAAGTACGATTCAACTGCTTTTATGAATGCTTCATCTGCAGCAATTTGTGTCTCCCCTGTCAAAAACGATCGGAAACGATCTTTGATTCTCGACAGTTCTTGCCTCGTAACCTGAAAATAGAACAGCAATAGCAAGTTGAAAACATTAATCATACATTACTTGATATAGTATGTTATTCGTACTCGTTGATTTCATTTTGGCAGTAAGTTAAAATTAAAGTTTTATTTTCTGATTTAATGCAGTCATTATATTCCTATCAAACATCACTTCAAAAAATTTTATGATATGATGTGAAAAAAACACGACCTTGAGCTGTCGCCTCGCCATATCGGTGGGTTGTTTTGCATTGAAATGATAAGCAATACATTTTGCAACAAAAACATACAGCTTCAATTTTTGTTTACGTTCCTCTTCTTCGACTTCTGCCCTGCAGTAACTGATTTTCAAGTGTCCAAGGAAGCATCTATTGATCACTAATATGCAGACTCAAAAAAAAAAAGAAAAAAAAGAAACTCAAATCATCAATAAACAATGCTGGATTTTCAGAAGCATGAGAATTACCAACATTTTTGTACTCTAATGAAGTATATGAATATTTTACTTTATAAGAGATTATATTTTTAAAGAGAGCTTTTTCAATCATTATATTGTCATTATAAAATATTATTTCGATGAGAAAAACTAAAACTTTCAGTGCCCTGGAATGTATACAAGGAGTATTTAAATAATAATCTCCTAGCACCTCAAACTACATCATTTTTGATCGAAGGTCAGCTGAAATTACATTATTTTTCATCAAATTATAGTCATAAGTCTTCTCTACATTTTGAACCATTTGTTCATAAATGAGTGGACTCTGCAAAACAAAATAAAACATTCACTTCATCTTTTCTTCCTCTTCTTTGCTTATTTCGGTGGCAGAATCAATATTCGCATGTGCTGGCGTACTCTGCTCATTTGATGCAAAATCATCTTCATCATCGGAGATTTCTTGCGAAGACTGGTTGAAAACTGGCTTGGCAATAAGTTGTGGGGTGACTTGTCTACTATGACTCTAAAACAAAGCTAAACATGATTGAACATAGCAGAATGATCCAAGTAGTTGTGAGATAATAAATAAAAAATGTCACTAAATTTCCAAATGTTTAGAAACCAAGATACCGTTTTCATTACTACTGCACCGTAAGACGCTCCAGAGTCCTTTCTTTTTGTATGTAACGAATCGCCACGATGTAATGAATTGGCTTGTGAGGCAGAATCTGATGGAGCTGGAGACATGGAACGTGGAGAACTTGATAGTGGAAACTGATGACGCCGAAGGCAAAGGATCTGCAAGTAAAAGCACTTCCATTTCTTTTCTAATACCAAAATACTTGAGATTGAAAATCTTCAACAACTATACAATGTATGAATGTTTTTAATTACTCTATGAAAGACTCAACTTTTATTTAAAAAAAAAAGCAAACTTCCGACGCATCATCGTTATCATTGATTAAATTATCGTCATCGTCTTCTTCACTACTTGCTCCAAGCATTTGTATCTGTAATCTGATCTATCAACAATTCCAAAACGATAAAATCTTCACATCAAAAAGCGGAAATCAATTCAAACTGGCAAGGAATGGCAAACTTGAACACATCAAAGGACTAAATGAAAAGAGTCGTCAGTAGAAAAGGCGGCCATGAGAATTAAATGATTCTCATGAAAGTTTAGCAACAAAAAATAGAATTACTTGGTTGGTAGCACTAATGGAAGCTGCTTGACATCTGCCTAATCAGCTTCAAAACCGAATTACCGATGACGTTTGCTACGTCGAGGGTGTTGACAACCCAAAGGGCCTTTGGCTCTGTGTAAACGACTGTCAACATTTTTGTTTAGCCTATCGCTTTTTGGATATTTGAAGAAAAAATGATTTCGACGACTTAAACATCTCAGCACTTCCCAGACACCTGTAATAAATTAACTGGAAGCGTAATCGGGGATTTATAGCAGACTTAGTGGTAGCAATACATTGTTGTGAAAATTCGCGGTTTGGATGGCATATGAAGAGGAAGAAAAGAAAATTCTTCTCCGTCCACAAAAGTTATTGCAGTAAACGCATGGTTCAACCAAGCAACAGTGCAAGAGAAGTAAGTGAAAGATACCCTCCTCATGACAGAATTTTTTATACTCAATGAAATCTAGCAAATTTCTTGAGGTATAGTCGTCGGTCGGGAAGAGCGACGGGATTTTTGGTACAAATAATATTAATTACCGACCTTAGGAAGTTTCGAAGTGAAAGAAAGATATTCTGCTTAGCGCAGTTCAGGCCCTCTTACAGGCATTTCAGAAAAAAATGCTAGGAATTTATTAGGTAGTGAAATTTTTGGACTACTCAGTTTCGAAAGTTTTGTGGAAAATAATCTGAATTACAAGTTTCTAAGAATCAAATTTTTCAACATCTTTTCGATCTGAAATAGAAAGGGCAATCGTAATCATCACTACCGCCAATATCTGCATATATGAATACTCTCTCTCTTCTGCCAAGATACAACAATTGGCAACTAAATTGAACGATAATGTGCTCAATTAGAATAAAAAACAGTGCACACTCATACAAGAGGTGCACTTCTTCGGAATTTCAAATCAGTTCGATGATATCTTAAGCCAAGAATATCTGGAAAATGCCTGCTAAATGATCAAGGATATCTCATCATCGAATAACTACTGTTCAACACCACTCTTCCCATCTCCACAACCTAAAATAATTCCATTTTCATCCTTTGTTAACACGTCTATGATTAGATTAAACTCAATATAAAATACTTCTTATGTCTATACTAATTAATATTGACTTCATGATTTGTAAAAGAGAATCGTAGTCAATAAATGCATTTATATTCGATTCAAATTTTACTGATTAAGATTAAATAACAAATGATCATCCTTTCATCAAAATAAATGCTCAATCTTTCTTTTCCTTCTATCATTTTCTGTTTACTACTAATATCTGTGCTATTCATTAGCAAATATGTCATCATTGTATGCTGTCAACCTTATACAACAGTCTTAACGGGTCATTGAGTTTCTGAGCTTGAATAGGAATAGGGGACGTAACACAACGGATTCGGTAGGAGCCATTAAGAAAACCGTTGTATCTAAAGTAGTGCAAAAAAAAAAGTTCGTAATTCCTGTCCAATTCGGAACAACTCCATTCATCAATGCAATAAAAAGTAATTTAATATCGCTTTGCAACATCAAATTTTTTTTTTCTAGTATATACTCTGAGGATCACTTTGGCATATCATGACGTTATTTCGAAACAATACGCAAGCTATCAGGTGGGAAAAATGGACAGGAATCTGCAATCAGTGAAAAATGAGTTTGAAGGGTTACAACTGCGGGAAGAAAAGATCCTGTAAAATAGGAAAGAACTTGGTATGAACCAAAGAAGACTCTTGTCTTATCTTTTTCATTGATTTTTTTTTAAGACAGTTTAATAATGTTTAAATGCTTAACTTCATGAATTTTGGAAAATATTTGAAAATAAATATTCCTTTCAGACTAGAATTTCTCTGTTAAAAAACTGATGCTTAATTTTGCTCAGTTATGGTGAGGGACCCGAAGGATTTATGAGTGGCATGTTTTCTGCCACGCACACTGCAATCAATTTTAAAATGGTTATTTCTCGAAATCAAGACTTTCAAACTGCACATTTTAGAGGATCGTTATATACTACTAAGATGGTAGATATTATGTAACATAGACGAATCTTTTCAAAATATTTCTGATCGAAATATTTTGAATGGTAAGGATTTATAGTGAGCAACTCGATAATTATACAGTGATTTATCATAAATTTAATCGATACAAATGGAATGCATGAATCGAACCTCACTGAATACTACTGGTACTTTTTCTTTAATTCAAGGTTTTGTAAAACTAAATAAAATTTTGTTAAAATGAGCGAAGAGAGAAGAAAGAACGAAGTAATGGCAGAAGCTCAACAGCTTGAATGTCTCCTCCTTGCTTTCGCGTAACACCAAATCTACTGGGCCTAATTCATCGTAATCTTCGCTAATTAGCTGTTGTCACGGCACTGGTTATTGGAAGTGACTATTAGAACGATATTAATAGGAAGCAGCAACATTTGCAATGCACAAAACAGAATAGACAGAAGTTCAATCATATCGCATTTTACAAGCAATAAGTGAGGAGATGGCAAAGTGGTTAATGAATCACAACCGGAAATAGTGGTGAAAAGTAAGTGCCGGAAAGGATAACTAGTTAAGATAGCCGATCACACCGTAATGGAGTAGTAGTCTGGGAAAGGGAGTAAATAGTGCAGGCCACAAAAGATATGGGTTAATAAGTTTAGGAGCATACGCTCGTCAGAAAGAGTTGCCCCAGCCAAGGCAGAAAGAAGGAAGAGGGAAGTACAGCCAATCCATGTAAGGATAAACGGCGTGCATTGCCTAGTTTAGGCCTTGCTGTTCAAAGAATACATATATGCGCCTTGAAAGAGAGAAAGAGAGGAAAAGCATCTACTCTAAATTAAGATCGATATAGAAAGCCATCGCATTGCTCTGCTTTAGGCCTGGCATCCGCAATCAAAGTTCCACACTTCATAAATCTATCGCAGTCAAGAAATGAATCTGACGTTTCAGTCATCTGCAAGCTTACATATCTTAGGTCTCTTCTTTACATAACGAACCTCTTTTTCGTAAAATACAGATTAAATCAACCACTTCATTTTCATTTTTGATAAATTAAAAGTTAGTTTCTCAGTGAGTTCACATCTTCGCAAAACTTTATGTCTTATTTAGCCCTCAAGCTCATGATTCAATCTACTGGTAATATGATTCTCAAATTGATCTTCGAAAATTGCGTCAATGAAATATTTCACGGTATATTTGGACTTTTAAAATCATTCTGTTTCATTTGTTCACCAATTTTAATGATGAAACAAACCGACGAATATATGGGAATCAGAGATAGTCATTGGTTATAGGATTTATTTACGACTGAAGATATAATCCGATGTTCCAAAATACTGTTCATATCCTGAAGTGCTTCTTCCAATCCTCTCGAGAATAGAAATTTTTTTGGAAGCATACTAGTTAAAAACACTATAAAATGTAAACAATATTTTGGGAGTTGCCGATGTGACAGAAACATTTTTCGAGTGAAAATAATGATACTTAAGAAGTTGTATAAAAAATGAACATTTTTTTTTGCCATGCAAAGATGCAAATTATTGCCAAATACAGATAAAAAACTCAACTGCACTGTGAATCTTCCATTGGCGATTTTATCGACTGATATTTTTGAATAAATAATCTAACGATTGGCGTGATATTCAGCAATGTTCGGCGTGTGACTGCGCCAGAAACAAGAACTGCAGTTCACTGAATGTCGAAGTGATTCGGGAGGTTCAGTTGATGTGAATTTCTTTTTTTTTTTCGATTTAATTTCAACTTAAATAGGTACAATTATTTGGAATTCCGTCAATTTCATCTGTCTTTAGAAATAAATTGATACCTTACTTCACTCTGATCGCAATATGGCAGGAAGTAATACTTCTTTACCGGGTGACAACAAAAATTAATAAATGTAGAACAAAACTTCGAATTACGTAAACTTAATAACTAAAAAAATGGCAAGTTTTGTAGGTTTCACTATCAATTAACTTCGAAGGTAGTCAGGACAACTCATTTCCATACGATGTTGATCAGCAGACATTCAACATGAGAAGTTTAATACACCATTCGTTACTTTTTTTTATGTTGCATATGTAACATATCTTTGAAATTTGTTACCGCTATAACTTGCAAAAGTTAGATTGTCCTGGTGAATTTATGTAAATAGTGGAGTTGCGAGACGTATGACTACTTTGGATTCTTACCAATATTTTTTAATGTCCTATAAAATTTCAGAAAAGCTGTTACATATCTCTTCTCCTTAAAAATCTAGTAAAAAAAAAAAAGACTGCAAGACTGCTGCTCGACTACATCATGCTTCCCTTGGTTATTTTATTTGTGTTACAATGGGATTATTTTGAGGTCATTTCAAACGTCCCTTATCATATTTGAGGAAAATTTCAGAGATATAATAGAAAAAAGAAAGGATGTTTCTGCTTGTTAAGTGTTGTTTCATCATCCAATTTTTCGATTTCGAGCCAATCGTGAAAATTTGCTTTTCTGATCTCAAATTTATTGGATATTTAAAATGATGAAGCAAGACCAAAAGTGCTCTTTCTTATGCCCATATTTACTGAAGCTGCTAGTGGAAGTGAAAAAAGCCATTTAAAAAATTAAAATCAAACGTCTGAAGTGCACAATTTCTTGTAAACAAAGTTTTAGTTAATGACTATTCGCCGTCGAAAGAAGAGCACAAGTAGTAGTGAAGGTATTATCAATATTCTTTTTTTTTTCCAAAAAAAGATGTGTTAGATGATTTGAAGAAAATTATCCGGATAATTACTACTGGGATGAAGCATCGGCCAGTTTAGGCAGAATCATTTTGCAGTAACAAACAAATGAGAAAAACAAAAGAACAAGTATCTATGGCCATGCATCCAATTTTGCAAGCTACTTCGATTGGATGAAATTTCAGCTACAGAGTACGGGATTTTCCACGTTTCAATGCGGAGCAACTAAAGTTTTTGGGTTACAAAATGAAACTAAGTAACTGTATTGTTTTGAAAATTGATTTGTGTTGTTGATGGGCCTATGTGTTTTCGATCATGCTCACTTTTTCTTGGAAACAGTCTAAGTGGTTATTTCCTTTCTTAAGGGAAATCATGCACAACATACACCTGTTGTCACTTCAAAAAGAGCATTATATCCTCTTTCTGAAAATCTTGAAAGTTTAGATTCAAAGATAATTTAAATATAATGTTCAAACATCAGGCCGCTAGGGAAATTACGTCACCGCAATCATTCCACTCTCTCTTCATTAGCAGGACTAAGAGGGAATGGTAATAAAGTGAAAAAATTTGAGGGTAACAAAACAGTTTGAAATCCGAAAGAAAGGTAAGAGCAATACTGGATTTGATTTTTGAAACTGTTATTTAAAATAGTGAAACGATGGACCATTCTCATTCGTTATTATTCAGCGTTATTTATTACTGGACAATACCATTCTGCAAAAACGATGAATACATTTCAAACTCTGAAAACTATCAAGAAGAAGATTTTGCAAGGCGGAGAATGGAAGTTGCATCGCGTCCCAATCGGAATGACGCGCTGTGAATTGATTTTTTACCGGTTGTTGTCGGGGTTTCCGGATAATGGTGGGTTGCTGGATGGTTGGGTCGTATATATATATATATGGTTGGATATGGACAATGTTTTCTTGAAGTTGGATAGAAATATCGATTCAGAGATAGGACGCTGGTAGAGAGGAAATGGATATTTCTACTCTTATGGAATCCTTATTAGATGACATTTTGCGGAAGATCTCATGGGGTTCCTGTTGAAAACTATTACTGTTTCATGATTACATCAAAGTACAGCGAATGAAATTTTTGTATCACCTTATGCCTTTCGCAATTTTTTGAATACCTCTTCATCACTTGGGAATTCTTTGCGATCAAAACCAAATTCACATCGAATCGTGAATGTTACTGTGGATAAACGGCAATTCTGAAATGACGACTACCTCGTTTTTCAGTGACTTTTCAGTTGTTCTGTTGATGAAATATTTCTTTTTGGTAAGTAGTAGGTTATCGGTCTCTTGCGAGGAGTGGATCCTGTGTTCATTTTTCCAAATATACCACATTTCTAGAATTTTAGGGACAGAACTCAGAGCTTACCTTGTTTCGCCAAATGTACCAGTCAGTACCACGTTTTTCACGGTGATAAGTCACGAATGCAAAGCATGACCGATGCGTTTGTGGTATTCGTTTAATTAGGTACGCGGTGTCAGCATTTGGACACAGCAGATTGCAGTAAGTATGTACGGTCCCATTTACTGTTTCCTTTAAAAAAGCGTTAGTTTGACCGATTATTCAGCATAATTAGATAATAAATATCAATTCTATTGAAATTAGAACATTTCTCAATGGTATTTCTTCATTTCGGTTCATATTTATATCTTTTGCATGTGGAATTTAAATTTCTTGGGAACATTTGATATTTGACAAAAGCTGATGATTTCAAAAAATCTTACATCAAAGCAACCAGAGTTGATTCCTGGTGCAGGTCTCCATTTATCATTTGGATCGTTGTCGATTCCCGTTTCGCGCAAGGCTAAACTACAGGATGCGGGTTCTTTGCTGATTTTGTCTGGACCTTCTCCGTCTTTTGTGACACATATTAGATCCCGCCATTCTAAATCTAACTGTATGCACATTTGGAAGACCTTGCGCTTAAACATAATTTTCAAATAGCATTTTGAATTTTGTAAAGTCATCATCGATCCATTTAACCTTTTATGCTAAAAACCTTATTTGGACAACTTTACTCCTCGTTTGAAACGTAGATGTCTCAAAGTTTTATTATAGCGAACTAGACATATTTGTGAAAACGTCTTTTCTTTCACTCACTCAAAGTTAGGTGACGAATTAAATCAAATACTGATTTTGAAAAGCAGTTAACTTACGCCAGTGAACGTTATGAGCAGTAGCCAGTGATAAGAATATGGCCCAAAAAATATTGCAATAATAGTACATCTCGACTGACGATTTATACTCCTATTCAAAATATTTTTATACTGAGATTTTGGAAGAATAGGATCCTGTATGCATCTTTTGAAACAAGTTTAAATTTCTCGTTTTGAATCCATCTTTTCTGTTTTTATTTCAATCTGCATATCATAGTCATATTCACTGGATCTGTTGTATATGCATTACTGTTGTTGAAATTGTCAGCGTTATTCTTTTCCGGTTTTTCCTTCGAGTGTAATGTCAGCGATCATTCTTATGATACAGTTATTTTCTATAGGATTCTTAATTTGTTGTCCTTATATATTTTGTCTTACTACTTGCGAATGATGAGTTTTTTTTTTTTACCTATCACTTCTCTATTTCATTCGAAAATATGAAAAATAAGACTTTTAAATTTGAGATTAATTATAGAAAAGCTAACAAGTGAGACTCTTTTTCTAATAGTTAAAAGTAATGATTTCTCCTTTACTTGGGAGAAATTTGTTATGTGTAGTGTTAAAGTTTATGGAATGCGTATGTCGGTTATATTTTCTTTGGAAATATTTAGTGTGGTAGTATTCGTTCGTGAAGTGATTGATAGTGGAGATTTTGTTTGCCCTATTTGGTGTCATGTTACAGCGCTCAGTACTGTGTCTTTAAATGACGTTGCATTCTTTGTTATCAGTATTGCGAATGTGTCGGAGCATATTATCATATAACAATGCCATTTTTACTTCCAGTCGCTTTCATTTGAGGAAGGAAATATCTTTCATCAACAGCGTAGCACTGGTTCAGAAATTCATTTCACTGATTAATAAACATAATTAAAATGGAGGAATGAATGAAAGAATTTATGAGGCTTTCTGGCGTGTTGGATGAATCTTTCAAGCCTTCGTAAATGAGACTGATAATTTCAGTTGTACTGACTTACTAATTGTTCTGAGTGAGAATCCAACAATTGAATTTTAATCTAGCATGAATACAAATGGTAACGTTAATAAAGTCGAATAATTCATATAAAATATGTTGATGTAACTGTTATCCAGAGCATTCCCTAAAAAATATATATGCGTAATATGTCTTATTTTTATAATGGGTGGATCTGTTACAAATTATTTTTCATCCATCTCACGCACCTGTTTGTAAGTAAACATTTTTAGATGTCTAATTTGGTATTTTATCCATTTGTTGAGAAATGTGATTCCTGTGGAGATTTTTTTTCGCTGATGGAAAAGACGCCGATTTTAAAAACAAGTTCATAATAAAGGCTATCTTCCCCTTTCGAAATCATGGGAAATGCTTATTTCAGTCTGGTAAGCTACATAAAAGAGTTCAGATTTCAAGAGTTCTCGAGTGAGTACTGGATAGTTTATGTGTTTGCAAGTTATCATTTTTATCAGATGTTGTCAAAAATTTATTGAGAGTCTGTGACAATTTTTCAACACTTTTCTATTTACTTTTGTGCTTCTCAACTCAGTGATACTTTATTAATGTTTCGCAAGACTTCCTAGGGTTGCCATGCTCAGGATATGAAGAATTATAACAAATCTTTAATCATCATCAAATTAGCACATTTTTGACCGGAGAAAAAAAATAAAGAGGACAGCTTCCTGTGTTGTTCATAGTACGTTTGATATGTTACTTGTGATAGTCGTCGAAGTTTAAACTAACGAATTACAACAGTCTCCCCACTCAAGGACGGTGATGCCTATTTATTTGCATTTGTAATTGTTTTACCTGGTGTTTAATATTCGTCAGTGTGTTTGAAATTGATGGCATGCAGTTGTCGATAAATTTCTCCAACTGCTGCGGTTCAGTTATTAACCTATCAGTTATTTTCGTTAGCAGCTTTCATTTTAGATAAATTTTTATTTGTTGATAACGTACTTATCGGAAAAAGTCTGTCATAGAGTTCCCTTCCTTTCGCAAGGGCATTTTAATACCTTTTCATCATTTGTCTTTTATTGTTGAACTTTTTTTTGTATATATTATCAGTAAGCAGCTGCCGTACCATCAGCCTGTATCGCATAATCTCTTTTAATGATTTTTTGATGTGTTTTAGTCAGATTTCAAAGATATTTTGTGTTGGTATAAAACTGTTTTTGAGAGTTTTAGAAAAAATTACATTTCTTTGATGTCTTTATAAAAAAAGAAAAAATTACATTTCTTTGATGTCTTTATATACAAAGTCGTTAGTTCTGTTTTGCTTTGAATTTTTATATCCAAACCAAATTTATCTTTTACAATCTTCACATATTTAAGACATCGCTTTTTCCCTAAGCGATGTGTCATTGTATCTTTTTACTGAAAATTGTGTCCTGAAAATTCATATGAATTTTAGTACTTTTTTATAGCAACAAATATTCCCATTAAGATGCACTAAAAAATTAAAGTTCTTATGAGTTTAACTGCAAAATTAGTTTTAACTGTTTGTTTGCTGAGTCATCTGTTCCGTAAAGAAATGACGAGATACGGAATGTTTTTTTTTAGATTAGGAGTTTAAAAAAGGATCACCATTTTTGAAAATACTTAAACTCGTTTTTATTGCTGTGTTTCTCTTTGTATTGTTTATTGTAACAGTCATTGACGTGGCTACAGAGATATTTGAATTTTCGAATCATTTCGAAACAAAGTGAAAGATTTAAAAATCTTGACGTATTTGGAAATGTCATACTGAAGAAGTAAATTTATGAAACGAAAGGGTAGAGTTTCTCTTATCAAGTTCATTATCTGACACTGATAAAAATATAATAAAACAATTGATTTGTCAATAATAAGCTTTAATAGTTATTCAGAAAAGCTGGAATTCAAATTGGTTCATGCTGTAGCCCTGTCCCTAAGATCACTGGATGAATAAAGATTCCTCTTTTTGTTCTGTGATAAATTTCGGAAGAGAAAGGATAGAGTGGGAAAACTGAGAGAGAAGGAACTTGTTAAGTTTATGAGTATGGTAAAACCTTTTGTCTCCGCATTCCACAGCCTAATAGAGGCAGGTTTTTGCTCGTTTTTTCAGTTGCAGTATGGTATGCCCCTGGTTGATTTGTTTTTATATTTCTAATCAGTTTTCATATCAAGGTTTACTTCTCTTGGAAATATGTGTGGAATTGTGCAGTTGGATCATATTGTGTTTATTTTGTTTCTTACATCTTTTAGCAAATACATAGTGTTAAGGGCATTGATTTCTATGATTTAACAATTACAGAAATTGTGATAGGGGCAAACAAGAAATAATGGTCTGCTATTGAGTCGCTCGTAACTTATGTTTACTGGTTGAAATGCGTTTTATTTACAATATTTTTAGCTTTATCATTTTGATCAAAAGTGGATATCATTTTAAGTAGAGCTTGCTCATGATTAACCAAGGAGTTATGAGTAGTTCTTGGTCTAGAATCAGTAATTAAAATTATTCTTGAAGTTTCGTTTATGTACTGCATGATATGCATGACTGGTGTAAGTTCCCGGGATCTTTCAGTTATTCTAATTGAAGAACATACGGAAATGGTAGCTGGTGAAACAAATATTAACAACAGTGTTTTTGAGTGCGAAGAAGACAGCAACGATTTGTGCACAAAAAATGTGAATTTCTCTAATTTTTGCATTCTTGATCTATTTTTACTCTTCTCCAATTATACATATATTTTGAGGGAAAATGTAATGAGTTTGCTTGTGTTTTAAAAAATACTGCTTTAGAACTCAAGAATATATTCCGGACTAATATTCTTTCCAAAGCATGTAGTGATTTTATCAAAGACAACCAGATTGGATTATGAAAGACAAAAGCACCTGCAACTTAGTCGCACTCAGTTTTGCGCACTGGTTTGGGATTTGTCCAGTTTCATTACTTCTATTTAAACAAGAAAATTTAGGGAAAAAATCATGTTTGAACTATCAGTTTAAATTTTTATCGACTCTATAGAACTCGTCCAATCATTTTTCAAGTTCACATTTATCCCAGCAGTTTCATTAAATTTTGTCTGCTAGATATTACTCGTATTTCTTTATATTTTTTCAGTTAAAAAGAAGTGGTTGGAATTATAAGGAAATGAAAAAGAAACACATTGAGCAGCAGAATTATGTTCGTACTATGCGTCAATGTCTTGAGTAAGTGACTGTTTCGTCTTACATGCCGCAGTTAGTTGTACTTGTAAGTTGGTTTTTAATCAAGAATGAGGAAATATTAAGAATTAGATATAGAGGATTTAAATTATAATGTTAAAAAAACAAAAGTGCTCTCGTGCTTCAGTCTCTTGTTCATAAAACTATTTGCTTGATAATATATGATTAGAAATTCTAGCTTTACCTATTTTTCACTTCATTGGATCCAGCTTTTTAATGATATCTTTCAAATTTATCATTACACAGGTTAAAGATAGTTTACTTCTGATAGACAACTCAGGTCGCAGCGACGTTACTGCGCTAAAATATGATATCCTTGAAATTAAACTAAATTTTCTATAGTATGAATTCATTCTTATGCTAGCAGCTTATCCTAGATTCTTTTAGAAATCGAGGAATTGAAGTGAAAGTTGTAACGCGAAGTGAATATACAATGGAAGTAGTAGCCCATGCAGATGCTGTGTTTTCGGCTGGAGGTGATGGTACTTTTTTGGTGGCTGCTGAAAAAATACGTGATCATCGAGCTGTCGTTGGCTTCAATACCGATCCAATGGGGTATTTTAATGATGATTTTTATGGTTGCTACCTTCCGTTTTTCTTTACTAAACTTCTCATGATGTTGTGGAGGTGAATAGCGTAGCTACAAGCTACGACAAAATTTAGCTCTAATAACATCAAACAGCAGTGAATTGGCTGCAGCCGTAGAAAATGCATACATAAAATTTTTGCGTGTAAATACATCTCTAACGAAGTACGGAAACTGCGCGTTATTACAGTTCAGCCAACTAGTAACACATAACAGGTGGCTGCTACTGTAACTTTGCGATTTGTGTTCCAACACAGTTTAATTCTAGATAAGTGATGGGCTTCTAAGAATTTGGATTCATTAAAGCAAATGTTCAGAAGTTGTTGAATGTTAGAAATGTATAGGTCCGAAGGTTATCTGTGTATAACAAGGAAAGGAACACAACCAGTTGGTGAAATAATCGAGAAACTGCTCAAAGGCGAGTGCAGGTGCAGTATTATTTAGCAGTGCCATACCGTTTGGTTATGCCACATTGGTGGGCTCTTAATCGTTCGAGACCTAACTTTTTTAAATCCTTCTTCACAGTTAAGTTTTGACTGTCTTCTGAAAAGGATTTTCTCGATGTATTTTTCCTTTTGAATTTTGGAAACTTAGCTTTTTCAGTTACACTATTGACATATTTTGCTTCATGACTTCAAGATATGCTCATTACGAATTTTAGTTCTGAAACATATATATTTTGTTTAAAGGTGGATTCGAAGACAAAGAATACGTGTTACGATACTGAAATGGGTGGAAAATAACAAAAATAATGCGGAATCTGATGAAGAGTGTTATGAGAAAAGTGACAAATTACGTGAAGCCCGGTCAGTCTCCTTTTCTGCTTCTTTATGTTTTGGTATTTTCAACGATTTTTTACTTTTCTGTACTGCTTCGTCTAATCTGTTAATCTTGTCTGATCGATTTATTTCGAGTGGTTCGCATACATGTTTCAAATGCAAATGAAAGATTCCTCACCAGTAGTATGTGAAAAAGCACTATATTTTAGAAATTTCAATTAGCACCCAATATAGCTTGTGCCAATTAAAATCTTTAAAATGCAAACCTTAATCATTTTCATATGCTATTAATATGAAATTTTCCTTTATACATGAAGTATGGCAAAATATTACATCTGTTTGCTGCATATAATTCACAATCATTTTAATGCTAAAACTATGATTAAATGTGTTTGAAATCCATCATACAGTTCTCATTTATAACCCTTCTTTCCAAAACGATTCTATCATAAATCTTTTACAGCGGAACCTATAGTGGTAGCTCCTTATCCTCGTTTCGTAAAGTCTGACAGGGGTTTCATTTAAACTTTCTAGAAGGATATCCTTGATTTTTCTTTGTCGGATTGTCTCATCGTTATCCTCTTATATATTCTTTTTCTTTAGTTTGTTTGTTTCTTTTTCCTGCTTCGCCTTTGATGCGTATTGTCATTTTTCGCTTTCAGTAATATGTTCATTTTTCAAAAAGATTCTTTCTGTAGCATTCGGTATTGATTTTTTGCTTCCATTTCTCTTGTTTTAAGTGACATACCTATACATTTTTATTTAGGTTGTTTTTACAAGATGATTGCGATCCAGAATATCCACTGTTAGCTCTTAACGATGTGTTCATCGGTGAAAGTCATGCTTCTCGAGTTAGCTATTATGATGTTCAAATTGATGATGGTCCCATGGTACGTCAGAAAAGCTCTGGTATGACAGCTTGCACTGGAACGGGCTCTACATCATGGTTAATAGAATTTATCGTAGTTATGCGTTTTGATTTCCCTGTATATAGCATTTATGCATGTTAGCTTGTATTTCATTCTTTCAGGAAGCCGATGCATGGCCGTGTCCGGCGTGCAGTCGCGCCATCACCAGAAGACGGGCTGCATTGAATGACCGGACATTTCCAGTGATTCTTTTCACGGGATGAAAAGGAAATGGTAAAGTGTTTAGGAATTGAGATATAGGTTAATTTTTCTGGGTGGAAGTGTATAAATTATTGATTCATGAGCGAGTTTTTAACAACAGTTTTACAATATTGGAAAAGCAATATATTAGTGTGTAAATTTTGCCGCTGTTAGCAGTTGGAAATCAGAAACGTATTATCTTTCAAACATATCTCGTGTTTTGTGATTTTTTACAATTCTTTAATTCCCAGACTTTCTACAGAGGGGGCATTAGAAATGGGAATAGGGTATATTGATTGCTATGCAGTTTCGGTGCTGAATACATGAACTGATGCGAGATTCAGAGTAATAGTTTTCGTTATCGTTTTGCGGGGTTAGTGTTCAAAAACTGAAGGCCCTTTTGTTGAGTACATCAGATAACACAGATTAAATAAATAAATAGCTATGAAAAATAAAAAAAAACCTGTGTAGTTGCATTCGTTTTTGCAATCAGAATATTAAAATTTTAAAGAATGATTCCTCATTTAGGAATTACAACATCAATCGTGTTTCGGAGCAGCACGTTGGGGAATTGTTTTCCATAATGGCAAGCATGAATTTGCTTGCTGTTAATCCAACAGATGCTATCACCCAAGAAATATGCAAGCGCTTCAATGAAAAGCTACTTTTCGATCCGCAATGTACAAGTACGTCCTTAGCTAACAAAACATGGCTACCATCAATATACCAATATCGGTCTAGTAGTAGTAGTACGCTATAGATTAAACGCAGTATATAAAAACGAAATTATTGTCTTTGAAAAAAAGTACATCTCGTTAATAGTTTAACGATTTGTCAGCCAATATTATGTTGCGGTCTTATCTTGATCTTTTCCACAATCGCTGACAAAGGTTTAAGTGATATAGTGTTTTTTGTAGCAATAGCGTTCACAGTTCGGGATCCAGTATTCAATGCAACATTCCCAACTGGGATACAACGTGGTTTCGCTAAAAGGATACGAGTCAGATCGAGATGTACAAATGCTCATATTGTTTTGGACGGTAATGTCTCTGTACCTTTCAATTCTGGGACGGAAGTACTCTTGGAAATCCATGAGAGTGATGCATTACGTTCTACTATATTTTCGTGATTCTTTATTGGAAGAAGTTGGATAGTTTGGTGATTCGGTTTCTTCATCCTCATTCACTGTACCGTCGTGTCCATTGTAGAATCTGTTCATTCTTCATAGTGAGCAGTGGCCTCGATACTTTTTGGAATTGTATGGTAATCACCTCTTCAATATGTACAAAATATTGTTGTATTTTGTCATAGTATTGTTGGTGACCGGTCATTGCATTCCTTTCATTGATAATTATATTAAATTGTGCCTATTGCATATCACTGCACCCATTTTTGTGTAATTCTGTTCTCTTGAAGTCAAAATTAACCAGCATTTTTTTTTTCTTTTTTTGTTTGTCTTCTAAAACATTCTTTTTAATTTACCGCTATGTACAAATTATGCCAAGTGGGGTGAGCAATGTGGCTGCAATCCCTTCATTTCCTCGATGCCGCTATATCATGAATTTTTTTCGAAATCCCAAATCGAGTTTTGAACATTTCAGTCCAATTAGAGCTGTGATGTTTGGATTATTTAATATTGCAGCTGTGGCTGAAGATTAAATCAAGGCTTGTTTTTATGGTTGCTTGAGGAAGATTAGTCTCTGTGGTGACAAGGATTCCAAAATAAAATCAATAATTGTAGATGTTGATACAAACCTCATAAGCGGTAGTTTAGATACAAATCAGATCTTGCATTCATACTATCAGTCAGGTTGTTGGATTCAACTTGGCATCACATTTGTGAGCAGGAATGATTTTTGTTTCGTTTTTGTAAGCACTTTTGTGGTATAATAACATTCCCGGGGAATTATTTGTGTAGTTGATAGTTTCCTTCTGGGGCATCACCTTTTTTCTGCTCACATCAATAACTCCACTTCTTTTACATGGTTGCAAAGTTTTGAGACTTCGCTATTTGCTTTATTATGCAGCAGTATTAACAAAGTTGGGACTGGATACTTCGGCAAATCCTGAGGCTTGCAACGATTCTCAAAAATGACGATGTCTCTTCTGTAGTGCATGGTCGTATTTCTAAGACACTGTGAACACTTCGATCTGAATAAACAGATCTCAAATTTGTTTGTGTTTTATTGGCATTCTTTATGGAAAAGGTTAAATTACACATATATAGGCATATAGATAACGTTTATTTTCATAATCAAAAAAGAAGTTCCTTATCAATGATTCAAAATCGGTTTGAGTGATTATGTCCTTTTACTGTAACGATCAGAGTACAAAAGCAGGAAATTCTCTTTATAGGCAGTGTTGGAGGGTTATTTCACCATTACTTTATCGGTGTGAAATGTTATATATCTTTGATGTTAAGTAGTTCTCATTCTAGTCTGAGGATGTTGATGTATCGGATGGGATGGTTTTCAAACATAAGTCATAGATATGTCTGCAAAGTTTCCATTTTCGAAGATTTCACCAATGAATGCAGGAAGATTTTAGTTGTGCTTTCACCAAACAAATTTTCAAAAGACAACCTAACAATTATTTTCTGCACCTGGGATCGCATAAATGAATATCAGATCAAAGTATTGTCATAGTTGGCTACCTTAGAAGATTTATCGGGGATGACAGCTTATTGCCTCATAGCCTAATTAACATAATAAAGTTCCACTGTTAGTTGTGCTATGGAAATTAGATTTTTGTTATTACCGTATTGGTCGCCACACTTTTTGTGATATCTACTTGATTAAATGAACGCTGAACGGAAAACAGTGGCGATTATTCCACAGCAGATGAAGCTTCTTCTGCTCTAGCATAGCCGTCTATTTTCGATGCTAAAGGTGGTAAGTGTTGCAAGTCATCATTGTAACTTCACGTTCTTCACGATGATCACTGAATTCTACTGATACCTTTCACTGGATGCTATTTTCTCTGCTGTTACCTTCAGGATCAAATTGTTAGTGGATTGAGTTATTGATTTTTCGTCATATGGGTTATTTTTTTTGTCACTAAAACTATTGATTTGATGACTTCCATTGGGATTTGATAGTATCAAAATTGTATTCGGCAATTTTAAAAGTTATGCAAATGTTACATAAATAATGTGATTCCTGTCTAAAATTAGTTTGTGAATTGTTACCCACATATAAACTTGATTGCTGATAATAGTTACTTTTTATGCGTAAAAAAATGAAAGGTTTAGGGAGAAGCTCGCATGACAAGGATGTATGTTATTGGAAAGTTAGATTTGAAATTTCTAACAGATTCCACAGATAGCAACGAAAAGAAGTTTATGGGCAATACGAGTAGCTATTTTACATTCTGCTTTGATAACAAACATTTTACTGTGAAAAGTTAGCTCGGAAAAGAAGGAAATACTCAGTAAGCGTATTTTAAGGTCTGTTTTCTTGCTTCCCTCACTAAATTCGAAATACTCTGCTGAGTAGAATTTTCACTGTAAAGACTTTATTTGGTCCAATGCTGGGACATATCATGAATTTCCAGAATAACCATACATTAAAAAACTAGATTAATCTTATCTTACTCTTGGCATTTATTGGAAGACTTGTTCTATCTATTGTGATCCAATTTTTTTTTTTGGTTTTTTATTTCCTGTTACTCGTATTGTTAGTTCCTTATTTACGTTGAAATCTTTGAATCTTCATAAAAGGTAAGCATGATTTACTAATCGATCACTTATTCTACGATAACATGAAAAGAAAAACAAAAGAAAAATGATCGCTTGAAGCAAAATTGCTTCAAAATATCTGCAAGAATGGGCGACGCACCTGTAGGCATATGCTTGTGTATTGTGAGGTAGCTTCGAATTCATTTTCAGGGCACATAAATAATCGACAAGCCTTGCACTAAATTAATTTGAAAACTGGTTATAAGCATCATGCACATGTTTTCATTCCTAATATGTCCGACTAAGTTTCATTCCATTTTAAAATCAGATAAATACTAATGAAATTTAGAGGTGCAGGATTGTTCATCACATGTTTGCGTGCATGAGCGATACCTCTCTCTCTCTATTCGTTCGTTTTTCACGGTAATATTTATCTGTTTACTTTACATCGGAGAGAAGCAACGAAACTTTCTAAATGGAAAGAAAAAATTCACAAATTCTTCAACATTCCTCTTAATTAATTATGATGTAATTAAAGGAAATGGATGAATGCTTGTCATAAATGTGTTCCCTTTTCGACGTCAATCTTTCTATTCATGTTTCATATCATTATGATGCATTTTAACTTCTTATCAGGCTCACCCTATTCTAAAATGATATGAACATTTCACTCCTCGGCTCATCTATGTTTTCTTTTCAAAAACTAACGATTATCCAGATATCTCTTGGGAAACAAAGTCTAAACCAGCTAAATTTCATACCGTAATGAAAATTCATTAGTTAGAAGTTCGCTTTTTGCAGAAGACTTTTTGAATTTCTTCATATTCAGCGGAATTTTACATCACCCTGGAAGAGACACTATGCTGATTTTGTTTAAATGGAAATTATAAGATCAAGAAATTTATAGGTCTAAAGATTCAAAAAATTGAAACTTACTATTGCTTCTCCTAAAATTATCGTATACGGATTTTAACTCTACTTCAATCTGCTTCTGTACTTGTTATCAGAATAATTTCCAAGATAGGATGATATCATTAAGGAGTGATGCTTAACTGTTATCGGCGTTTAGGTGCGCAGCTTATTCGTTCGATGAATTATCGAGGTTTGTCTTCATCATAGCTCAGATCTGAACAGTTTTGAATCCTGTCTAACAAATAATCCAATATTTCATCGTTTATCACTCCATCTAAACAGGAAATGTCGTAATGTGGAGCGTTACCGATGTTAAAACCGCCAACTTTGAAAAGATTTTACTCTGCATGCCATTAACATTAGCTGCTATTTAATAGTAAACTAAAGCTGCGCAAATGCAGCAAAATCATCCATTTTCAGCAGGCAGTTAGGCCTATGCATATCGATTCTTTATCATCTTCCGATATTACTACTACAAGTGATGCTGCGCTATCGCTACTGCCATTCTATTCCACCTTCTCCTCCCTCCCATGGTAAGCAGTTCACTACTACAGCTGTGTAACGTAAGGTTAATGGATTCAAACGTATCTCTCATTTGCTATACTATCTGTACAATTCATTATACGTAAAACCCTAATTACTTAGTTACTCTAACGGATGCTGTTATTCATCTCCTCATTTTCTCAGTTCCCGATTTATAAATTGTTGAATTCATGAAGTTTTAGAATATATGCTATCCATTATTTGAAATACTTCAAACAAACGTAATTCCGGCTTCCACAATATTCTTGTCTGCATACAATGCTCGTAACTAGTTTTCTAGGCCTCTATGCTTTTTAGTCTTTTCGATAAACAGTGTTGGCAGGTAGCTCTAGTTCAGTTCTTGGCTTTAATCAAACTCTTCATTTTCAAGATTTCAATGGTTTGAGGTTACTCTTTAATTCTACAAAATTTTGGTGCAATCACTTCGTTAAACTTTGACAAATTAGGCCAACTAACATTAGCTTAAAGAATTTCACTGAATATTTGTGAGATATCATTAAAATGCCCTTTGAATAGTAGTACCCTTGTGCACTCAGTGTTATTATTCTATAGCTATCTTTTTTCCCGTGCTATTTAGATAGTTGTGACTAGAATTTATCACTGATTTCTTATATTAATATGCTATATTGCTTACAAAATTTCCTTTAATTTTTGTAAAACAAGGATTGAGAATATTTACCCTGATTGATGAAATGAGTTGGAAATGTGTTGAAGGATGCGATGTAAATGAGTGTGGCGGATAGACTAAATGAATTTTCGTCTTTCAGGACTCTTTAAAACTTCTGCTGTTGTTTCCGATGTATTTATTACAGATTGCCCACATAAATGTCATTCCCTTCTCAGATGTTGCAGTCATATCTGCAGAAAACACCAGTTACATTCATCATTAGAAATATTGCAATTGAACAGGCTGAAATTGTGATTGAAATGTACTTTTGATATGCTTTAGCTATTAGTAGTATTGAAAGCAGAACAGGAGGGTCGATCTTTTTTGATAATTCAAAGGCAGAGGTTTAATATCATGGTACCTAAGTAAGGTTCCGGAAAAATTTCACTCGACCAACTTGCACTGATTTCAGCTAATCCAGGCCATTGATGGTTGTTTACATTGTTCGAGAATATGTTCTATTCTGTTTTTTCCAGCCATTGCTAATTTTTTGTTAGCGTGATTAACGCGATTTCATAAAAAAGGAGATGGGAACTGATTTCTATCATTCGTTAAGACTGATTGATTTATTTTTTGATTAGTCCTTCCTATTATTTTGCCAACCGTTCGTTTAATGACAAGTAGTGGAGCTGCTGTTTAGTTTGTTAGCAGAACACTTCGTTGTTTATTCTATAAATGTATTAATTGCATTAATTTTTTTATTCACTTAGTAAATTATTGGGTTTTTGCAAGCAGCAGTGGGCAAGACGAATTTGTCTGCTTTATGGGAAAAAGCATTATTTTAGCGACTTTCATATTTTTCAGTGATAATTGCGCCTTGCCATATTGCAGCCTACATGGTTCACATTTTTGACCGATCTGTTTGACATGCATTCAGATAAGCTCCCGGATAAATGCATGTTACGCTCTTTCCAAATGCTTTCATTAGGAGCTGTTTCACTACCGCTTGATGAAAAAACAATGGTTTAAAGTGGCACGACCTATTTCATATTCCGGTATATTTATTAATTTGAAGATAATGAGGAAAACTAACAATAACAACCACATGAAAAGTTTAGGTTTATTTCTTCCAAGTACACCTACCGCATTAGATTCTTGTCGTCCTTGTACAAACTTTTGGTTCCATTAAGTATTTATTTGTATACATAACAGGTTCTTTTCACTATAACAATATATTTTCAGTCGTTCTTAACATTTGCGTAAGGTTAAATGCCTTGAGGATGATCGTGCAACTATTAAATGAGTTTAAATTCGTTTTTCGCTAAGTTCAAAAGTCATGAATGTACTGTAAATGTTGATAATAGTGTTGTTATTAAGTGTTCTATTATCTCAATTAGTGTATATGTATGGTCACTGTTTATTCCTGTTAAGAGTTATGAAACGAAAAAGTTTTATGAAACTGTAATAATTAAATAACGAAGGAATATAAAAATATAATAGAGCACTATCATCACGTATGTCAGAGCTGGTAAAGATTTCGGTAGTGCTGACTCCATTGATTCAGTTGAATATGAAATATGCTAGTGAGATAAAAACCTGATTGTAGTAGCAGTGGTGGTAGTAGCTTGGCCTTAGGTGACGTTTTCTTAAAGTCCATTTTTGAAAGACTCGAAATGCTTGAGAAATTCACAATTTTCAAGTTAATGATAGAGTTAGCTTTATGTTTTCCATATATTCGCGCATGAGACGTTGAAAAAAGAGATATGTATAATAAATTGAGAAAAAAAAAAAAAAACTATTGTAAGTATAATTTTTCATTAACATAAATAATTTTCATCTGGATATAATATCATGTTAAATTTGTAATATAATGATGTAATGTTAACTCTATGAGAACAACAGTATAGGAAAAACGCTCCCAAATAGAAAAAATAACTAATACGAGTGTTTCACCTTATATAGACCTAAGAATATCTTGAAAATTTGTTGTTTTCTTTATAAAAATCTCAGAGAATTGTTAGAAATCAAATGTCATTTCAGAATTTGCAACTGATTTGGTACAGAATTTGGTTTCATGTTATGATGCAATAGAAAGGCAATAAAGATAAGGTAAAGTTAGTTAGCTTTAAAGTTGACTGGAAAATTGAGAGAGGAAGAGAGAGAGAAGCTTGATAGGAAGCTGCGTATTGGAAAGTTTCCATGGCAATAATGGTCTAACTAGCACAACAAAAAAAATTTCCTTTTTTCTTTTGCCATTGAAGGAATTGGCGATTGCTGTTTCAGTGGTTCAACTTCTAAAAGCATCTCTTTTCTTGATGATCCCTGTTTGAACTCTGTCTTATTTGTTTGTAAACAAAAGTTGGATGTGCTGTGCTTACTGCATATCTTTGCTTCTCATAGCATATAAAAATCATTAATTCACTTTTTTGATTACCAAAACGTTACTCTATCTTAAACTGAATTTATTACTGACACTATAAGCTGTTATAATCCTATTAATTCTAGCCAAATCCAGAATTTAGCGATTCTTAGTGGTTATGGTGTCCGCACCATTTAGACCACGTTCCGCCACCGAGAAATCAGAGGCGGTTAAGGTGGTCATCCGTTGTCGCCCATTATCGGTTTCTGAAATATCTGATGGCCACCAGAGGTAAATACTTACCAGTTAATCTGAAATAAAATAAGTTAATTTGTTATGGTTCCATATCCTGAACGAATAAATTAAAGTATATACATTCATATAAAATTTGTTTTTGAATATTGTCTCTTTTGCATCAGCGGTTTAACTTCGTACTGTTTGTAATGCATATTTGTTTCAGAAATATCACTAGCTGATTTAAAATTTACTAATATACTTTTGGTGTATGTTACTTTCGCTTCTAGTACTTATTCTCTTTTAATTTTAGTATTGTTGATATTCAAACAAATCGTGGTGTAATTGAATTACACAATCCAAAAGAACCAAACGAACCTTCGAAAGTATTCACATTTGATTCAGTTTATGATCCACAGTAAGCATTTATTATGGAAATTTCTGTAATGCAATGTTTATTTAAAATTCAAAATCCTTGTAATGAATGGAAATTGCCTCATAAATTGTGGAGAGAAATATTAAGATCGGTTATGAAGGAATGAATTTTTGCTTTCCAACTCACAGAAATTGCTTTTAACGAGAAGTTGGAAGTACTTATTTTATATTTTTAAGGTCGAAACAACTCGATCTTTACGATGAAACCTTTCGCCATCTTGTCGATTCTGTGCTTGAAGGATTCAATGGAACGATTTTCGCATATGGTCAGACAGGAACAGGGAAAACATTCACAATGGAGGGTTGATTTTACCTTAAAAATTGCAACATATTGGTAATTGAAACAGGCTTCCGGAACATTTTAGCAATATGTTAAGAACCTTAAAGAGTGGTAAAGTAAGAAAAGGATTCTAATGCAATATACTCTAAGGTCCTTTTTTCTTACGAAAATATTAAGTTGGGCAGTCAATTCCTACTCTCCAAAAAAATTGCGTGGGACTACCAGACAATATATGTAAAATAACATTTCTTTCTCAGTCTCACACACAAAGTTACCGTTACGCGATGTTTCTTCTCTTATGCAAATAGTTGATTGCTTCAATTAATTGAGAATTGAAATATTTTTGTTTCAAATGTCATTTAAAAAAAAAAGTACAATATTTATTCCCATTTGGTTCTAATCTGACGCACTCATTGTCTAGGTGCTCATGAGGATCCTGAATTGCGTGGCGTCATACCGAATGCATATCATCATATTTTCCAGCACATAGCACAGTCACGGAATCAGCAGTATCTCGTGCGAGCAAGCTATTTAGAGATTTATCAGGTTTCTTCATTTGTTTTTCTATATTTTCATTTTTTCCCCAAGATTTCCATGGAATACTTTATTAAATAAACAAACTAGTAAACAATGCCAGGAAACACACTGAGTATAGTTATGCCTACCTAATATAATTCTATTTATTTTAAAAATAGCATCCGTCAAGGTTTTTAACACACATATGTTTGTTTAGTAAATTATATTAAAAGGTCAGTGGTATTAATCAGAAATAGCGGAAGATTATACTGAATAGGGAAGATTTAATCAGTCGTCTAAAAAAAAAATTTCAGGAAGAAATTCGTGATTTATTGAGTAGAGATCCGAAAATACGTTTGGAATTAAGGGAGCGTCCAGATATTGGTGTTTATGTGAAAGATCTTTCATCGTTCGTGACAAAATCTGTGGAAGAAATTGAGCATGTTATGTCGGTCGGTCGTGCAAATCGTACAGTCGGGTTCGTATTGCACTTTTTGTTGTTTTTTCTTTTTTTTTCCTTTTCTTTTGGTTTATTTGGATATCGTCTTACCAAAAGTGATTACCTTTTTTGTGAATATGTAGATGAAGTTGAAAATCTTGCTAGAAAAAGACTTTGCAAGCTGTTTAATGTTAGATTTGCAAATGTTCAGCCTCATTCTGGTCAAATTTCAATAATCAAAATGTTTAATTTTCAGGAGAACAAACATGAACGAACACAGTAGCCGTTCACATGCAATTTTTATGGTAACTGTTGAATGCAGTGAACCCGGTTTGGATGGTCAAAATCATATAAGGTGGCAGTTGACTTTTGCGTTCTGCATGGAAAGGATGGACACAGCATTATGCAAACTGATGTATATATAACTAGCAACCAATCTTTTTTTAGAGTTGGGCGGTTAAATCTGGTAGATTTAGCAGGCAGTGAGCGTCAATCAAAAACGGGATCGCATGGCGAGCGCTTCAAAGAAGCAACAAAAATTAACTTGTCTCTTTCTGCTCTCGGCAATGTTATATCAGCACTGGTTGGTGGAAAAAGTACTCATGTGCCGTACAGAGATTCGAAACTAACACGTTTGTTACAAGGTATTGTGGGTCTTTTAATATAATGAAATGATTTTATCATGACGAAAATCATCAAAGTCTTTAGAGCACTAATAAATAGCGCTGTTGATAAACGACAGCGAATGTAATTGTTTAAGACTTCTTATTTATATGTTTGGTCGTATCACTCACTCAGTTACATCGTTTGGTTACTGGTTATGTTGGTAATGGTCATTCTGTTCATATGAATAATGTTTATATAGAATTGCCTTCAGATTCACTAGGCGGTAATTCGCGAACTGTGATGGTTGCTAATATTGGACCTGCGTCGTATAATTACGAGGAAACCTTATCTACCTTGAGGTATGCAAATCGTGCAAAAAAAATCAATAATCAGCCGAGAATTAACGAGGATCCAAAAGATGCACTTCTTCGCGAATTTCAGGTTCTCCTTAATATCGCATCAAGTGTTTATGTACTAATGCGAACTAATCCTTCAGAAAAATATCGAATCTCTGAACTGTCTTTGGTCTTGTTTTTATTTTGTGATTTTATTAGTCTCTTTTGATTCTTATTATAACGATGGATTTTGTTAAGGATGAGATTGCAAGGCTTCGCGAAATTTTGGAAAAACGTGCTGTTAAAAAGGAAAAGAAGGTGTACGTGAGCGGAAAGAGCGAAAGTGATGATGAAGGTTGGCAGGAACATGCAAGATTTCCTCAGCAGGTATTTTATTAAATAATTAATCACATCTAACGAGGTGCTTTTGCAGACGTTCCAAGTGAAGAATATCTTAATGAGCAACAGAGGCGTTTAGAAGATGAAAGACAAACCGTCATTTCTAATTCAAACATTATTGCGGAGGTAATAATTAAGCTATTTTCCTTACAGCTTGAATATGACAACAACTGCGCAGTATGAACTGAATGCACTTTTTAGTTAGAATGGAAACTTAAATTATGGCTTTGAAGGAAAAACGAAAAATACTTGCCGATCTGGAAGAAAGAGCAGAACAACTGGAAAGGGAGCGCGAAGCACAAATTGCTGTAGCTACGAAGATCCGAGCAATGCAAAGTAAACTTCTTTCTGGTGATGGCAGTTTACTGGATAAAACTCGTGAACAACAAAAATTGCTGGAGCAGCGAAGAAGACAACTGGCTGAACAAAAGGTATGAAATATTCATTAATGAAATGATGTTGATCATTTGATTTTTGAGTATGCGATTATTTATGGATTTTTCCGCATAGTTCTTATGGTGGATCATAAAAGAAGCATTTAAGAGAAAGGAACGCGAAATTTTGCAACAATTGGAAGCACAGGAAGATAATACGGCAGAAATACATGAAACATTCAGTAATTTGAGGCAAGAAGTCGAAATAAAAACAAGAAAACTGAAAAAGTTATATTCCAAGCTTCAGCAGGTATATTGTTTTTTCTTCTCAACCGTGGAAGTTAATTTAAGTCTTGGAATGAAGATTAGATCACTATGGTAAATAAACCTAAAAATTAATTCAGGTTCGTTCGGAAATTAATGATGCCTCGGCAAGTCATTCTCAGGAAAGACAAGACTTGGAAAACTCAGTTACCGAAATTAATAAAGAGCTAAAACTCAAGTAAGTTTTTCAGCTGATATGTTAGCGATGGATCGTTTTGTGTATTATGAAAGAATATTCTTTAATCATACTTTCGTTTAAACCAGAATTAAAATTTGTGCGTTTTTGAGATCATTATCTGGTATAGGTTACTGATTGTGGAAAATTTTGTACCACAAGATGTTCGTGAGCGTTTACGTGAACGAGCATATTGGGATGAGGATGAGGATACTTGGAAACTCTTGAAAGTCGGACAAAGTCGACCCAGAAGCATTACGTCCGAAGAATTATGTCGTTCAGGTGGCGCTGATTCCGGATTAGGTGTCAGTGATACTTCGACTAACGTTGATTCTGTTTCCCAAGATCTTCTTAATAATCGACCGGTAAGAGGAACTATGTTTTTGTTAGATACATTTTTTAAGTGAATATTTTACGTATACATTATTTACTCCTGAAAAAATTCAAGAGAAAAAAGACACAAGAATGCATGGAGTAATCAAATAATTCATGCATTAATAGATTTCCTGCAGTGGGTTTAACCTGGGCTTTTTTTTTTACTGAAATGGCATCCAATTTATACAAAATAAATGGTGGAAGACAGTTAACATTATAGGTGTCGGTGCCTGGCATGAGGCGACCTACATGCGACTACGAGCGAATGTGTTTGACAAGGTTGCGACAGCAATTGAACACGCAATCAAAATGTGATAGGTCAAAATCTACAAATTATCCAGATGAAGCTGGTACCATGATCTTGGAAGGGGTAAGTTCGTTTGAATATTTTTAGTTTTTAAAAATTGTTAATGAAATCAGAGGTTTTATTTGGAATGAACTTTGCAAGCAAATTGTAAACTTCGAAGTAGTTCTTTTTTTTTTTTTTTTATCATCAATATTTAATAGATGTTCATAGATTCTGCGATTTTGTGGTGAAAATGTGTTAACATTCACCTCGTTGGAAAAGTTAGAAAGGCGAACAAAATTATATGGAACTTCAGAAGTCGAAGCTGGTTTACAGGTATAATAATTTTTGAAAACATATCATTTTGTACGAAAAATATGAATATTTCCTTCGATTTTCCGAAAATTTCAGGGCACTATCAATTTCGCAGCGTATGACGAGGAAAAGGAACAGAATTTTGTTGTTGATATCTCTAGAATTCCAGTGCTGCGAGGTTCAAATCAAACCGGCCGATTGCCTACTTCAAATTGGTCGATGTCCAGAAATTCTTCTTTGTCTAGGTCATTACTGTTTTTGTAATTGCTTGCCATATGTGCTGTTGGTTACGTGACAATGATTTAGGATAGGTCGCTTCATTTCAAAGGATAATGAAATATGATTGAGGCACGTTGTAAGTAGACTCATAAATAAGCACGCCGAAAGGAGTGTTTGTTAAAATAGCATCAATAGTTAACCCCCATCAAAGTGCTCTTAAGTCTCTCATTTTTCCAGACTGTCATCAGCACATTCAAAAAACGTACGAGCCCGCAGCGCGCTTGGAAGAGTGATAACAGTTTCGAATGGCGGCACACTCGTTTATCCGAAAGCTCGAGGTTTGGGAAAAGGAAAAGACAACCAACCGTAGATTCAGAGACGTTATTCAAGCATGTATCACAACAAAACCATCTCTTGCTTAATTTATTTGCTTTGAATTTTTTACGTCAACAGTATTCATTCGACTTATGCCAGTCTTCATTATCAACTCCCAGTGACTCATGTATTCAAGAAGATTCTTCATATGTTGCAATTCATGGTGTCCTTCCGGGGACTTCCACTAGTATCGCTAATACAGTTGCGAAATCTCTTATCCCTAACAATATATCGTATCAACACTGTGAATTATTAACAGTAGCTGGAGTCAATCGCAGTACTGATCATTTGGGTAGAAAAACAAGGAATGGTTGTGACGAAGCATCATCGTTCACAGAGAGCATTGCTACCAGTAGTAACTTGCGATATCAGTATTTTACAAAGAGTGTAACAAGTAGCTCCGGAAATAACCGATTGAATTTTGCTGAAAATGATAACATTGTGCAGCAGAAGTTTAAAAATCGAATTTGGAAACCATATTCTGGGCAAATTTACAACGGTGTCAAGAATTGGTTAACGATTGGCCAAACTAATGCATTGCATCAAAGTTCTTTCTCAGTGGCACCATTCTCTCATTACGAAGGAGGTAGTGTTCTTGGAAAAAGCCAAATCAACAGCAGAATTCCAGTACTGATTACGAGGTTCCCTATTGCTGTTATCAGTTATTGTTGCTGACCGTTGTGCTTAAGCCTTTTTATCTTCGCAGAAAGTTTCACTCATAATTCTTTCACACATGACTCTATAGCAAAATATCAGTGAGAAGAAAGTTATGAACGATTATAATGTATAGATTTGATTATGATTTTATGACTTCTCATTATTGTAGGTCGGAAACGACAGCAGCGCAGCGGTCGCAGTCTTCTACAAATTGCAGTTTGTTCGTTCGTCCTGTTTCGACAGTTACAGCGGGAAGTATGCCTTTTTAAAGCAGAATAATACTTTTGTTAGAATTGGTAGAATTTTAAAGTAGATATTTACTTAATCTACATCTCTTGAAATTTTCATCAAAATATCCCTTCTGTGGAGGTCAGTGTTAAGCTTCATCCACACCATACAGCGATGAGGAAATATAAAACCAAGTAGAATTCCATGTTGGATCATGATGCAATAATAACTAAATGATGTAATTTAGATATTTCTCCATTTAGTCAGTAATTTTACGAATTCATCAATGATGGAAGGCTCTTGTGAAAAATTAGCGAATGGTCTTAAAGAAACTCCCTTCAACACTTCAAAGCAATTATTGGAGCGATGTGCATTCTGGAGTCAACCAAGCGTATCGTCATATACGTCTAGGTAAATTGCTGATCGGTTTTTCATCCGTAGTATTATCCCAAAAGTGAACACAAGTGGTGGATAAAAAGTCAAAATTGGAATGCAGTACAGATGGGAGAATGTATTCTGTTGTTACTGACAAATGAATAATTACAACTCTGAGATGAGAATTTAAAAGATATGTCACTAAAATCTGCTTGTAGTGGCATCGTAGAAGTATGTGAGCATCTCACAAAAAATGCCATCATTTGTGCCTGTATCACTGGCAGACATTTAATAAATTTATGAAATGTTACTCTCACAAGGGTTCGCTTCCTTCACTTTGATATGAGCGATGTGATGAATGGGATGTGCATTCTTTTCGTCGTTTTGTTTCCATATTCATTGTTTTTCTCGTATTGACTTATCTACCAGTTCCACACGGTTACCGATATCTATCTCGCACCATTTTGTAGTTGCCATGAAGACATTCCAAAGTTGGCAGCATGTTCCGAGTCAAAAAAGCCATGGGAAATGTATATTCACAGTTAGTTTTCTTTTTCTGAATTTTATGTTGTTAGTATGAAATATTTGGTGGAAAGAGAAGATAATACAATAATTAATTTGAACGGTTATTTTGTTTTAATTTTTGCTCTTTTGCTGAACAGTCTTCTCATTCCTGCGGGCATAGAAAACTTTCAAGTGCTTTGAAAGGTACAGCATTGTGTTATGATGTAAAATAAGGCATTTATCATTGCCAACAGTGCCATTCTCTGTGGAACGGTATTTCTGACAGAAGGTGATATATTTCAAGACACTTCTCCGTACACTTAATTATTTTTAAATATTACTGTTTTTAAATATCATTGTAATGCTTCTAACCAATCACTTTAGATATCTTTTGTAACTGCAATAATTTACTGCCAGTACGTAATATATGCCGTTATGATTAATTTGTAAATTGATTAATGTGATGAATTCTATTTCAGGAAAAAGGTGGCTGTTAAAAATAGAAACAAGAAAGGTAAAAAAGATAATGAAGTTCCGATTCCATACCTCTTCCAGCTATTCATTGTATCGAAGAAATCTTAGCTTAATCAGATTTCCGAAACGGTTTGTTATGATTTCAACTGCTTGTGATGCTCAGATTTTACCTTATCATTGTTCTTTATCAGTTTTTTCTTTTGTTAAAATGAGGGTATGAGTCTTTAGTAGTTGAGAGCGCATTTGCAGGTTGATATCATCAGTCAAGAAAAAGAGAATATGTTGTAGATATCAATGCATTCGTGCTTTAGCCGCCGATAATTGTTCATTGTCTGAGCACGGCAGAAAATATTATGAAAAATTACTGCGCTGGAAGTCGCTGTGCAACATTACGTCCACTTTCGCTTTTGTGGCTCTTCTGATCGCTTTTATAATACGCGCTGTAGAGGTATTTCTTTATAAAGTATAGGAAGTAATTTCAATAAATCGACTTTCTGTTATCTTATCTAATCTCTTGTTAGATAACTGATTGATTGGATTCCACTTTTCCTGTGATTATCTGAGCTCAGTACTCGATCTTCTCTCCTTCGTAATGAGTTAAAAAGAAAGAAAAACTTTAATTACTATTGTGATATGTGCTTAATATCCTTCAAACTGTATCACTGCTAATTAATGGAAGCCTCTAAATCTCATCAAACTAATTCCCACGTCCCAAGATACGTGATGCGTACCTCACTTATTTACAACTGTCAATGATTGTTATTAAAGCCAAAATTATGATATTGTCAAGTTTTGTTCAGTTCATTACTGAACTCTAAGATGGCTGATATGTATTGTAGGAATTTACATGCATACCAATTGTGTCATACAGAATGATTGTTGAAGTAAAGACAATTATGTTTAGTATATCTGTGGAAAGTAGCGGAAAAGAAATAAACTGAAAGACTAATTATGACCTTACTAGCTACAATCAGTAATTTGGGATTTAACTTTAACTATGGTTACTAATTTACAAAACTTGCTTAGCAGGAGTTATCTAATGTGTGCCAATGTGTATATAATAATATAATGATTTATGCTTGTTAAGGAAGGGTGCAAATTAGATGAGGCAACTTGATGGAAATTTTCGAAACGCAACCCTAAATTAAGAACAAATAGATTTCATTACAGTACATCGTATCATAACGGCAAAGTTATTTGTGTGCAGGATATGAGTTCCTTTGGAGTAAACTCAAAACATTTCTTTTAAAAATTATATATTTACGAGATGAATGCTGTTCATACCGTTGCTTATCGTGTAAGTGCGTTGCGGGCCTGTCCGATATCAAAATATTTGATTTTGTTTTCATTTATGGTAAATTATAATGTTAAACGAATGCTAATCTCACCATTCTCACGCTTCTATTTTGAAGAAATGAATTTCTTTTTTTTTTTTTGCAAGAACTTCTTGAACGTTTCCTGTAGAATGTGACGTATCCATTGCTTGTTTTCCCTAAAAACTGAAAGGATTTTGCGAATGGCATATTTCGATACTACAAAATGTTTGTAGCGATTACCTCATAGATTTTCGTGTGATAATTTTTAATGTGTAGTAATTTATATAACTTTAATTTTTGTATATGTATATAAATGTGGCAACTAAATTTGTTTGTCTCAGTGATGCTTGTATTTTATTGTTATACTAAATTGATGTGATCTTGACTTGATGTATCACTTAAATAATTCCTTAATAACTTGAGTTTGTGGTCTGAAACTAACAATATGTATTTTTAATAGGAAATATAGCATGGAAAAGTTTAAAAGTTTCATTACATTCTAAGTCTTGATCAGTCATTATCTGGCTAAAAGGTTTGTTGCAAATTGTGAAGTACTTTATAATTAGTCGCTTTAAGGATTAGAGGGTCGAATGTATATGATGATTCAGCAGATGAATCTTGGAGTTTTATATTTGTCCGGAAAAATTTAGCTTCCATACAAATTTCCACAAGCATTTTATCACAAAAAAAGAGTCGTGAAGTTGTTTGAGAAGAGCCGAGAAGAGGAACGAAATAAAAGCGGCGAAATTACCGCAGGGAAGAATAAAACCAAAAACAGTGCTTAAAATATGAAGTGATGAGTTTTGCGGTACTCCTCCCCACATTTCGTAATGGTGAGCAATTATCACCATTGAAGTGAAGGCAGGATAATCTGAAGTGGAGTGAGAAATAACGTGATGAGGAATCGAAGTTATAATTCCAAAAAGAATAAAAATTATCGAATGATTTTTTTGGAAGCATTTAAACCAAATATTCTGATCGACAATATATACATTTGTTTGAAAATTACTGAGAAACATATTGCAAACCTTGGGAAGAAATCTGTTAAGGGTTGAATTTTGTGATCGATACAGCATCACTTCATAATTCCAGTTATAGTGATCTTAATACTTTTTTTTTTTTTTTGTAGAATTTGGTTATAAATAAATTTGGCTTTGCATGCTTTCGCTACTTTGTCAAAAGAAGTTTGGTTTTACAAGAATTAATTAAATCCTTGAAAGCATTAGACTATAACACCTGGTGAATTGATTTCCGAAACTTGATTTAGAATTTCGCTTGACAAGAACCTGTTTTTTCGGTTCCCAACGTTAGGATATCATATTCAGATATTAGGATATTCTTAATACTGATAACCGCGGCAAAAAGTGTGAGTTTTTCAAACGCTGATGGATTCTCCTCGTTGGACACTTGAAGAAGTTCCATTTTTTCGCACCTCGCCAACCATTCATTATTTCTCCTTCAATATATTAAATCCCATTGAATCACAAAAATTCATTGAAATTGTACTTATCGTTACTGTTTATAGCTTGCCATGGACTAAAACGGAAAGTGATCCAAACGTTTCAGTTTTTAAGCGATGTCTTTTTATAAACTTATCCGATGTAATTTACGAATGACGTTATTTCCTGCTTTTTAATATATATGACGAAGGAGTATGTCTAATAATATGCATAGTTTATGGCCGGAAGATCATTGATAAGTTTAGGAAAAATTGAATGACAGATTTGGGCTTAGTGATATTTAATGAGCAGTCAAGTGATATATCGCTCATTATGATTGAATAGTGATATCGGTGATAAGCTATGATGACTAACCTGTCCTTTGTTTTAATGATTCTAAAATTAATTGCAAAGAGTGGATATGTTATATGTTTTTGTGCTTGTAAATAAATCATCGATTGTATTTGTTAATAATAATTAGCGTTGACACAAATAAGTAAAGAAATGAGACGGAGAGGGAGAGAGATCAGGAAAAGGAAGGTTAATAAAACAAAAAGTATGAAGCATTATCTTAGATAGAATCAACGAATAAAGTCCCATTACGACTTTCAAAAACCGGTATTGTTTTTATGAAGTAGAGAAGCGGTGTTCTTTGTAAACTACTATCCGTCATCAAAACACAACACTAACTTTCCACTTATGTTTATTGATGTAATTTCAATTTACTTTTTTTTAAAACTTCTTATCTCACTGATATGATGCTAATATCCTCCAATTCTTCCTTCCAATAGCAATCACGTTCACATCTGATATTATTACTGCTATTGACTAAAATATTCGAATATGGTAGGTCAAAATTCACTGATGCGTATTTTCCTCAGCTTGTTAGGAATTTCTAGAGCAGGAAAAACAGAGAGATCAGTGTATTTCATGACACTGCAAAAGAATTTCTAAGTAAATTGTGTCGAAATTATGTCGAGAAAATCAGATATGTTTTTATTGAATATATTAAAACCATTATCGTATGGTATTGCAAAATTCTGACTGGGAAAAAATAGATGTTGGTTCGACAAAATTATCAAAGTCCGGTCTCAGACAGCAGAAATTAAGAGCCAAAATTTAAGTTGGAAATTGAATTTTTATATCGAAATAATGGACTGAACCAATAAAACAAGAACAGTTCATCGATGAGAATGACAGCGTTAGTAACAAACGATATTATAGTGCGATATGGTGAACAATAAAGGCAACCTTATCACCATTCATTTTTAAAAAATTTGAACAATAGTTTCCTGCAATGATGTGTATCTCTTACATTAGGATACCTATTGTTTTTATACTTTTATTTCATGAATATAATCCTAATCAATTGCTATGTAAAGACAGGTAATTTATTTCATGACAGTTATGTTTAATTATCAAATTGTCCACAGAGACTCTTTTTCATCAGTCGATGATACGATAAAAGTAATGTCTGAATTTATTTCCACCTACACTTTATTTGCGACAAAATTTTGAATTTGATATTTAAAGTTCTACCTTAGTAAGCTCCTTTTCATGTTACTAATACGCATGAATTCATCACGTTTTCATACGTGTACGATAGAAAGCATTACACGTGAAGGATGATGTTATCGTATTGAAGCACATCAGTTTTTTTTTTTTTTCGTCTTTTTGTCCATTTTGATGATGGTAATTTCTAATCCGAAGAAGCTATATAAGTTTTGATATTCATGAGTGATCGTTTAGAAAACAGTTCTTTTCAATTGTGCTTGAATTACAATGAAAAATCAAGAATCAATTTTCGTAATGAATTGAAATGTATGCTATACAACAGGAATGATTTGACTTTTAAGAAATATGGAAACTGTTTCCATATTTTCCGCACTCCTCCTAATTGTTTACAAATTGTCATCTGTAACTTTTGTTGCTCAGTAGAGAAACGTACAGAAGGATTGATGATGAGATTTCATGGACTGTTTTGAGGTAACTGTTAAAATGAGCTTTTGGATAGTCGTCTAATAAGGTCCTTTGTTTTCACTACTTATGTTAGGGATTTCTGATTTTGATCTAAAAAACTTATTGGATAACTGCTAGTTTTGAAATTAGGAATGACAAAAAGGTTACATTAGCAAATTGAAAGATTTAGCAAAGCAATTTTACGAATGAAATTTTGAGGTTAGGAAGATTGTGCCAGCCATTTGCAGAATGATAATCAAATAAATCATATGCGAAACGAACGATCTAAACGATTGGTGAAATAATCGTTTCGGAAATTTTTGTTCCAAATATTCTAGCGCTAATATGCATAATAATATTGATGGCCATGAATTTCCCAGTCATTATAGTCTGGAAGAACAAAGGTATCTTTCCACCTTTTAATTACTCATTTTAAGCTCATTAATGGAATACACTACTTCTTTACAAGTTTTTTAGCTCTAATCATATAATCTTATATTTTTTTTTCCTTATTATGTTAAAAACAAAATACTGTTCGCTTAATAGAGACTAAAAAAGATTTTGGGTCATTTTAAAGAATAAAACGTCGAAGAGCATTCAGTTTTAATTTGTTCAGTAAGCAAAGTTGGGAATTTTTTCCAATGCTTATTTTTACCTTTCATTTCACCTTCTGAAGTATAAGTAAGAGAGATTGAAATGACACGGAACAACAGATTTAGAAAGCTGAAAGTGCTTCAAATAACACCTGTCTTGACAAATATTTTATATTCTTAGTCATTTGAAGTGATAGATTAGGTGGCGTTCACTTGTTACTAGCTTATGAAATTTTCTGTTGAAATAACGCAACTGTAAGGATTTTCCAAATGTCCACTGTCCACTTGACCTCGTTGTAAATGATATGAAAGAGGGTGAAAATTAGGGAGGTTGAGATAGGAGAATAGAAAATGTAAAGGAGGAGGAGAAAAAGGACGGATGTATTTCATGTAGTGATCACGGGTACAGCAGTAATGATAAAGCTAGGGAAGTGATAAGTAGTGGAATACTTATTAAACGTTGAGTGATCGGTTCTATATATTTCCTCTATCCCAAATTAAATTATGATGAAGCTGAGTGTTATGGTAGGGTAAATGTATATATTTCATCTTATTATGTATGGAAGCAATCACTATCAGCAATAAACATTTTTTTGCTTCACAGTACTTCTTTTCTTTGTCTTTTAACTGATATGTCCAGTTCCACTTCTTCACAGGCATACTATTGTCTCAAACAGCTGCTTTTCTACGCCAGCATTATTCAGGAAGTTGTATTTCTGAGTATTTACCTTCACTTTTATTGTCACTTTTGGTATCAACAGAGACTTGTATTCTTTCGTGTTTGACTGAATTAATTTGCCTTCAATAAATAGGTTTAAATTGAATTCTTTATTTAATTGGTACCTAATAATTGAATGATCCTTCATTTTTTTTTTCCAGAATTATACCAAAAAGCTATGCAGATATCAAGAAGCTGATTACACTGGCTGGTGTATTTTTCATTTTTGCTGTTTTGTTCATTTTTATGAAATTGGAGGTTCGTTCCATATTTTTGTCATTTTCCAACTTTTCAATTTTAATTTATAAAACAAATAATCGAAAATGTCGAATTTTCATTTATTGTGAATCGTTGCACTGAAATTATTCCTCATCTACATGAAATGTTTAAATTTATTCCAAATTTTTACATGTTATACAATCGATTGTCTAAACTGCAAAAATCTTAATCAATCAATGTGGTGTGCACTGGGAAAAAATTTTACAGGTAACAGTTGATGAAGTTTTCAAGTGGTCGCCAGTGGTATGGCTTATTGGAGTGTTGTTGTGTTGCTTACTTATGAATTTCCTATGTCACTGTAGACGAATTTATAAAAAACGGCAACTTATGAGGATTAGGAGACAGGTGCTGAAGAATCCTGAATTCGTTTCAAGAATTAGTAGGCCGATATCAAGCATATCATTTATAAATTAAACATCAGTTAAATCCAAAAGTATTCATTCAGGACCAATTTTCCAGGAAGAATTGTTGCTGTCGTTAAATTTAGCTACATCATTTACATGTTTATCTGTACTATCCCATGATCTCGAGTGCTGCGATGGAAATGAGTCATTATGGCCTTCGATGTATCGCAATAGTGTCATATCGTTACCGTCTTATAATGAAGTTGTTGCTCATCCACATTACAGGGTTAGATTTTTTTTTTTCAATCCATCCAAGTCACACTTCTTTCATAATTCTTTTGTGGATAGCTATATATAAATCCGCATATTTACTAGCTCGCATCGCCCACGCACAACATTTGTTGAAAGTAAGTACTACAACTGGTATATTAAATATCATATGACAGATTACTCCTTCGTGTTCAAAGAACCAAAATTCTATGACTGGATTTCAAACTTTTTAATAGTAACAAGATGAAAAGGAAAAAAGATTTCTTCTGAAATGTGTTTTTTGATTATATTCCGAGCTCCATAATCATGACGAACAGACTTGCTGATATAAGAGTCAACAACTCTAATTCTAAAAAACAGAATTGTTATCACGTTCATTACAACCACCTTTGTGTGGTCTTCAGGATAAATTAATTAAACATAGATTTTGTATCATCGGATGCTAAGGACTACTGCTATCAGAACCTGGATTCTCCAAGAAAACGATTTAGCAAAAACACCTTACTGTTGCAGTTCGAAGTTATTCGTTAACTGTGCAATGTAAATCCGCCCATATCTGTCCGTCAATACTGAAATTAAGGAAGGAGTGCGTCCATAACCATATTTAACTATTCAGACTCGCCTTTTATCAATATATCATTTTGTCCCAAAATATCTGGGTCAATAGTTTTAAAGGAACCAATAATGTGCTACGTCGCATACTCAAGAACTTGGAGAAAGATAGAGAATTTCTTGAACATATAAATGCATATTAGTACGATCTATTAACAGAAAAGGAAACAAACTTTTTACATTCCTGATTACGGTGGCCTGCAGGTCAAGAAATTTTTCTTTTACCCCGCAAAGTCTTCATCCTTTGTCTCATTCTTCTACAACTATTTACAGATAAATGATGCAAAAGCAGAACAACGAATATGTACGACTGAAACAACAACAAATAGCAACACGAACATAGCGCCACCAAATTACGATGAGGCCATAAAAATGTTCAGTCGCTAACCTACTTAATGAATTTTACTGATTATATCAAAGATTTCAAGATTTTTGCTCTCCATTATGTTCCTATTACCACACTGTGCACAATAAATAAATTGAAATTCGAAAGTTTTTAAATAGCCTACCAAATTCTAGCAAACTTAGAGAAGATATGACTGTAACACATAACACGTAAATGATTTATTACCAGTAACAGCACCACATAATTACGAAACACCAGTGTTGGGAACACTTAAGAAAATGATGCTCTAATATATAATATCATTGCGATTTTAATGACATGGAGAGGTATACGCTGCTAATATCCATTAGGACACTGATACTGGACGTCCACTTTTTTATTCATCAGTTGAAAATATAAGTGATTTTTATGAATATCAGAATGGATATTTTAGTTGCCAAAATTCAAAAGGAAAATAATGGAAAAGAAATGTTAACAAAGAAGTGATGATTTGCGAAGCTAATTTACGGCCATATTTCGGACGACCTTTGGCTACAGTGTTTTAAAACAATAAAGAACAGAATAAACGTATCATATCACATACCCTGTTTGTATCATATACCTGTAGGATGTAGAAGTGCAATATGAACGAACGTTCAAGTGAATAGAACAGCTGCAAATGGAACAGAAATTAACAAGTAGCCACAAGGCAATATTATAGAAGAGCAGAAATATCAGCGCAACCAATATTTAATGTAGTGGGGGTATTTTACCTGATAATTTAAATAAGACTGGATATTTAAGTGTTCAGAAAAAAGAAATTAGAGCTTGCAAATAGAAGAAAAATGGTCAGGTCAAAGGATTCAGTAGTGATTCCGATGTAAACAGTAACACTAAGAAAACGAAGCTACCCTTTTACTGTTTCTTTGTGTCAATTTTGTATTTCGATTTACCACCACCGAACACATAAGCTTTGCAGAAAAAGTTGATAAAAAGAATCAAATATGTAACATCCATGAAGAGTGCCAACTTGAAAATGTTGTCGTCGAAATCACAGTCCACCTAAAAAACTTCATCTATTTTAGATTTGGAAGAGTGTGCAAGAAATACAGGATATAAATCTGCACCAAAATGGTCATCTGAACTTGAAAAATTGCAGCAAACCAAAACCAACAAACCTTCCTCACATAAATTAATATTCCAAGATGTGCAAGTATCAAAACACTTAGTATAAATTGAAGGATTTGAAGCGATGTAATGAACATAGCTACACCACGTGGCATCCGCATTTTCATGGAACACAAAAAATAGTAGCTAAAAATATAATGGAAAATAATTATGGTTACATGGTTAAAATATATAACAATGAAAACCTTACAAAGAAAAACCACCTTGTTATGAAAGCATGTAACATACCTGTACATAAACGCATGTACGAAGAAATTCATGAAAATGCCCCAACGGTTAAATCCTGGAGTATGCGGATACGAGTAGAAGGCGTAAATGAGTGTAAGGATATGATGGTACCAATGAAGAAACATAAGTGGCTTCTTCCGCAAAACTAGGAATACGGTGTCAGCTAATTCGAACAGCTTTGATACAATGAATAGCCAACCCCAGAAACCGTTCGATCCCTTGGTGAAATCATAAACCTTACAGTATGAAGCTGCAATCATTAAACAGAATAACACTTTAGCAGTTTAAATTAAGTCCTACAACAACATCTCTCATTTCGCAAGAATTTTTAAGAACATTTAAACGTTGAACTCCCAACCTTGTCTGAAGCAATAACAATCATGAGAAAAAACCTTGAAAGCCATTATTCCGAATAGTTCCAATAAATTCTGGGAAAAGCATAACGGTCCCCATAATGCTGAACAATGCAAGAAGAGCGTTCCAAATGTTCAGTGGCAGTGTCAAATCAAAAGGTGCCCGATTTCGCATGATCACATATTTTATTCCAAAGATAACAAAAAAGTAGGCAAAGCACGCCTAAAATATATCTTAAAATATATCACGGTTAATTTGCGTAATGCAATAAAATGTAGTCTGCAGCAGTAAAATCTCCAATACGAGACTTGAGGCTCAGGCACTATGATCAATATGTATCACTTTAATTTAAATTGTGGAGATAAGTATTAACAAGTCCCTTTGAAAGCTCCAGTAAACTTAAAGCATTGAAAGCAATTTCGAAAAATGTTCTTTCAATGACTGAAAACTAAGAATTACCTGAATAGCGAAATTCTGATGTTGTAGAACCCATTCCTTCGATTCCTGCTCAGGAAATATAGGTGAGGTGATAATTTCAACAAAATGTCGCACATTTATCTTCGGTGCAGTAAGGACCTGCTCCTGTGTTACCATCTGAGATACCGGCACGAGTCTGGAACCACCACGTGGCTGAAAGCTAAACTGCAAAATATTACCCTCACACAGATGGAAACGCAAATGTCATCCAATGGTTACTCGACTAAAAACCTACTTCACTGCTTTTTTGCTATCACCAATATTGAAATCTTTGCATCCAAAGCCGATGGAGCTTTTACCAATATTATTAAGACCATTGAATAAATGTAAAGGGAATCAAATCAGCAGGTTTGACGTCCCTGTACATCATGTAAAACAAGTGGGTAAATGGACAAGAATGATCCTCCAGGACTGATCAGCTAATCAACCCATTTCTGACTAAAATAGTACTTTCCAACGTTGGATAGGTGCCAAAGTTTGCCGCTTCAAGACGCGCGATAAGAGGTTAAGAGGTTACGCATTAAGGAAAGGGAAATGAGCAGTTAGTTGCTGATAGCTGGAAGGTAGTGATTAGTTGATGTACCAATGGATATAGACCTACCAGTGAATAGTATGGGGCGGGGTGGTGATCAGTATATTCCCTGTAAATAGTGGAATTTGAGGGGAGGGTGAAACATAACTTGCTTTTACTTCTACCTTCTTTAAAGAGTATAACAAAGTGGGGACGTAATTGAAGTGCAACACAACGTAACAGAGAAAAGTAACAAGAAAAATGATGAATTTTAAAGACTGAAATATTACCACTATTTGTTATCAGTGTGATTGATACAGTGGGCGGATCGATAATGAAATCGGTGATCGTTGAACCATTGACAAAAGAAGCAATTGATGATGAACTGTGATAGGAAATTTGTGAAGGCCAAAGGTCAACCATGGTTCAACGTTTTTTTTTTTTTTGATTCGCCTCATTCGTACTTACTCCACATTTATCTACAATTTATTTGTGGACTAAATTACATCTATTTATCCACTTCTCTTGTGGTAAGTTCAATATTTTGAAATTCAAGTCATATTGAGAATAAGATTCACAACATCGCACTAAAAACTAATGCCATTTATTATTATTTGCTGTATTTGCATTGGCGTTTTGATGTATATTTTATATATTTATTCATTTATCTATTTATTTATTTATTTATTTAATTCATTTATTCATTTGTTTATTTATATTTAAATTTGTTTATTTATTTATTCATGGAATACCCGCACTTGTCTCTATGTACAAGTGAGTCAACTTTAAACGGTGTAACTTCATCATTGAACTTCTGAATGTTTTCTGACTAGTTTACAACAAATCTCAGGAACCATGACGGATTAAAGACCAGAATAAGTATTATTAGTCTAATGTTATCACCATTCACAGATTGAACCAGTTTTAGATTTCCATAATTTCAAGAATATAAAATTTCTTCAATTTTTAGCTGCGATTATTCCGGCAACCTCAGTATCTTGCTTATTACCTCATTTGGAGTGAAGATCATACCTTCTCGAAATAAAGTTCCATTTACAACAGCGAAGAACTGAATGACGACAATTTGTTGTACAACCCAGTTAATTTATATTATCTGCAATATACTCTCTTTAATTTCGCTTTCTCACTGAGGGCTATTTAAATTCCTTGATTGAAGTTAGTGGTAGCCGGAAAAAGAGGATCGCTAGTCAGAGAAATTAAACAGAAAAGCATAATATTCACTGAAAGTGACAACACAAACAAAGAACGTTTCACGGTTTTCACTGAGTCCTGTCAAATGCAGACACTCATTGACGAATTGTCCAACTACGGCGATTACAGTCACTGATGAATATGCGTGTGTGTATGTGTGTGTGTGTGTGTGTGTGTGTGTGTGCGTATGTGTATGTGTATGTGTATCTATGTATGTATGTGAGTATGCATGCTGTCGACATAAGTCCATCGTAAAATATACGGGGCGGTGCAGCTAACTTATTGTAGTTGCTGTAGTGCTATTTGCCACTTGTACTCACCAGAAATGCTGCAGGAAAGCGACACTGATAATGGTGGTCTGTCAACCTATCAAATTCAGGTAAATTTGTTGTTCAAAAATAGTCTCATCTCTCTCGTACTCTGTTCAGCTGCTTGTCTTTCCTTCCACAGTGCTATACTCCCGTACATTGCATTACTTAATAGAAGTAATTTTCTTTTTCGTAGATAAAATTATAGAGCAGTAATCACCAAATACATGGATGAAATGAGTACCTGCCTATACCCTGTTCACTTGGAGTAGTGTAGGACCTGATTTATATGCATTATCAATTAAAAAACTTCCAGGTTGTTTTGCAAGTGATGGATGACTTTTTTTGTAAAGTAGCACTAAGAACCATCAAGTTTGAAGTACTTAAAATTTAGTAGGATATCAGATCGCCGAAACAACAGGAAGGAACGTAACGCAAATGGGAAATAACCGTCTTAAAGGTTATTTCTGATCAGGCATAATCGTAATGTAGAGCGGTTCAAGTATTTTAGAGCGTTTTAAATGTTTTCTGAGTCCAGTTGTTAATCTACCAATATAGCATCTAACACACAAAACTTCATTTTCGATCATTCATTTCTAAGGTGTATCAATCATTTCACTCCGTACTCAACAGTCTTTTCTTTTTCTGTTCTTCCCTTTTCCATTCGTCCTACACCACTTATTTGCTGGGGACACTTCTGTCGCATTCATTATTCTCTAATTGTAGCGTAGTGGTTCTCCCAAACATAAAAGTATCTGATTTTCTATTTAATGAATTTTTGTCTCTAAAGATGCCGTTATTGATTCCGTGGATTCGCGAACTCGAAGTTCACGGAAAAAGAGAGAAGGAAAAGGGAGAATGAAAATGGAAGTATCATTATGAATTCAGTGTTAATACTAGCATTTTTTCCAGTGAAAGTAACCTGGAACGACTCATTAGCTCTATTATTGAATTTCGTGTCATTGCTCTACTGCAGCTATTCCCCTAAAACTAAATCTGAATTTTAGTGTCTTAATTAAATCCTAATGAGAACATACAAAATCTCTTCAGGTATGGTAATTACTGGATAGACCTTTTGTTGAGTTCGTTTGATTGAAAAATTATTATACATCGTTCCATTTCTGGTTTTCTATCGTAAATCTAAATATATTGGAACTGCAAAAATTTTTAGTGAAAAATTAGTCAGGTATGCTTGATGGTTCGAAAATTTTTTGAAATAGCTGTTGAGAAGTTTATTGCCGTTATTCTTAAACTGATAAATGAATGCTTTGTTGTATTGGCAATTACAGCAATCAAATTTTCGTAAGAACAGATAAGAAGAAATAGATGAACAGCTTTCTCTAGATTCGAATTATCTCAGTTTTCATACAAACGATCGCATCCAATCGCAATCTAAGGCTCTGCGAAGAAACGACTGAAAGCTTTTATGCAATGCATCCTAGTGGGAACCAAACTAAATTAGCTATTCTTTGTTATTGCTTTACTTCTTTGCTCAAAAACTATGATTAAATGAACAGTCTATATTGCATGTAAAATGCCCTCTCCTATTTTTTATTGGTGAGATTATTAGATTAATTTGGAGAGCTTAATATTCGAAATTCCCTAGAAAATTTCTCGATATCCTCACAAATTCACCGTCCAAACATCTCGAGTTGTTGAAAAGAGAGGAGCTTCTTTCAGATAACTTCTTTTATCCCGCTTTAACAAGGTAAAGCTACTGAAGCAGGAAGATGACAATATTTTTGCAATAAAGTCCAGATATTTTATTTGGTCTGTGATAGTAGAAATTAATTGAAGACTAAAGTTTTTTTATGATCGTAAAATGTATCACCATCATTTCTCTCCTAAGAAAAAATTTCAGAATGAATCTGAAATGCTTTGCTGAAGTAAACTGAAATTTATATTGTGTACCATACAAAGTGATTTCCTCCTATTCATCAATTCTACGAGTCAAAGTAATCTGGCATAGCTAAAAAGAAGCAATTTATAAAATTTGTAGCAGCGCATTTCACATCATTATCCTCATGAGCTGTTTGATGGTTACAATAAGTTCGAACCTGTCTTGTTAGACAATAGCATGGTATGAAAGTCTCTATTTAGCTTCCTTGATTAATAATGAGATTTCTGGAAGCCCTCATATCTTTTGCTTCTTTCTCGAAGTTTCTGTATAGATGAAATATTTTAACAAAGAGAAATTATTTCAGGTGAAAAGAGTAATGATGATATTTCTTTCTTGAGGCAATCACTGTGGTTCATTTTGAGAAATGCCTTCTTATGGAAAGTTTAAATATATAAGTCTTCAATGCGACTTCTCAGTCATCTTCCCTTCTTTAACTGTGTGTTATTTGAAAAAAAGTAAAATGCTGTGTAATGATCATGTCCTGCCATTTCCTTCTCATTTTATATTGTCTTTTAAATTTACTCTATTTCTACATTATTTTTTAAACTTTTTACTTCTCGTACTTTCCGTAATATGAACGAGCATTTAGTTCAACACGATGTGTGACGTTAGCATTTGTTTTTAAATGGCAAAATCTTTAAGTGAGGAAAAATGCAAAATGCTTACGCTCTGCTACTACATTCGTTAAAACATATATAGAAATATACCAATAAATTTCTCTTTTTAATCCGATAGAACTGATTCTACTCCGCTTCGTGTCTTCAAAACCTGAGAATTTCATCTTACTGATTTCAAGAATTAAGCTTTTTAAGAATCTTACTACTAAACTTCAATGACTGGGATATAAACTTCCTAATTTTTTGAAGAAGACTGAGATAAATCAAAACTTTCGAGAATTATGCTTTTACTGTCAAGTAGCACGCCCATAATCACTTCGTCTTCTAGGATGTTCCGCCAATCATTTTACCCATTTAATACAAATCCTTGCAAAATCTTTATTTTGGTATTTACTTCTATCAAAAAATAGTTCATTAATCACACCATAAACTTCTCTTTATTTGGCGATAATTGTCTCTCTCTCATTTTCATTAAATACACTTCTGTGCTTGGTGCACTTCAGCATTACAAGTCCTCTATATTTGCACTTCCAGACACTAAATTTTGCCGGAATTCAGTTTTGGCAGTGATAGTGAAGGAAATGCTGAGAAATAAACGAAACTAAATCGCAAAGAATGGGAAAAAAATGGTTAATCCGGTGAAAAGCGTTTCATGATTAAGATCCACATATACACACTCCCTCCTCTATACTTACCGACATCACTCAATTTCTTATTTGACTACAACATCCATAAGCTCATCATATTTAGTGGAGAGTCATTTTCAATGTAGCTTCGAAAGTGACGTCCTTTATCAAACCCACTTTCTCGTTCTTACGTCTAGCCTAACTTCACATATGTCGTTCACAAGGCTATCGTTTCATCTACGAAATATTTATTACTGATATTTGCACTTCCTCGTCAATTTATCCTATTTAATAGTAAGGAAGTGTTTTAATAACTAAAGACTGTCCTCTCTTATGTCTTCCTCGATTGTCATGATAATTAGAAATGGCAGTATTACATCAAGTCAATTCTTTCCTCATTCAATCTTTCTCTTAGTATAAAATTTGTTGGTTATTTTATGTGCTTTATGGCTGCATAATAAGACGTGTAGTACACATTCAATTATGTGTTAATTTTAACGTCCTACAGGAATGCACACCTTTTCAAAAGAAATTGGATGAAGATATTAAACATGTACAGTTTATCTTTCTTTTTACAGCACATAATGTGCAATGACAATTAATTACCGATAAATATGTACTATCTTCAACAAACGTTCTCCTTCTTATATTCCTAGCCCGTCATCACTCTAATATAAAGAACAGATAAATAAAGTCGTAGTCAGCCAACAGTGACACAATCACCGTTTCCGCAAAGTAAGTAGACAAATGAGACGACACAGAAATGTATATATATATATATATTGGATAGATAAGCACTCATACGAATGCGCCAGAGCGGATGAACTGTTTAGCAGATTCTGAAATTTGTTATTTCTGTTGTATTACTGTTCGCATTGTAGTTTAGTGTCGCTGAAGTTATTTCTCACATCTGGCTTCACTAAAGAACTACAGAATTTTATTTCGGGTCACCAAACTGATTTGCAATATTGGTAATTAAATACGAGTCGGTTCAGAACAACTGCAGAAAGGCTTGGATCCTTTATTCCAAATTCATGAATCATGCACTAGCATGAAGTTAATGCTTACGAAAACTATCGAGACCATTTTTTTTTTTTTAATTAGAAACAGAGTAAAGAGTTGGGCCACCGTACCGAGGCGTGATTTCCAAACAATGTCGAGCAGTACAGCTCTGTTGTTAAAGTGATAGCAGTTCTTATTTAAAGCGAAAAATGAACGTGCCAAATGTTTAATACAATGAGAGATCTGTTTATATAACACCAAAATATCACGTGGATCAGAAGACCTTCGACGGAAGGCGGAAAAAGAAATCTTAGGAATATTTTCTCGATTTTCAAAATTAAAATTTAGTGATACACTTCCATTCGCTTTATTCACTGTAGCATTATATAAAACAAGTCGATATACCCCTTCTCATAATAAGTCTGAAAATATATTCATATTTGTTACTGTTATGTATCTTTCTTTTTTTTTAATAAGCAGTACGAAAATGTATCTTGAGATTATGCTTATGATTACAGACAGATGTAGGCTCAGTAGTTCGTTCTAACTCCAGAAATATTTTGTCTGAAGCTGAAGATCAGGGTGTATATGAAATATGTAAACGGTAGAGGTAGAACTTTCAGAACTCAGTCCTCCGTCCAGACATTAGGATAAAACAGGACAAAAGTTCATAAACGATGTTTTGGTAATTTCGAACGGAAGGAAGAAACAGTTACTGAGTAACCGGGTATATAAACAGCCATTTCTATTTTGTGCACCTTTGACCTGGAATTCAAAAATCCAGGATAATGCATAAACTTAAGAAACGAATATTACTTAGATATAAACATTAAGAAAAGAAGTTTGGCATTAGCTGGACGGAAAAAGAAAAAAAACTGGGAGGAAAATCAACTGACATGAAGATAACGGAAGGAATACCGTGAAGTAAAAAGGAAAATCAGACAGCAGTTGTCTATAAGAAGTTTCAAGACTATACGATATACAGAAAAAAATTAAACATCAGGTACTGCAAATTCCGGAATACGGTCAGATGGAGGATGGATGAGGAGGGAAATGACAGACTTGGAAATGGGTGGCAAAAGGTTGCACAAACTGAAGGAAAAACACATTAAAACAGTCAATATATTTCACTGTAGTAAGTAATGAGAAAGAACTAACGTCAAATAAATCAATGAAGCTTGAAGTATAACCACAATCCAAGCCTTCGAGAGCATAATGAGAGGTAGTGCCGAAGTAGAACCGCTATATGACTTGCCTTCACAGGTTCGAATTCAAGTTGCTAGTGGAGAGTAGAATGTTCGGATGGTTTTTAATGGATTCTTTGTGATAAGATTCTAGATGTTCCTTCAGTAAGTAACATTAGTGAGTGATTCAGGAAGTCACTTTGATCCTATTTTGAGAGCATGAATATAATCTGAATATCTGTGCTCACCTAGTAACTTATATTTCTCTTGTGATAATTAAATTTGTTATTATGCGATCTTGATATCCGTTGCAAGTATCAGTACTCTTCATACGTTGAGAAACATTGGAAAGTTCCCGCTTTATATACTGAAGAAGATGGTACAAACGTAAAGAAGTTAGTACGAAATTATGGAACTTCTGTAACTAGGCAAGGATTTGTCAAAGCGAAGATTAAGAGTTGGGTTTTACACTGTAACCTCTTTATCATCTGTAAATCTGACCATTATATAACTGTGCTTTCTTGAAGAATTGTGTTCTGTGGGTTGTAACGCACGGTATTCTCAGTTGGTCACTAATGATGAAAGAGTCTTTATTTTTGCAGTATGCTGGTCTGGTTCGTGACATCCGTGGTGACATCGATCCTAGTGGACGCACTGACTTGCTCAAAATTCTGGATCGTGCTAAGGTATTCTGTTCTGTAAATACGAAGGAATATCGGATTTTTTAGGTAGTCGCGCAAATTTGTAGTGTCCAGATGGAAATAAAGTGATTTTGAACCTTAAATTGTAAGTAAAATGACGATTTCAAGGATTATCCTTTTCCGTATACTTCTTCATTTGCAAATAGGTGAACGATGTAGAGTGGAGACTTTGAAAATTAACATTTATATGAATATTTCGTCTTTTCGGTACATCACGTCTCTTTACTTTGAATTTATTGTACAATCTTTTTTCAGAACCGAAGTTTTTTTCATTATAGATCAAGAAGCAAATTGCATCATTTGATGAGAAAAACAATTTTACTGCAAATGCAATCCTTCAGATTGATTTGTGTTCCATAACGGTCAGGTCAATCTTTGATAATGTGAGTGATATTTAATAAAGTCGGAGATCTCATAATAAAAGTCACTGAGACATTACCACAAATGGACTAACATTTGAAACCAACTTGAATTGCGATTTGTTTTAGGAACTGCTCCTTTACGTACCTATTCACTTGATTGCTTCTGTTGGCTTTGTTCGTGAAGCTCATGAATACATTCTTCCTGTAAAGGTGGGATACAGCAGTGCTCGAAACCGTGACTTCTTTGATCTTGCTGTCGTATATTGTGAGACCGCTGTAATTATTTTGATGATTGTTTTTACAATTTATGAATCTTGTGTAGATTTCTTTTGTTAACGTTTTGATGTTAGTACCAAATTACAAATAGTTGTGTATTCGTGTCATCAATATTTAGTATGCATTTCGAAATCGTTGACGACGGTCGAAAAATACAGTATGTCCCATTTCATCTCAAACCAGGTAACTTCCATCCAACTTCGGTTGGTTTTGCAGTTGACTTGATTTTTTTTTTTATTTGAATGTTTTGCAAGAATATTTGATTAGCTGCATTAAGTAGGAACACTTAATATTCCATGCAGGATGTAGCGGAAACAATTTGCAACGTGCTGGGACAGTTCTTTTCTCAAGTTTACAAAGAAGTTGCCAGCAATTTTGAAACGAATTCGTCGAAAAGTTTGCAAAGTTTTTTTTTTCGATTAGTTTGAATAAAATCTGCCGCTAAAAATGCTCATTCGTTGCTTCTTATTGTACCAAATTTGCTTATTATTGTGATGCCGTGTAATTTGAGGAAAACAAGAAAAAGAAAGTGATTTCAGAAACGCCAACTACCTCTTCAGTTTCACCTCTCAACGATCATCTCCCTTTATTGTGAGTTCATTTCCTCTGAAATATAACATTATTTGGGTAATAATTATAACAGAGTTGTAGATTTTTATAAAACATTTGGTCATTACGAAAACAAATTTTCATACAGTGTAAGATAAGGAACTGTAGATTTTTTCGTACTGTCATAAAATACTTACAGCTTAACGGAATCGCATCAGGATTTGCGTGTCAGCAGTAGTCATCCTCCTTGTTCAACAACTGCTTCACATAGTGAATCCGCAGAGGTACAAATTGGTGATGTCATAGAAGATTATATGACTGTGGTAAGATTGCAGTTACAAAACTCTTTCATTATTACTGATTGATCATTAATATTCTATAAACATCATATCGTTGATAATATCCAATGGCCATTGATTAGGAACTATTTGTTCAACGATAATTGATCCATTTAGAAAAAAAATGGTTTGGAAAACCATTTTTATTCTCTCAAGCATTAATTTGTTTTGACAAACGACGAAAGCTTCTGAGTTTGTAAAGAGAATGGTCAAATTGACTGGGTCTAAGAAGTGGTGATGTGATTGAACGTAATAGCATTGCACAGATAAAGAATTGGTGCTGTAGGCATTATTATAGTTTTAGAATAAAGAACTCAATGTCCAGCCGATATCTATTGCTTGCATATAACTTAGAATTCTCACTGGAACATCACATTTGAATTACATAATTATACCTAATAATTCCACTTCACTACAAACTTCTGTAGGGTCGTTTTTTTTTTTTTGTTTTTTCCTCTTTTTTTTTTTTTTAGCTAACGAAGTGTCTAACAACTAGTGAGCTTTCGCAATATGCAACGTTGATTGTGAGGTTTCGAAACGGTTCTATGCCCATTATAGAACTAGCACAGAAGTCAAGTGAGTTGTATGGACCAGATAGATTACATTTGCTTACAGGTATCTTTTATTATATTAATTAATAGCTGTCCTACAATTCTATGACATTGTTTGTTAAGCTGTTAAAAAGGGTCACCGCTACAGAGAGGCATTGTGTGCATTTGTGGGGACAGTTATTTTTGTAATATATTTAACGATTCGGTGAAATAGTTTTTTTTTTGCAATTATTCAGACTTGTCCATTATCACTAGAATTGTCTAGTCATGTGTGTGGTTTGGTGTGACACATCTGTCGTTGGCAGGGCAATATGAGCCTCCTGAGGCAGGCACATAAATAATGCCAACTTTCATATCATTCCTTTCAATATACTCCTGATCACTGAGTCGAATTTTTGTGGTGGATTCACCATGTTTGAGCCGATATTTTTTCTTTTCTTTTCGAACTTTGCATCCTGTTTTTATTATCCTGACTCTGTTCGCATTATTAGTTGATACAGACTGATATTTACAAAATTTTGAGGGTGAATCAAAATACTATGAATTAATTGCTGATTTTAATATCTCTTGCAAGAATTCCCATCAAATCTAGCAGGTCCAACGGTTATTTTCGACGTTGGTGGCGTGTAGCATCCCTTTAATTTTAAGCTGCTCCTAATGACTCTTTATCGACTTTTACTGGAAGCATTCGTTCTCAATGTTTGGAAGCGGAAGGAAAAAAGCAATTTTATATAAAAGTCCTGTTGGAAAATGCTGTTGATTGTTTTATTTTCTTTTTTTTTTTCTCTGTTTCATGCATTAGAATGCTTTCACTGCGATGGCAGATGTACTTTTTCTGTAGTTGTTATTTGCAATTTTCATTTACTTTTTATTTAACATACTCAGCCTTACTGATCTGTCAATCGCTTCCTCGACTCATCATACTAGTCGACTGTTTCCACACTTATATGACTAAATTTTTCTGGTTAAAATTCCCTGTTTCTCTTAGCTATACCATTTCAACTAAAATGATAGTGGAAAACATAGAAGTTTGGAGGTGATAGTACTGTATTGAAGAAAGCAATAAATTTTGTTAGAGTAAGGTGAAACTTTTCAAAAACTAAAAACTAGTAGCAAAAGAGTGGTAGTAAAGTTGTTTTGCATTTCATTTAAATGCATCAAATGGATCAGGCGATGTGAATAGAACATTTGCACGAGTAATAACTTTTAAAAATTATCGAATAAGAGCGGTTCCTGTGGGTTGAAGATAAGTAGCCCAGGAGTTATCTCTTACCTTGGCGTACTATTCGTGTCGTTGCATCTTGGTAACCTTCTTAGAATCGAACATGATTCCCTTAAAGCCTCGTGTATGTGATATCGATAAAAAGAAAAAAAAAAAAAAAAAGAAATACGGTATGAATTACCCACTATGATCTCTGCCGAAGTGAGAGAATATTGAAGTGTACTCCGCTAATATTTTAAATTTGTGTGATTGCTACATTATTTCTTGAACATTTGGGCAAATTTATATTTTTTATTTGTGTGTTCCTTCACGCTAAAATTGGTTTCAAATCCTAATGATTGAAAAGAGAAAAATTGGTCTTCCTACCACGTTGTATAATTTGTTCATTATGTTTATGCACATTCGATAACGGTTAATGACCAACAGTAATTGTTTTTCGGAAATATGATTCAATTTATCGATGAAGATTGGATTATTTGTACTTGAAAAATCCGTACATTGTAGGTATGCGGTGCTTACTGAGAAACAGGACCAAAGAAGAAATCGAATCTTTCGACGGTTTCATCGAGATGTTGCGGTTGAGCAGTAAAGGCCTGAGTTGAAAATAAAAGTAAGGGTCAGTCTTGAATTTTTCTGCTAGCCTGACCTGCTTATCACTTTTCAATGTTTCGATTAAAAAAGAGGAAAAAAACCATCAGGTTTTCTGAATTTTGTTTAGGCATCTGTTTCGGAAATTTGTTGTTTGTTGTTAATGTGAGACACAATACTTATTGCAATAAAATTTACTTCAACTTTCAAAAGTACACTTCCAGCAGAAGAATTTGCAAGTTGTAATTTCACTAAATGACTAAATTTTAGATTTTTTACGTTGCAAAGACTTTAGCAGCAAATAATTTTATCAGTTGCAATCAATGATATGCTGAAGAATTTTGATTTTACCATGTTATGTTTTTAACAGTGGTATTTCTGAAGATTTGGAGTACGCTCAGATTTTCTGGGACCATTTTAACACTTGTATTGATTATATGGGTATATTTGTAGATTCCAAGTATTTTGATAGCTTCATTTGAACGAAAAGTTCTGGTATTAGTTATGGTGTCGACGTTGGAGATGTTTGTGATATAATGTGATCACACTCTTATGGAAATTATTGCTACAGAATGTATTGTCCTCTTTTTTTTCGAATTTTGAAGTAAATTTTTTTTCAAGTGTGTTGTTTCTTCAATACCTACTAGTCTTTAGTTGTTGCGTCGATGCATATCTTTCATTTCAGGGTGTTTGTTGCAAATAGTCAGGTCCTTGTACTCGTCACGTTAATTTGAATGGCAGGGAACAAGTACAGAGTCTGAGTTTTGAGGATCGATTTCTGTCATTTTCTAGTTTATTGCTTCAAACTGTCTTTTTGTGGATTGACAGTATAATTCTACGGAAATGCGCAGTTCACAGTGGCAAACTTCTCTGTAGTGATTAGTTTTTCGAAAACAAAGAGAATAAGGAGTATGGTACAGTAGCACTCTATTGTTGCAGGTCCCGAATTTCATGAGAGTTTATAGTCATTGATGGATTCAGTATTTAACATTTCTGTAGTGAAATCTCGTTTATTATATATATATATATATATATATATATATATAGTCATAATACGCGTGCATAACCTATTGCACCGTTTGGTTTAAGTAAGTGAATCGCCCGTCCTTTTACGGGTTTTAATAATCACGGAAAATAATGTCTTAGAATTTCGAAACGACATACATAACATATACGTAATGAAAACGAGAATTTTGGGATTGTCTAGGCTTTGTGACTTATTGGCAGTTTATATGTGAATGTAATTTTTACCCTAATAATGTAGTCGTTCTATTAATTTTTCTACTCACTTACTATGTGACGTACATGTTGTTGAGAATTATGGATTACTGCTACTGCATGGTAACTGAAATAAGGTAGGTCACTTCATTTTCGGAGCTGAACTATATTTCGTTTACACTAGTATTGTTGAAGGACCCTTCATAACATGTGTGAGCAGCATATGCTTTGTCATCGCTGTTTTCAATGTATCGGAGCCAATTTTCATAGTGAAAGCTCTGTGGAGACAAATTTAAATATTTACAGTTCTATTTGTACTGTATTTGAAGTTAGCAAGAATTGAAAGGCGTTAGCTGTAGCACTTTGAAGAAAATTTTTGGTGGTTTTGTTGTTAATTGTTAGTGTAAGTTCATCCACATGCTGTGAAAAGTGTCAACCGACTTGTCATTCTCCTCGCTGCACGTCTTATCATGTCCATGTTCGTTTCGAAGAGCTACGATGCTGCCTTAAAACATTTTGAAACCTTTAGCCAATTTGAAAACATGGGCTGAATTGTCTGGTAACCTTTACTTTATTATGGTTATCCATTGAGTATAACAGCGTATTGATATGCAATTAGAGGTGAAGTACTTCAACCTTGTCCCCTTGCTATACCATGCTTCTCACTGCTGATATTTTTTAAATTTTTGAAAATTTTTCATCATTATTTCATGTTAAAAGTTGGCCAAATGTGTCTTATTAGCAGTGCATAAAAATTGATTTTTTTAATGTGAAGTACAACACTTCATGAAGGAATAGATGAAGTTCGGGTTCCTCCTTGGCGCTCACTTGAATTGTGTCGCCATCACTCATCTTTTCGCCAACTGTCACAGATGTGTGGAATAGGTCTTATATTTTTTTCTCCTAGAAGTGTATATCGTTGCACGTTTTATAGGCTGTTTACAGGGATCACTTCAGTCACCTAGTGATTATTAGAACTGGCATATATATATATATATATATATATATATATATTTGGAACTTTTATTATTACATAAACTTGCATTAGAATCGAAGAAAGAATCATTGGAAGATTGTAAAACAGGAGTTTACTTACTCGGATGGTTGAAGTCCATCTGCGTATGGTGCTCATTGGTGTAATACAAACATTCGTAGCCTATCCTTTCTTCCTCCCGGTACTTCTGCTTTCAAATAGATTAACAAAAGCGAGAGAAAAAGATTGAATTTTTGGGAAGCAGTTCGTGTAGAATAGGACGAATAATAAGCATTTGAAATGGTAGAGATGTGAAATCTAAGGATTACAGAAAAGGCTTTGCTTCGTTTTCCATTCGTTCTCTGTAGTTAAGTAATTATTACCGGTCTTTGCTTACCTTCAATTAAAGCGAAATCCATGTTGACATTCGCATGTTATATTTTGAATTTCTAGGTTTTCGCTCAAGTATAGTCATTTCTCTCGCAAATGAGTAATTCGGCTGCCACGAGGCCCACATCTGGTGGCACTGGAATCCGAAGTTTTTTCTCGAAGTTACGTAAGCCATCCGACTTGCAAATACCTCCAGCTCAGGTAAACACTACGTTTTAGCATCAAGTTTTGCTCAATCATTGAATATCCTTAACAAATGGCTAAGTGAACTGTTTGGTTTTCGCTTCTTTTTATTCGACTGAATCATCGCTATTTTAATGCATTTTTTGTCAAATTTTCTATTTTTTTTTTACCTCAGAAAAGTAACAAAGACATGTAGCGATACACAACTGAGGGTACGAGTAATATATCAGACTTTGAGCGTGTGTTAGTCTGATTTATCAACCAACCATTTATTTATAAAGTTACCGGTATTTGGTTCCGGAATGGCATGAACTTCTAGAGCGTTACACTTAGAATGATGCTACACACAGCAAACAGTTTTGAAAACTTCTATCACCATAAAACACAGTTGTGTTGTGAGAAAATATGTACCTGCACAGTATTGTTAATTTTTTCTTCGCAATCAAGATGTTTTATTTTTTAGACCATGTGCAAATTTTGCAGAAGTTTGAAAAACTGCTACAGTTAGCTTTTCTTTTTACTAGGCAAATGATTTAAAGAACACAACTCTTCTTCAATTTCTGTAGAACTGACATATTTTCTCTTTAAAAACACATTCGAAGTGCAAAAAATTTGGAAAATCTTTTGTTTGATAGCCTCTCAGCTTAGCAGCCACTTGCATAAATGGAGCGAAACAAAAGTTTTCGGTAGTTGTAGGATTTTCTTTCTTTTTCTGCTCCAAAACTTTCATTTTGCTCCATTTATGCGGGTGAATTTGAAAGATTTTTGTTGCTTATTTCAATTGAGAACCTAAATTAACGTGCTTGCATGTCATTCAAAGTTTTGTATATTATTTTGAAAATTTTCTTCCATTAAAGTTTTGCAACCATTAGGTTTCGGATTTCTACGCATAATTAGATACAATTTTCGATTTGTGTAAATAAACTATATGGTGAGGAACATGCCAGTGTCAAAATCATGTTTAATTTATATTACAAATCAAGTACTCGTCGGATTCTTGTTGTCACACACTGTTTTTTAACTGATGTTCTGAAGGGTTATTGCTATTTTGAATTTCTCATTTTACATTGTTAAATTCTTTTGTATGAAGAGTTATGCGACGAGCAGATTTTGTACTCAGTATAAATTACCAAATAAATAATTTGATAAGCTCTACTTGTAGGTTTTCTGTGGTTTGAAATGAACACTGGTTTTACAAGCATACAGTGGAATAAAAACGAATAAAAAACTTGTTTAGTAGGACTTCACAGGTTTTTTATTTTTTGGTGTCATTTTAGTGTTGATTGATTTCATTTGCTTCAGTTTTGTTTTTCATTTGTTAGATCGGTCGCACTTTTGTTATGAATGGCAGTGTTGGGTCTTTTCCACTGCTTGATAAATGAAACACCCCAGTAATTAAGTGGGTATTCTGATGCTCAATGGTGCAGCGATCAATAGGATGTAAAATTGAGGCCATTAACAATTTTCCATCAGTTTATTAGCAGCAACAGTTGGTGTATTCATTGAAACAAAAATTATTGGATGTGTGCCTTATTAATGCTGTTTTGTTCAGAATCTTTTTTCAGTATCCGGAATGCTCCACACGCTCGTCCTAATTTTGTCTATCAAAATTAGGTAACAAAGACTGTTCAAAACTGTTTTCGTTTTGATTATTACCGTTATTTACACCTTTTTATAGTCTGGTTTCGCTTCTTTTTTTTCACAATTTTGAGAACTGAATTAGGATCAAAATTTCCTGGCAAAGTAATCCGTAAATTTATGTCGTCACGCCAATTTTTTTCTCAGTTTTTAATTACGTTGTTGTCTTTGGTTGAAGTCTTACGACTATTAATATTTTGCTGCTTTTAGTGTTGTTTGAGACGTAGAAGGATTTTGAGAATCGTCGGATTATGATACCACCATACATCTTTAATCAGTTTTTTTTTTGTTTCGAAATGTGAAGTATTAGCTTACCGGATTTGCAATTCTCCAATGGAAAATTCTAAAATGCTTTACTGAAAATTTTTCTTTGCACGTAAAAGTAGTGGAATACATTCTTGTGCTTATAGGGGAATTGTATTACTTTGTTATCAAAATTTGTTACTACTAATTCGGCCTTTGCCCAACCAATAGTACAGTTCTGTCATCTATCATCTGCCACTTTTTGTAGTTATCAATGTTATTTGTATTACCATAAAATGACTTTTATGTTTCGAATACCATTTATTTGAATATTGGCAGATGTCTTAGATTGACGTAGATCGCTATGTTTTTTTCGCAGATAAATCAAAAATTTTTTTTTTTTTTTTTTGACATGTTCGTGTTCTGAGCTACATTACTTTTACTTTTACTGTGAGGATTACAGAGAGCAGTATTTCAAAGTCTATGTATGTTTCTCCAATCTGTATAGTTTATTTCAGAATTACAAAAGTGTAGGATATTCATCAGAATCCAATAACTTATGAAAATATGATGGATTTATTATAAATATTGCGTTTCCTAATCTAGCTTAGCGCTACTTCATAGTACCAAGTTTTTTTTTTTTTTTTTTTTTTTTTTTTCAAGTGGTTAAATTCTCTATGCTTCAGTTTTTTTGTCGAAGCTGAAAATGCGGAATACCAGCTGCAGTAAATGATTGAAATCTACAAGATTTTCTGCGAATGGCTCTTTAAAATCTTTAGGGAAGTGTTCAGATTAGGAAAGATCTAAATACGGGTTTTCATGTTTTTTATAGTTGTAATTAATATGGTGATCTTTCCTACTACAGAGCAATCAAAAGATATTGATGTAGTGCGTTTGTACAGTATTCATGAAGTCGGCTTTATTAGGAAAATGTTTTGAAAACTAAGATATTCGACATATGAAATGATTTTTTAAACGACGCATCATGTTTCCTTTTTGAAAACATACCCATAATTTTGATGATGAGAAGCTTCGAAAAATGCTTTACCCCTCGAGGCATTGTTTTTCTCATACTGTTTTGGCTACTTAAGACCAAAAAGGTGCACTGTCAGAATTTACGACTTCAAACGGGATGGTAAACCTGATAAGGATAGATAGTTTGTATATAACTTTGTTATTCGGATTATTAAAACTGAAAACCGTATCGAAGTTCGAGAAACAATTCGGTGTGGCATTATTTGGATAAAATTTATAATACTCGCTGTGTAGAATGTCAGGCAACACAGGACTGTGTGATTGCATCGGTCATAACACAAGACAAGGCGACATTAAGGAGAATGAGAAAATGGAAAAATATGATTGGGACATGTTAATCGGTAAAGCTATTTCATTAGATAGTAGGAGATAATTTGTACGCATATCTTATGCGTACAAATTATGGACTTCCCATGAATTTACGTACTATACGATTTCCAATAAATAAATTTGGGTTCTACATAGGGTTGGCAGTAATGGACTTTTGAGGTTGTGTCAATCATGGCAAGGAGAAAAACCAAACTAAAAGTAACATTAAGATGAGAATATCCTGTTGGTGTTGAAATGCGTTTTCTTCTTGCGAGTTATGTATGAATAAGGGGAAAACAGTAATTATCTAATTGTCATAGGTGGAGAAGTACTTATTGCTTTCAATGACATTTTTGCAAGTTCTTTGCCTTCAACGCTTGATCCACACATTCTTGGCTAATGAACGAAATATTGTCAGCTGGCCTTAATTAAGTAGATGTGTTCATTATATGTCAGTGTCTCTGCCGAGTTGTTTCGTTTATATGTATATGTGTGTGTATGTATGTATGTATGTATGTATGTATGTATGTATGTATGTATGTATGTGTGTGCAGTGGAGAAAGGCAACGATAGAAAAATCCGCGTCCCCTCGTCATCGCTCGAAGCTTTGGAATGCTGCACTCGGCTAGTCTTTTTACTGGTTTGCTGCAGTCGTATTGCAGAAACGCTGCTGTTACTGTTGGTGATTGTTTGTGCGCATTGCTCAAGCTCGTTTGCACGTATGATGTGTTGGTGGGTTAGTTGCAGCATGCGGCATTAGCGTGATCGGAAGCGGTGTGGCGTAGATCTGGGTTCGTATCAAGTTTGAACCGAACTGTTCTATTGCCAACTGATCGCCTCTTTACTCTTGGAACTATGTTGCAGCATCCGGCCCCATTTGTTCAGGTTCTCTTTGCTTTAATTTTTCACACAGGCTGTTCCGTCTCTTCCATTCCATTGCCAGCCCAGGAAAAGTGGAAGTTTTAATGCTCATTACTACAAGCTTGCATAAACAAATGAAGTGTACTTTGCTTGCACATGAATAAGAATAAGGATGATATTCATTGACAGCAGTACTAAGTTACAACACTCTTCAGGAGTTAATGTCATTAAAAGCGTCATTGTCTATTTCGTCATTTTGTTATTTGAATTAGCTTTTTTTAGATACGAAATGAACTTCTGTGAGTTTTCATTTCATACTTATTATTTGTCTGAACTGCCTGCTAGGCTTCGGAAATACTCTCTAATTAAAGTTGTCTAGATTTTAGAAGAAAGGTTAACAGCTCGTATTGTTTTTACTATTTTATATGATAGATTTATTGTTTCCTTCTCATACTGATCATGTGCGATACATTTCGAAGGATAAACAATACTTTTTTTTTGTAGTTTCGAACCCTGCCACTATCGCGTACTCTCCAAACTTTAATTTCTAAATAGTTATTAGGTGAAGTACATTTAGAATCAACAGATGCTCACCAATTATTTTGATATACCATTAGTGAAATCAGTGCCGACAATGGGCAGTTACAGTTAACCGACTTGCTCTAGATTATTTCGCTGAAGCATAATAATATTTCGGTATCAGCGATTCCTTCCAGGCTTTTTTGTGATTTGTTTCACGCAAGTTTGCTGTATGTTGTCTGATTCTTATTTTTAGTTTTTTATTGATTCTTTCTTTAATGCTTCATGTTGAAATTAAACTTCGAAAAATCATGCAAAGCTGAGAGAGTGTAGTTGACAGGGCATTTGAAGGAATGGATATATAATGTTTATTAGGACTTCTTGGTTGTTTTGCACAGTAGCAGCTAGATGATAACTTAGCGAGCTATTTTCCTGATCTGATTATCTCATCTAACAAGCAACAACAGATAAGTTATACTTGAGTGCAAAAACAGGTACACATTTGTTTTGTTCGTTTAACTTATATGATTCATGATCATAGCTATTTGCTAGCTGGTGCTATTGCTGCTTTGTAACAACTTTTAACGAATTCCATCTTGTAAACAAATCTGCTGATGAATTACTTCTCATCAATCAGGTTGCAAAGCGCAGAAAGACAGACAAATGAAGTGAGACATCGTTCTACCCGATCTGCTTATTTTTTTGGGACTCTGTTTTTATATGCTCATCACAATTTGCATAAGCTTTCGCTTATTTCGTTGAGACATCGGAAGAAAAATGAATTAGGTTTAGTGGAATTTCATCAACTCTCAGTCTTATTTTTACAGAACTATAAGCAGTAAAGTATAGTTTTTTTTTGTCAAACTGTCAACCACATGGACAGGATAAAAAATTTAATTTTTGATCATTGAAGTAGATGATGAATTGAGTAATGTTTGCTTAAATAGTTGGAAGAAAGCGAATGAAAAGAGTCGATACCAGCAAGATTCTTTGGTCATTTCGCGCTAATATTTGTCATTTATAATTAATGAAAATAGAAATACAAAAGCAGTAAATGAGATAATCAGAAACTCAATTCTTGTGTTGATTTCTCAGCTGTAGAAATGGTGCTGAGTTGGGGTGAGGAGCGTTATGCAGTTCATGTAATCAGAAAAGCAACCGCTATTGTTTGATTTTGTTGCTGGAATTGTTTGATTTAAAATCTGAATGTTGTGCAGCACTCACGGGCTTGCTCTTACTTTTTCGAAAGTGTGGCGCAAAAGGTAACTATTTTTCGTGGTATAAGAAGATTGAAATGAAGTAAAATTATAAAATTTTTGGTCAATTTATAATTTGTCGTTTTCTAGGTACAAATAGGCACACGGACTTATGATGCCAACGAAATCCAGAAGCTCATTCCTCAACTGGAAGAAACTATTGAGAAAAAGGAGCGTCAAATCCGGCAGCAGCAAAGTACCGTGGAAACACAGTTGAAAAGAATCAATGAATTGGAAAAAGAAGTGCGGACATTACAGGCATGCTTTGTTAATACGGTTCTTTGCTTTCAGAAAGTTTTACTTTGAAGCTGTTATTTGTGAAATTTTGATAATTTATGTTGGAATCATGTCAAATTTTAGTGACCAAGTTTTCTTCCTTTTGTAACTGATAGTTCAATTATTTTCAGTCAGAATGTGACAAACTTCGTTCTGTACTTGATCAGAAAGCACAATCCGTTGCAGCATTAAGCAGTACTCAAAAGGTATGATCGCCTGTATGAAAGTAGTCAGGATGCTTCGAATGTACTGCATTTCCTTTAGTTTTGTATGGATATACATTACATTAATTTGTTAGCTGCAGGCTTCGTGGGGTACCGAGGAGTTGCGAACTGAGCTTCAGCAGAAGGCGGTGTTGCCAACTGCCGATGACGGTATTCGTTCCAAGAAAATGGCAGTATCTGCAGAACCAGCTAACCTAGATACGCAGAAAGCTACCTTACAACATCATCCAAAATCTGCTGGGTTCGTATATCTGCTCACATTCTTTTATGTTTGATTATTTTAAAAAAGTAGAGCTATTTTATTATTGCAGCTTAAATAAATGCGGAAGTAAACTTTAAGTGCTTCATGGGTTCTTACTAAGAAGCGGAGTTTCGGTGTAACAGTTAATTTGTTCTGAAACTATGTAGTGAAAGTTTGGCATTACTGGATCACATCAAATTGTGCGCTTTGTTAGCAAACTCTGTATTAATACTGATTTACAATTTTCATATGTAAGCGCGATATAATTGTAACTTCCTTCTAATTTCATTTAGTTATAATAATTTAAAAAATTAAAGCACTGAGGTTCTGTATCAGGAATAAAGATTTACTTTTCCCTTTCAATTGAGCTCATTATAACTCTAAGGACAATGAAGTTGATAGAAGAAAAATGGGAGGATAGCATGATCCATCTTCTTAAGATGGGTTGGAACACTAATTTGGAATAGAAGTACGAATTCAGTTATTGTTTTCATTAATTTGAATAGCATTCAGTGAGTAGAGAGAAGCTGAAATAGCAGGTTATGTTTTACGGAAGCACTATCGGTTGTTCCGTAGCATTTTAATTCAGTTCGAAACAGCTTATTCGGGATGCAGTTCAGAAAAACGACTTCCTGCGACAGCTTGCTAAAGAGCAAGTTATAGAACTGGTAGAATGCATGTATGAAATGCGTGCTCGTGCAGGTCAGTGGGTCATACAGGAGGGTGAGCCTGGAGATCGACTGTTTGTTGTTGCAGGTTTGGTTCCCATTTTTTTGATTTATTAGACTATATTTTTTTATTTGGTAATGTTTTAAGAAAATTTATTTTTTCTCATTATTTGTTTGTCTTCCGGAGTAACCGACAAAACGAGGCATTGTTATTACATTATTGTCAGATAAAAGTATTCAATTGAGTGCAGGTGCTACTCTGAAATGCCATTTCAGAGGGACAGCTTCAAGTATCACGCGAAGGTATTGTTTTGGGAAAGTTGGGCGCAGGAGTTGTTATGGGGGAACTTGCTATTCTTTATAACTGTGTTAGGTAAGTCGCTCCAGATTATCTTGGATCTGCGGTTTGAATTCCTTGCAGATTTATGTTTTTGTGTTGTATTCCCTGTAAGGATTTCGAAACCTCATGGCATATGAGTATTTCTAAATTTTCCCTTCTTTTCGGAAGTTTAGAATTGGAAGCACTCAAGTTCCTTCTGTTTAGTATATGTTAAGGGTATGTTTCTACAGTCACTTACTTGAGAGAAAATGTATTTTCAGAACAGCATCTGTGCAAGCATTGTCAGATGTCCAGTTATGGGTGTTGGATCGTTCTGTCTTCCAAATGATTACTATGCGTTTGGGTATGGAAAGACATGCACAGTTAATGGCATTTCTTAGCAAAGTTTGTTTATACTCAGTAATATTTTGAAAATGTGCATATTAGAACATCATTTTTTGAATAGCAATCAAAATTCGATTTATGGAAGTTACTGAGATTCCCTACTACTGTATCAAAAATACTGTACTAGTGTCATAATCAGTCTAATCTTCCTAATTCGTTGCTGTAGGTATCGTTATTTGAAAATCTATCGGAAGATCGAATATCAAAAATTGCTGATGTTTTGGACCAAGATTATTATTCCGGTGGAAATTACATTATTCGAGAAGGAGAAAAGGCTTGTTTTTCTTTTTTTTTTGCAGCTGACTGTGGCAATGCATGGAATCACTCGGAAGGATTTGATGATTTTGATTTGGCAAATCTAGTTCAATCTTGTTAATATTGTGTTGTACTTTCTACAAAAATTTTCTTTAAGGGCGACACATTCTTCATCCTTACAAGTGGTCAAGTTCGTGTTACGCAGCAGATTGAAGACGAACCGGAGCCTCGAGAGATACGCATTTTAAAGCAGGGCGACTTTTTTGGCGAAAAAGCCCTTCTTGGTGAAGAGGTAAGCTTATGTGCAATATTTTAATATTACCTACTACTTTTGCTGCGCTTTTCTATTCAATAGAAGCTTTTCCAGGTGAGAACAGCGAGTGTCATCGCAATTAATCCAGGTGTAGAAGTTGTGACACTTGACAGAGAGTCATTCACAAAACTGATTGGAGATCTTGAAGCCTTAAATCGAGACTACGGGGATTCACAAAGGAGAGCCACTATGTGAGTAATCATTTTTTTCAGTGTTCACAAATTTTTACATTTCTTATTTACGTAAGAAGTGCAGTTTGGTTGGTGACGTTACAGAAATATTTTATTTCAGTGTTGTACCCGAACCACCACCGTCAGAAAAGACTGCTCAGGAGAAAGAATTTGCTGATTTGCAGTTAAGAAATTTGAAAAGGATTGTTACACTTGGTGTTGGTGGTTTTGGTCGTGTTGAATTGGTTAGTGTTTTGGATAGTAAAATTCTTTGACATGTGTGTCATTTTAGCTTCGAGTGATGTAGTATGATGCGTCTTAAACTATCATTTATTCAGAGATAAAATCTGTGGTCACTGCGCGTATGCATGTTGTTATTCGAAAAAACGGCATCAGTCGTATTGCCTTTGTTGTGTTGGTAGTTTGGGTTCCCTTGTCTAGCCTGTCAGTAAATACTACACTGCATGTGGCAATGCGTTTTCAACTTATTTAATGACAGTGTCTTTGCAACTTCGAGAATATGCCTTAATAAGCTAAATAGTTGCAAGATAGAGAAATTATTTAATAAATTTTGACAGTAGCTCATCATACTTGAAGTAATACATAGATTTGACAGAAGAAAGATTTATATTGTTTGCTAAAACAGTCAAGTGATGTCTTTTTTTGACAAGATGAAGTTAAACAAAGAGAAAGTTAAAACCTGTATAGCACATACTCTAAGTGCTATAAGAGTTTGAAATACAAGAGTTGAGATTGCAAGTAAGGTTCTAGGTTAGAAATATTTAAGTGAACTAGGTATCTACATCAACACATGAATAAATTGGGTTAATTCTGTTGGTAGAGTAATAAACTTTTTGACACACGGTGGTTTTCGGCAAAGGTATGCTTAGCTTAGTAACTCCAATCTGCAGATTTTATTTAGGGGAGAAAAATTTTTGTTAAGCAAGTTATTTATTGTCTGTAAAGAACAGAAAATAGTTTTTATTGGTTATTAATAAAATTAAGACTTTTGTGTATATTGCAGTGTTTAAGAAGTTTTATAAGTAGACAAAATATTCATAATATAGCTGCGAGGTCATGCTTTGACACTACTAACAGTCGTAATTTCCATATCTTTGGGTATCTAGATTGTTTTAGTGATAGTTTAATCGATATCACCTATAAAAGATGATTCAGGTTTGCATCAGTGGTGACAAAATGCGAACATTTGCACTGAAAGCTTTGAAAAAGAAGCATATTGTAGATACAAGGCAACAAGAGCATATTTTTGCAGAGAGAAATATTATGATGGAAACTCGTTCAGACTGGATTGTCAGGTAATTCGAAAGATATGCGATTGATTTTTTTTAATGTTGTTTAGTTAACTGGAAAATTTACATGTAATTTTTGTGTTTCGTCGTTATTTAAATCAGTAAGCCATCATCTAGTTCCAGTTTGAGATCATTACCTCGTTGTTTTTCAGGTTATATACAACATTTCGTGATGCCAAATACGTTTATATGCTGATGGAAGTTTGTTTGGGTGGTGAGTTGTGGACTACACTTCGAGACAGAGGGCACTTTGATGACTATACCGCTCGATTTTATGTCGCTTGTGTTTTGGAGGCGCTTGAATATCTGCACAGAAAAAACATTGTTTACCGTGACTTAAAGCCAGAAAACTGCTTACTCACCCAGACAGGATATCTCAAACTTGTAAGTATCCATCTATTAGCATGGTACATTTTTGTTCTATTTATATATTTTTGCCATTTAATTAAATCATTTTTCTGCCGTTGATCCATTAAAATTTTGTAGGTCGATTTTGGTTTCGCGAAAAAGTTAGCAAGTGGACGCAAAACGTGGACTTTCTGTGGTACGCCAGAATATGTTTCCCCTGAAATTATCCTTAACAAGGGACATGACCAAGCAGCTGATTACTGGGCATTAGGAATCTATATTTGTGAATTAATGCTCGGTCGTCCACCGTTTCAGGTAAAACTTACTGTTAACTTGAAAGTTTATGCGGGAGCAAATGAAGTGATGAAAACCTTGTTGTTGAATTTAGAGGTGTGAAAAATTACCTGTTGAATTTAGAGGTGTGAAAAAAGATGGTCAAGTTCATGTCATTTACTGTTCATTTTCTTAGGCTGCAGATCCGATGAAAACTTACACACTAATATTGAAAGGCGTGGATGCCTTAGAAATTCCAAATCGGCGAATTGGGAAAACGGCAACGGCTCTTGTTAAAAAACTCTGCAAAGATAATCCCGGTGAACGTCTTGGCTGTGGTAGTGGAGGTGTTGGTGATATCCGTAAACATAGGTATGCATTTTTCAATCTGATCAGATTTTGGAAATAAATAGGCAACGGATTGATTTCTCTCTTGTTCGAATATCAGTATGATATGGTTGCTTGAATTCTGTCAAAAGAAGTGTAATGGAAAAAACATAATTTCGAACTGCATATTTTTTAGGTGGTTTATGGGTTTCGACTGGGAAGGCCTGAGGTCAAGAACTTTGAAAGCACCAATTGTGCCAAAGGTGGCAAGTCCATCAGATGTGACGAACTTTGATAGCTACCCACCGGAACAAGACGTACCACCTGATGAGTTTTCTGGTTGGGATGAAGGCTTCTAAACTTATTAACTGACTGACATTGTCATGGCAAATATTTACATGAATGGAATCAGATTAAAACCAGCAATTGCTTATCGATTATATGGAAGCAATATTTTTTGAATAGTGGAAAGTGTAATGCAAGATTTTCACGTTGTTAATCATCTGTGATTAGGTAAAACACGCGATTTATACTCATCGAATACCCACGCTTTCCTGTAGACACTAAATTCTTTTCAAACCTCATTTCTTTTAGTAGGTTTTGTATCCTATACGAGCGACCCTTAAACGCCTATCATTACTGCCTCCCTTTCATATACAGGTGTCCATCGGATGTTTCAATAATTTATTAAATATTTTCTTGATTATTAAACGGGGCATGAAAAAAAGTGGTAGAGTAGATAAGAGATAGTTGATTTTAGATTGTTCGTGTTCATCTTAACGTAAGTTTTTGTATAAATATGCTTTCATCTGACGTCTGTTTCAACTTTCTACGAAGTTTCATCCATTCTTAAAGAATTTGAATCCAGTTTAGCCGATTGTTGTTGAAATCCATATATGCAGCAAATGCGCGACCGTTCCATTCTGTTTAGTATCATAACGTGATTGATTTGATAACTGATCGCATTTGATATTCGGTGAGTGGGTAAAAGTAGTCAAATATGTTCTTTCTTCATTTTTTTACATGCTGGGTTAATTTATATCTTATTTATGAATTTCGTTTTATAAAATCGTATTTTTATCTTCCATTCCTCTCCTGTAACGTATTCATTAAGTTTGCTGTTATATGTTTTATTGTAAACAACTAAACGGTCATGCGAGCTGCATTCAAACGTGGTATGTGTATTCGTGTATACTTGCTGCTGATATTCATTTCTTAGTGTTTCAAGTAGATGAATAATTTTTTCTCTTTTGATTATGTTCTTTGAATAACATTTTATAACATTAAATATGTACAAGGCACAGTTATCTCCACATATTCACTATGTGTGACTAAATGATCGAGCGTAATTGCATAGATCTCATCGACGGTTCCCGTGAATGGTTTCCATAGTTATAAGTTCTGTTTTATGTATGTTTCTTTCATGAAAAGACGGTTTGCAACCTCTCTTAAGAATTCCTCTATATGCTGACTTTATGGATTTTGCAAAAAGGATTGTAATTCCGGAAATTCTGAGAAGCGTGCAGTCTTACATTAACCTTGTGCAAGACAGGAATAGTGAACCACAAACCGATCACGAATGGAATTTTGCGGTTGCAGTTATAAAAGTCCAGAGTGAAGGAGGTGCACCCGGTGAAGTCTCGTTTTGAAGCGAGCTAAATTCGGAGGAATTCCAGATATCTGATCTTCAGGTAAGCAGATAGGTCTGTTTCCTACCGTCTCCACAATTTATTTAGGGATTGTTGTACGGAGAACTTTGCTACTTGCCGGAAGTTCCAGCTAGTGAATAGAGTTTGGGTCGCATTACTTGCGCGCCGAACCCTACTCTAAAATCTAGAAGTCGATGAAGTGTTCTCCTCCGTCTTCCTTTATTTACTTGCCTTCAAGTCCTACCGCTTCCGATTATCCAGGAATCATCGGATCATTCAAAAGTCAAAGCTACTGGGGATCATCAGAACTCTCTAGGGTTCACCAAGTTCGGTAACTGAGTAGAGTGTATCTCAGTGATAACACGATGTACGATCGATACGACAAAAAGGGTGGAGGTTACTTTCCTCCCCCAATTACAAATTAAAATCCTAAAATGTAAAGCAACCAACCTGACCCCGCTTACTGCAATACTGCAACTTTCAATCCCCCTTCTTTAAAGAGTCCAGTACGCATAACCTCGTGATACCAACCCGGCTTATTGATATTAAACCAAATTTCCTGCGTCGCCCTGTACCACCATGATAAAAACGTTATGAAAGACACCACCTTTCATTGCGTCCCCACTTTATGCAGCTTGGTGTGTTAAAGATGGATGGGTCGCTGGATGCGGGTATCCTGACAGTGACCTCTTGTACCTTAATTTGAGATGGTCACGGGTAATCTGGAATCCTTTGATTGAACATGTTGGTCGCTTTAATCATTCTCTTTCGTTTTCCTGTGAGCAGTGCAGCCAGACAATCCGATTATTTTGCCCCGTCGTATACCTATTTCTTAGGGCAACGGACACATGGTGAAAGGACGATAAAATAACCCATTGTTGTTTCACTGAGGATTTGGGATTTTAAATTAGTGAATGGGTAAGGTAAGCACTTCAAGACCAACTCCATACCAATAAGAAATTGAATATAGGGGAGTAGCGGATTGAACATCTTTTTTGCCATTGATCACCACTTGAGTGCATACTGAACGGTGTGCCACTGTAAGCATCGATGATGACCCTGCAATATCCCAATTAGCAACTTCCACTAATAGTTACAATCTTTCATTCTACGTAGGACATCATGACCATAAGAGACTACTTTGTAGAGCAATGGAAAGTGATTAGGGTGGTACAGGGCGACTTAAGGAAATTTGGTTTGATATCAACAAGCGGGGTTAGTATGACGTGCCTGCTCATGCTGAACTCTTTAAAGAACGGAGACTGGCAGTTGCAGTGCTGCAAGAAGTAGGGTCAGACTGGTTGTTTTGCATTTTAGGATTTTAATTTGTAGTTTTGGAGGGGAAAAGTAACCTCCTCCTTTTTTTCTCTCGTATCGATTGTACACTCACGTTATCATTGTGGAAATACACTCCACTCAGTTACCGAACTTGGTGAACCCTGGATAGTTCTGATGATCTCCGGATAGCTTTGATGGCCTCTGAAAGATCTTGATGGTTGTGGCAGCTTTTGGAACTGCAAAGATTCCATTACTAGCAGTTCCGTGTTATTTCTTATGTGATAATAGATACGTGTTTAGGTCTTTGACAATTCTATATATATATATATATATATATATATATACATGTATATATAGTAGTATATAATCTACTTGGCAAGTAGGGACGTCTTTACTATTTATATGGGGAGAAGTTTTGAACGGTTGTTTTTTCTTTTCGATGCCGATACTTTCATTATTTGCAAATGAACTTATATAGAAACAGATACGCCTTCTTTTGTTTCTGGAGTTTTATGTTTTATAAAAGTTGATGTGTTTTAGTCTAATAAATCGAGCACAGTATTGCAATGAATGCCCAGAAGAAGAAAAATTCTAGAAACAAAGGTTTGTTTGGAATAATTTGACACTTTGTATATGGCAACGTCTTTATGGTCAGGGTTTTGTTTATTTGGTTTCCTTTCCAGGAGTATGAGATCTGTCCTGTTTTTCCAGAATATTATGTCTCCTGATGTTGATGCAGCGTGGGGTCTACTGACAGCCTCTCTTTCTCACAAAAAAGCCGAAGATGCTAACTGTTAAGCCAGTAAACGAAGTTAAGTGGTCTAGATTACCTGATCTTGGCTGGTTTGCCGTGAAAGTTCCAGCATATGACCATTCTTAACTTTGTTACACCATTGCAAACCACGAGGAGTGGTCAGATCATACGGGCTTATCAAGTTACATGAGTTATTATTTATAGAAACCAGCGGACTCGATGATTTAGACGCGATACTGATGGAAGTTGAGCTAGAGACTCGTAAGAAGGCAGTTGCAGCCGCAGCAAAATCAACAAAAAAAACTGGTAAAGGTGTGTAATTCAGCAAATCTAGACTGAAAAAGATATTCTGTTGATTGTTGATTTTGTTGGTTCTTAGAAAAGATCGAAAAGATGAAGACACTTGGTCTTGTCAGGAAGCAGGAAGGCATTGTGTCTTTTACTTTGGTGAGAAACTTTGTAAAGTTGCAACAAATCCTACTGCTAACAAGCCATTGTTAACCAGAAGATTTTTCGATTTCCAAAATTATAATGAATAACGAGAAGGGTTTTTGTCTTAAACTTCCAAGTCAAGGGTCTTAAATAAATAAACCTTCAGTCAAGTCGCTTATATGTACTTATTTTGTAGGGCAGGGAACAAATGACAAACCACCACCTGTACAGACGAAATCACTTACGGAACAGTTTGAAGAAGAAGTAAAGGATTTGGTTCCAGTTGACGAGCAATTTCCCGATGGGAATTTCCCTGTTGGAGAAATATGTGAATACACTGCTAAGACTGATGGCCGTACTGCCATTAATCGGATGACTAATGAAGAAAAAAAGGTATACAAAGAATTTGGTTCGAAGAAATTCATCTGATATTGATTTCAGACGAAAAATATTTGCAGAGTTTGGATGCATCGTATGAGGAGACATACAAAGACTTTCGTCGCGCTGCGGAGGCTCACAGACAAACACGGAAATATGCACGATCTTGGATTAAGCCGGGAATGACAATGATTGAAATCTGGTAGTTTTACCCTGAACTTTTGTTTGATTTTTGTAATATCATCAAGTTTTCTTTATGGCATTGCATTATTCTTCACGTATGTCTGAAGAAATATCGATAATGTTATACCCTATTCTAATTATCCTATTTAATTTTACTTGTAGTTCTGCTGTTTAAGTTTTGTAATGAAGTTCAGAATTTAGTGAGCGTCTTGAAGCGCATTCACGTCGAATGATCAACGAGAATGGACTGAAAGCTGGACTTGCTTTCCCAACCGGCTGCTCGCTAAATAACTGTGCTGCACATTACACTCCAAATGCTGGCGACACTACAGTTTTACAAGTTTGTCTTCTCAATATTCCTCCTTTCGATCTTGAATAGTGGGTAAATTACAATTTGCCTTTTTGCAGGAAAGCGATGTTTGTAAAATTGATTTTGGTGTTCATGTCAATGGGCGCCTTATAGACTGTGCATTTACACTTCATTTCGACCCGAAATTCGATGATTTAGTAAATGCAGTACATGAAGCTACCAATGCGGGGATTCGAGAAGCAGGTGTTGATGTCCGTCTGTGTGATATCGGCGAGACAATTGAAGAGGTTATGAGTAGTCACGAGGTAACTTCTTTCTGGTTGCTGTTACTGGGTTAGTATCAGTGAACACTTATATTAATTTTATGATTGCAATGGAAGTCACGATGTACAGAGTAATCGGGGGATTCTATTAATAGCAGACGTTTTATGAATGCTTAGGAAACTTTCTAAAATGAACGAAAGGATGTTCTATCTTTGAATGCATATTTAAATGTTGCAAGTGATATCCAATTAGGTCGAACTGGATGGCAGGACTTATGTTGTGAAGCCCATCAGGAATTTGAACGGACATTCAATAGGGCCGTATCGCATTCATGCTGGGAAAACCGTCCCGATAGTAAAGGTGAGTTTCAATAAATTAATTACAACTTAGTTTAACTTTTTTACTACTTGTAAGTCTGGTCTGTCACCGAAGTTATTTTAGGAAGTGATTATATATATATATATATATATATGTAGTATATTATAGGGAGGCGAACAAACGAAAATGGAGGAAAACGAATTTTACGCTATTGAAACATTCGGTAGTACTGGTAAAGGCTATGTTCACGATGATATGGACTGCAGTCATTACATGAAAGATTATGATCTTCATTCTGAGCATATTCCACTAAGGTTTGCAATCTCTCATTAGTCTGATTTCAATACTTAACAACTAACAATCAGAGATAAACTGAAGGGAACGACAAAAGCATTTTCGAAAGCATGTAAAATATTGCTCTTAGTTCTTGTGAGATTCTTTGTTGGTATCTGCAAGCATTCCTTACATCATAGTGATCCGGTTAGCACACTCAACAGTGACGCGTACGTGTTGAAATCTGACATTTTGCATGAAATTGGTTGAATAATAAAGCTGTTTGGTATATGAAATCGATGCTTTCCTTTATTCAAAAAATGTCTGGTATAGGAAAAGTTGTGGCAAAGAAAGGAAGGGAATGGCATGTTTTTTATGCTGAGAAAGTACCTTCATGATGTTTTTTTTTTCTAAATTATAGATTAGCCCGATCAAAGAATTTGCTGAATGTGATCAATAAAAATTTCCGGACATTGGCCTTCTGCCGAAGGTGGTTGGATCGTTTGGGAGAGACGAAGTATTTAATGGCACTGAAGGATTTGTGCGACAAAGGTATAGTGCAGGCCTATCCACCTTTGTGTGATGTTAAGGGTTGTTACACTGCCCAGTGGGAACATACAATTTTGTTGCGACCAACTTGCAAAGAAGTGGTTAGCCGTGGTGATGATTACTAATTATGGTTCATTGGAAGGTATCTATTCCTACTCATCTTTTCAAGTGATGTTTATTCTCTCGACAAAATCAGAATAAATGATTCATATGTCCTCACTTGCCACGTTTTGTAACTGCATCCCTTGTGACGAATTATAAATGAAATTTATTAATTGTCATTACACGATGCAAAGTTATCCTGACTCTGAATTTGGACGGGTAGTACATATCCTGATTTGATAAGAACTTCTTGAATTGAGAAGTGCATGGCGCTGGCAACATCGCTATTTAAAAATATCATACCCTGAAGGTGAATGAATTTACACAGGCAGTTTTATTTGCAATTTACAAACAACATAATGCAGTGAACACAAACTGTCGTTACCGAGCGTTCTGGGAGCTCGGATGCACATATATGTACTAAACAAAACAAAGACAAGAAACCAGTTCTGCTTGACGATATTATTTTTAAATACCCGTAAAGGCAACATGCCTGATGTTATGTTTTAAAACGAAAGCAATACACTGCCACCGGGAATTAAACGCTAATGCCCTAGGGTCCTTTGAAGAAGGCATAGATCAAAGGTAAGGATACAGCTATAAGGGTATATAGAAAAACTACTTCAACAAGTGTCTGCAATTTCATTTTGGATTCAATATTTTTTTCTGATTTGCTGAGGAGATCCTCCATGTCATTGCCAATGTAGACCACATTTGGTGTTTCCGCTTTCAAGTTCAGTTCTATTGCAATCAGGCGTTTTATAGCATCAAGTTCCTTAGTCAAAACTTTATTTTGCTCCTGTAGAAGGTTGATGATCGTTTCAGGAAGTACGTAATCATTCAGGCCTTTAATTGCTATCCCTTCGGCGGCTTTTAAATGCATCGCTTCTCTAATGTCCGTGATAAATGCAGCCACCTGTAATATTTTTTACTTAGAATACGTAACCAGTTTTCGACAACATTATTTCAGCGTCTTGATAGGTGATAGCACAGTGGAATTGTGGCAAAAAGCAAAACATCTCTAAGTAAAGCTAGTAAGATTTAAAGATTATTTGGTCACATAATTAAAGGAAATCTAGTGATATATGTTAGAGATTTAGTTAAGATAATACTTGAACATCAAAAAACTAAAATGGCTTGTACGGAATCTATGCTTTGGATGACGGCTTTGTTGTTGAGTACCATATCCATCGCTAAGGATATAAAAAACTTTTCCAGCTTATTGAAAAGTATAATATAATGGAAGAAATTGTAGGATGGGACTCCGCACTTCAAAACCATACCATTTTTCACCAGTTCAATAACTGATCGTCAATAGAGACTAATTGTGATATCTAAATTTATGTTCTTAATCTGTAGTGAGAAGCTATAGTTTCATATTTACCTCATTCTGCTGTTTCTCAACCAATGAAGTCATCTCTTTTACTAATGGTGTCAACAGTGCAGAGTCTGGTACAAGCTCTTTCATTTTACGCATCCTAACTTCATTTGCCACCCAAGCGCCAACAATTCCAAATAATGCACCAAGTGTGGAAGCTATAACTGTCCACGTTTTAACTCGATCCGATCTGAAATACAGGATTCCTAGAAATACACGGCCCTTCATCTAAGTTATTCCATTGGAATGGAAAGAAGAAAATACAGTTACGGGAAGAAATAAGTTAATTATGATCCAGGTTAATGAGACCTGTTATCTACAATGACACATCCAAAGTAACCTGAACTGAGAAACTAGTATCATTAAAACATCACCACCTCCTTCTTTTGTCAAAAAGATTCAAACTCACTGTTCTTGTTCCTTCGCATGACTAGTCCGAAGCGTACTTGACAATTCATCAAATGCCACTTTTTCGGCTTCATCCGCTTTTCTGACTTCGGCAATTAAAAGCTGCTCACTTTTTATGACTGCATGTTCTTCAGTTAACAAATGTAAATACCTGCAAAATTTGACAAAAATTTACATATGCCATGTGCTATCAACTGAACAGTGTATGTTTCATCTACTATATCAGACAAAGTTCACGCTAAAATTCCTTTCACAAAGAATTGGTAGATTACTAAATGCAGAAAACAAATTTTTATCTCTCCACATGTGCGCAACGATAGCATGATGTTTACGAAGTCATTGAAGACTGACACCAATTGTAGGAATAAATTGAAGAAAAGAGAAAACAAAAATAACTGAGAGACAAGACGTACTTGTCATCTCCACGAGAAAATCTGTCCAGTTCACTGTGTATCTGTTTCATTCGTATTTGTAATGTATCTAATTCATCACGTTTTTTACGCCGTAAAGCCTGAGCATCTTGCAATTTTTTTTCATTCTGAAATAGTTTCAATGCTTAACAATATTCAACAAATGTGTTTTGAGCACAGCTTATTGGAGCAATAAGAATTCTATAATACTTGAATTCCCTTTCATACCAGTTCCTTCAATCTATCCTCTATGCACAAAGTTCGATTATCTAAAGCATTACGTTTTTTGGTGACTGCTTTAGCATAAGTTAAATGCAGAAATGCATGCGTCTTCCAACAGTCCTTTCGCGAGGTTAACCATTAATCATTTCATCACCCACCAGATTATATGCTCTCACGTCGTCTAACTTTATTAACACAGCTTTTTTCCAATTTGCCTAGTAAAATAATATGAAAGGGCGGATAAAAGTATTAGACGAAAATACTTTTCACTGGACATTCAACACAATGCAGCAGCTACCAGTCTAAACTGTGACCAGTACCCAAGTAGGATCACAGAGGAATCAAAAACTAGTTTTATCAAATAATACTGCAAATATGTCTATGTTCACGGTTATCATAAAATGCCCTCTAGAAATTTTGGATTTAAAATAAATATTACAAAAATAACCTGTTTTAACGTTGTATGAGCTTCACGAATTTCTGTAGCACCTGTCACATCATCAATATATGAGATTATCCGATTGATAAATTTAAAGGGCTTAAAGGTATCTGGCAAACTAGATAAATTTCGACATGAAATCTGTCTAGAATATACCAACCGCGCACCATAGAAAGGCATATTCGGATCACAACAAACTGTTTCTATCAAACTCGATTCAAACAACCGTTTATAGAAGTTTTCCACCAAACATTTTCCTTTATCTGGAGGCATTCCCATTTAAAAAAATAACGAAAATACAGCATAATAATGTACCTTAAGGTAGCACGAGCCTATTTTCTTTTTATTATCGGAAACCAAACAACAAACGGGCATAGCGCAAGCTTTTTTGGTAAGATCTACACACAATTTTATTCAAGTGCTATCGAACCTTTGCCTATAGTGATAAATCACGTATCATCCGGTAGATCTGTCCTGTATATGCTCAGCCAACAAACTTAAATGAGCTACACTTCCCTTAACAATGTTGCCCGTTTAATTCGAATTTGTATTTTGTAAGGTACTATTCCTCGGAGTAATGGTAAATACTAAAATGTAAAGAACGATATAATAATGATAAAAGTCTTTCTGTGAACCAAAAGAGGGCGAGAAATAAAATTTAATTATTGCCTATTACCAACATATCAGTTAAATTATTCGTTGATGAAACACTAAAATATAAATCATCAATGTATTGTAAATGATGATGAAAAGATTGATATTTTAATTACGTGTAAATTGGACCATTATACCACCAACAATATCACGTAACCTCAAACCGAACACAAAAACAAAACCATCAACAACTTCTCAAACGAACAAGCCTTTAAAACGTGGTCGCGATATGAAAACAGTAGAAGTTTCAGAGTTTAAGTAGTTCATACTTCAGCGCAATGGTGATTTTGATTTTACTTTGATAGAATTGTTAATTTTTATGAGGACATTTCTGTCCGGTTCACCGCAATTTCTAGAGTTACCCTTCTTCCTGATTTCAGGTTATAAAAGTTATAGGAGTCAAAATTCTATCAGATTTGTATGTTGCAGTGAATGGAATATAATACAAGATTTTCGCACTCCATTGCATTCATTTTCCAACATTTGCAGAAAATTATGGCTTAAACAAAACTGACCCATATTTCACTAAATAAAGAATATTTTTAAAGGAATCCATCTATATTATGCATATTGCAAAACAATGTGCTTACTTCTAATACTACACATTAAACGGAATCCGTTTAATTTTACTGAACTTTTCAAATGATGAACCACCGAGATTTAGGATTTTCACCATCAGCGGTATCAATTGCGACATTTGGTGGAAGGGATGACGATGATACGTCACATTCCAGCATGTTGTAGTAATGTTTTTGTGTCCCTACCAACTGATATGGTAATTAAAAAAGCAAACATCATTCGCTGAGATCGCGTATTTTTTCCTGACTTTCTGTATTTTAAGAATCATGTACGGGATCAGGTAATGTTCAAAGCTGAAGTTATCATTCTATTAACAGAAATGAACTTTAGTATTTCATGTAAATATTACGAAGGATGCGTCTTTACATACCTTTATACTGCGTCATAGAATTTGCTTTTTTTTTGAAACCCAAAACAGGATTTGATTAAAGATGGAGGAAGAATAAATGTAATTGTGCAGATGAGTTTGTACATTACCGTATTAGCTACCAGATTCATGCGATCGTTTCATCTTAGAAAATTTTTCAAAAACAAATCATGATTGTCGGTTCTCGATTGTTGTTGCGGCTCATCTGAGTTTAAAAAAAAAAAAGAAAAAACAGAAACGTTCTTCACTTAACTTGTGGGAAAAATTTGGTAAAGGCACGGAATACAACAGTTTCTGATACTTATGTTTGTTAGTTACTGTGTGGAAAACTAAACTCTTTAGTTTCTTGTTATGGCACAATACTGATTAATGCAGATGAGTTTGTAAATTAACACAATACTTTCTAACATAAGGCTTATAATGTACAGCTTTAGCAACAACTATTTGGCCTACAGTGAACAGTGCAAGTAGTCCGTGTTTCAGGTCTTTGGTACTGCTGTTGCTGATTCATTTTCATCTTATTATTATTGATCGTAACTGTTGAAGCAAAAAAATCATTTCTCATTGTTGTTCCGGATACTTCTATACATTTCAGGATTAGACTTAGTTATAAATTTTAAAAGAGTAGTTCTGCACAGTTTGATGGTCGATCGATTTTCGGCAGTATGCAATTTCTAAATAATCCTCTCAGAAGCTGACATATACATGTTTAACAGGTGAAACAGTTTCGAACTACTGTTCACCTTACCCTTAATGTACAAAGTTGTAAGCTATCCGCGATATGCACTGTAACACCGCGAAAGTTACGACCAAGAGATGTGTAAAAAAAAAAAAATTAAGAATGTGCTAAATTCAGCTTTCATAAATGGTTACGATACACACAGTTACGTGAAAAAGTTCATAAAACGACAATAGGAAAAAGCAAATTTTTGGATTCATGTTGACTTACCGTGTTAAGTAAACTGAAAATTTTCGTATAAACTGTAGTGAAGGGATGAGCTACTTGGGCCTAAAAATTTTCGAGGAATTTAAACCGAAAAAGTGTTCAAGATAATGGAATGGAGAATGGAATGTTCGTCAGCACGTCACCTTGTTCGAAATTTTGCCGAAAAAAAAAAATTAACTCGTTAATAGAATAGTGATTGTGAAAGACTAAGTTGCATTGAGCAGAATTTAACAAATCCGGAATCAAAGTAGCCCCAACTGTACAGTGGAACAACGGTGAGTAGAATCAACGTTAAAAAGAGACTAGTGACAACGGAGAATATGAAGTTGGAAACCGAGAATATTTCAAATAACAAGCAAATCAATAACTCAAAACATAAATGTCGAGCATTGTGCATATTTTCGAATGAATTACAATTCTTTCTAACATAGCACAAAATGAAACCAACTGTTCCACTCTCTTCATAGAATCAGTTGCTAAAGGCGGAACCTAATTGGAATTCCATCAACAATGCTTACAACCTGAATACCAGTTTATTTCTTATCAAATGAAAATGACCTTCTAGAGGTAACCCGCTAACAGTCTCCACTGACATGATATGGGAATAAGGAGTGGAACTACTAGAAGCTTAATAAGTAAGATGTATTGCTCTGTTGTCTCACAGCTGCGAAATTGTGCTTTTCCGCAACTGTTCCATGCAGTGATATCACTGATAAGGTAAAAAGTACATTTCAAGCAGCTCAGGCTTATTGTCCAATGGGCAGTGAGAATGGATGAAGTGTCCAGAAGAGAATGATAAAGATTTATTCATTCGTTCTGCAACAATTATCTTTTCCTGTGATGTGTGACTTCTACTACTACCACTATCACTACTACTACTACTACTGCTATTACTATTATTACTACTACTACTACTACTATTACCACCACTACTGCTGCTCTGCTGCTGCTGTTGCTGTTCAGAATCAACAACCACAAGTGATGAAGATCGGTCGGGTCGAGGAAGACATCGAGTTCTGATGAAGTAGTGGTGGAAAGCAGGAAGAAAAGGTGGGTGGAGGAAGGAGGAGGGGTATCTGGAAGTTGCGAGAGTCGACTACCGCATCTGCTCCATGATATGTTAGAACAAACGGTAAAAATGGGAAAGAAAGAGAGAGAGAGATGAAAAGAGTACGGGCAATAAGGTTTAGTGCGATGAGAGAGTTGTCGACGACTGCCAAGTGATTCCCACCAACCGACTATCCATCCATCCATCTATCCATCTATCCATCCATCCATTCATTCATTCATCTAACCTCCGGTGGTGATCATCGGTGGAGGGATCCCGAGTAGTTTGCTGCGAGAAAGAGGAAGAGAGAGAGAGAGAGAGAGAGGGAGAGCCATGGGACCTTGACCCTTGATCAGTTGATCATCAGTATACGATCAGTCCCACCTGAGCTACTGTTTCTACTCTTGAAAGCTGACAGGCCAGTAGAGCTGGTGTTGTAAATCCTCGCTTTTCCACTTCAACTTTATACGACACGCTTCATCGCTGCTGAGATCATGCCTGTATTTCATACCAAAACCATTGAAGGCATTCTGGAGCCTGTGGCACAACAGGTAATCCTTACTATCAACTCCCTTACCCCATGCTTTTTCCAACTTTGCTAACATTTCGAATTTTTTGATGTAAGCATTTTAGACATGTTTTTGTTATTACCATTGTTTGTCAATATTTGGGTTACCTTAAGTTTCTATGCCTCCTCAACTTTTTTGTTATTCAGTTAGCTACGAAACCAAATGCATTAAAAAAGCTTTCTTTGACAAGCTACTCCTATTCTTATTTTGGAAAAATAAAAGTAATTAATTCGGGATAAACGCTAGAAACTAGTTTGATGGAGAAGCTGAGTTTTCCTTTCCTACCGTTTCTAAAGTGGTACTTGCTAATTATGATTTAGACATCTCCTAGAATGTGGATACTATATTTAGGGCTCCCTACTCCACGCCCTATTTTCCAACTATAATGTTTGATCGTTTCATTTTTTAAATCCGAAATCCGAATTCCAGTCAAATGTGGAGTTGCGAGAATAAAGGGATTTCTGGATTGAGACTTTTTGTTAGCAAATTTACACAACATGAAGATGTTTAGAACGTTGAAATCTCTGTTTGCCCATTGCCTGATATCATTTCTCTGGTTTGATTGTACACCTACCTATTTATAGAGCTACGAATAGGGATATTTTTTTGATATTTCAAAATTTTAAAGCTTAAGTTTTCATCTTTTAATGGAGAAATTGGTAGAAATTGAAAATGCGTTCAGAGTAAAATTCAGTTAGAATTTCGATCTTGTGATTAGGTAAGTCTGTTCATTGAATTACATAGTTCTATCGTGCATTTAATGGCGGATTTGCATGTGTTTTACGTCCATCCACAGTGGGAAAAATGAATAATGCTGCGTTGTCAAACTGTCAGATAGAGATGAGATATGAGTGGTGGTTGAATTCGATGGTTAACCACCGTTAACAGTAGAGGATGAACGTGTGATATCAAGGGTACTACTCGTTTATACAGTTTGTTAACGATAGTATGATCCTTCATGAAAGAATTATAAATTATACTTTCTGAAAATCGTCCTTGCTCCGTTCAGTTTTCTCGTTGTTTTTTCTGACTCAATGATAATCGATGTACACATACTGTGAATCAGAGTGCTTCAACGTATAAGATCTGTGTATTGAAGAGAGATATGTGAGTGTGTGTATCTGCTTGACATGTGAATAGATAGATGTATTGTTCTCTGTTTAACTCTCTAGTAGAACTTGCAAGTGAAGTGGGTCGTTGATTGCGGATTGAGTTGCCACTTGCTGCTCCACATGGAAGGAGCAAAAGCACTTCACGCAAACTTGTGTGGGTGGGGGTGAGGTAGATATCCTGTACCCTGTACCTTGTACTAGCACTAAGCAACACACATAGACAGACACACACACACACACACACACACACACACACACGCACACACACACACACATATACACACACATACACTTCTACGCTTCCAAGAGTGAGTGATTCTGAAAAGCACGATCGCTGTAAGACAGACCAGCTGTTGGCATCATCGTCTATCCGAGATAACATCATCGTGTTAAATATAGCACCTGATATATAGTAGTGCACGAAATGTTCTGCCTCCACTACTTTTTCGAAGAGACACAACGGCTCTCAGCTGTTGTCCATCCTTTATTCGCATATATGGCGCAGTACATTATTCATAAACAATAATTCATTCACAGAGTTCACATGTTCCTTGTGTTTCTTGCAATATGTTGCGCAGGTGGAATTTTACAATGCTTAGCGATATCATTAACGGTAAATGGTTAAGGGAGATCTCATACCCTATATCCTGGGACCACAAAGGCTAAATGGCTTTCCTGTAAAAAGATCACATTATGAGCATTCATATGGACTATGCGTTGCTTGTTACTTTATAGGTATACATAATCTTTACTATATTTTCTTTAAAATTTGAACATTCTTAAATTATTTCTCAATTTATCACAGGTCGTTGGTGTCCTTAATTCACAGCTGCTGTTAAGGTTCAGCAAAATAGTCTTCAGCGTAGAGGAGATCATTTTGTGGGCAAAAAAAAAAAAAACCACTCTTTGCTTAATAGATGGACACAGCCGAAGATTTTCGTGTTTATCAGATTACGTTGCCTGAAGGATCAAACGATTGAGTATGCCTTTTTGTTTTTGTGATTACTCATCATCGTCTTCTCTTGCATTTTTGTTCTAATCGTCACTGGGAGCCAGTTAGAAAAGATATCGATCAGTGTGCTATGTATCACATATCCGTCTACTCGTTTTCCATGCTAAATTACCCTGTTAAAGATTAATTCATCTAATTCATTTTTCTTCCATTATACTGCATTTGTGAATGTTCGGGTGGTGTTTCTCTGTTTTGATGCTGTACCTTTGGTTGCCTGACGAAATCTGGATTTTTTTTTTTTTTTGTTTTTTAAATCATTCGTTAAAACACACCAAATGAATTCATAGGGAGTGGAATTAAATTAATCCTTCTAACAGATCTTCATATCTTTGCAAATGTGCACCTAAAAATGCATTTGCGTACAACGGCATCATGCGCACTAGTAATGCGAACAAAAGACATGCTTTTGCCGTATTCTCACACTGAAGTTGTGGTGAAGTTTTAAAGACAACTTCGGCCACTGTACTTTTCTTTATCTTAAAATCTGCACATTTTTAGGGTGAGTGTTGGGAAGGTCCGACCATTCAAACATATTTTGGATTTGATTTATAATGTATTAAATTGCCGCTTTACATAGAAGTACAAGTACAAAATGATTTCTTTTCTCCCAGACTTAATAGGTTTTGCGTGAACTCTTTTTTGTTAACCTAAGCGCACAGAAAAATTTCCGAAGCTCGGAGCAGTATTTTATAATGACTTATTTATATCGAAGCTTTTCAGAATAACTGGAAATTAACAAAATAAGATTAAAAACTTGAAATGAAAACTGTTTGATCGAAACTGTTATCAGTCAGTTATGATGACCTTCAATTTTTGAACTCGTTGCAGGTGTCGCGTTTGGTAATTCTTCATGAAGAAGCTGAAGATGGAAACGCAGTGCCAGATCTTACCCGACCTGTTGGTGCCGTATCTCGAGCGGTTGACAATCTCATCAAGGTATCCTCATTTATTTCATTACTACTCAGAATTGTAGTCGATGTTCATCTATGTCTTAGTAAATAGGCACTATGATTTTGACGTGTTCTACTAAGGTAGTAATTTTCTGTTTCAAGTCTTAATTGAAATATTATTTAGGTTGGCTATGATACGTGTCATTCATCGGATGATCGAATTCTGCAAGCAGATATGCCACCAGCTTTACAACGAGTAGAAGCTAGCTCTCGTTTATTGGAGGATGCTTGCCATATGCTCAAAGCTGATCCATATTCTAGCGTTGCAAGAAAAAAGTTAATCGAAGGAGCTAGAGGCATTCTGCAAGGCACATCTGCTTTGCTATTATGCTTTGATGAATCTGAAGTGCGAAAAATTATTCGTGGTTGCCGTAAAGTTCTTGATTACTTGGCTGTCGCCGAAGTGATCGAGAGCATGGATGATCTGGCGCAGTTCGTTAAAGTAAAATACTTTATTTACGTTTTTAATCGTATTGGTGGGGGCATAAATTGTTCGCAGTGTTGTTTCAAATAAATTTCAATATTTACTTCTCTGTACCAATTTTAGGATATCAGTCCGTGGTTGACTCGAGTTTCACGAAACATTGATGCAAGAGAAAAGGAGCTAACGCATCAAGTTCATCGTGAAATACTGCTAAGGTGTATGGACACTGTAAAAACCCTTTCACCAATCATGATCTGTGCAATGAAGATATTCATTCAAATCACGGAAGAATCGCAGCGGGGACAGCAAGAAGCAGCAGAAAACCGTAATTATTTGGCGCAAAGAATGACGGACGAAATGAATGAAATAATCCGCGTGCTGCAGTTAACGACATACGATGAAGATGAGTGGGACAGCGATAATGTCACTGTTATGAGAAAGGCTCTTAATGCCGCACAAAGTCTACTTACCTCAGCTTTGGATTGGCTTGCTGATCCACGTGGTCGTGCTGGTGCCACTGGTGAAAAGGCAATACGACGTATTGTGGATTATTCTGAACGAATTGCTGCACGAGCACTTCCGGAAGATGCTCGCCTTATTAGGCGTACAGTGAGTGATATCACCTCGATGACCGATTCACTTTGTGAACTACGTAGTCAGGGTGGCGACAGTCAGGGTTTGGCCAATGGATGTGCAAACAGACTGAAAGAACTTGTTGGTACGAAAGAAATTAGTGGTATCTTACCTGGTGCACTTACGAATACGCAACGTACTGGTGGTGCACATCCTGCACACACTGTTGCAGGACGTCTTGAGCAGGCACTCAGGTGGCTGGATAATCCAGGAGTTAACGATGATGGCTTAGGTGATTTATCATTAATATATGTACTAGTATAGGTGAGGATTCTGCTATACAGCAACCGTATTTGGAGTGACTGCTGATAGTACGAGCTTACTGCCCTTAGTGGTTTTAACTACAGTTTAGTGAGAAACATTATTTTTATATTTTAAGGTTCTAGACTTGTATAAAATTTCGAAGCGCGGTTTTTATGTGTTACTGCGGTGACAAATGAGTATTCAGTAAAGTAATCATGGCTGGGAACGAGTATAATTCCGTCTAAAAATCAAAAATTTTTGAGTTCGAATAACTAGAAACATTCTTCATGACATAAACTTTATTGTTTTTCACTTCCGCAAAGAATGATCTTTTCAGGATTGCAAGCAGTAAAAGCAATGACAAATGAGGCGCGTAATCTCAGCGACTTACTGCCACCTGCAGAACGTGCTAAATTGCTCGACCTCTGCGTAGAAATCGATCGGCTTGCAGATCAGTTGGCTGATTTGGAACGTCGCGGTCTTGGAAATTCTCCAGCAGCGCATGCTATACGCAATCAATTGCGTAATAAATTGCGCGAATTAGCAGACTTAATGAAGAAAGTAATCACTGACCGGGTTGTTGAAGACTTTGCTGATATCAGCACACCGCTGAAGCAATTTGTTGATGCTGTTTATGCACCACCAACGATGGTTAATCGTGAATTGAACTTTGAAGAAAAGGCACGTAACCTAAATGATCACAGCTCCAGATGTGCAAATACAGCTCTGCTTGTTGCCAAATGTGGTCCATGCAAGAATAAAAAGACTGTTGAAGCTATCATTGAGACAGCAAATCAGGTCTGTAGTTTCAGAATCCATTTGCGTTTATTTAAAGAGATTCTGCCCTCTTCATGAACTGTTTTCACGGAATATCACGAAATCAGATCATTTGCTTATATGGAAAGTTTAAATATTTTTGATGTTTTAGTTTAAAATTTCGCGTTCTTTTTTTTTTTTTGTGGGGTGGTGGGTAAGATTTGTTACTTTACAGCAAAGGTTTTGTCTCTATTTGTTTTCCATTAAGTTTATTGGTTTTGCTTATGATTTCTAATATTGCTGCAGGTGAATGCAATGACACCGCAAGTGATTAACGCCGGAAAAATACGTTTGCATAACGATAGCGATTCGGCCAATCAGCACTTCGATAATTTACGACGCGAATATACAGACGTTTTAAACAGACTTCGCTCACATGTTGATGATGCCATCGACACTGGCGATTTCATTCGTGCTAGTGAACAAGCAATGAGACAGTATACAGCGTATTGTGAGAATGCGATTCGAAATAATGAACCGCAACAAATGGTGGACAATACATCGCAAATAGCACGATTTGGGAATCGTGTCCTCATGACGGCCAAAAATGAAGCTGACAATTCGGAAGAACCAAGCTTCGTGCATAGAGTGAACAATGCAGCTCAGCAACTCCATTCCGGTTCGCTTATTACTTTTCTTAAAAAATTCAAATGTTTTATGGTTTCCTTTAAACTGTTTTCGGATATCATTTTGACCAGAAAAAGCATGTGTTGTCAATCTATCGTTCAAGTATATTATGCATTTTAGCCATTCCTCCAATGGTGAATCAAGCGAAGCAGGTGGCGCTGAATCCTCGCCATGGTGGTAATGCACAGAATTGGCGTGATGCAAATGAACACTTGTTATCGGCCGTACGCCAAGTGGGCGATGCAATAACAGGTGCAGGAGGTTCACGACCACCCAGCCAAAACCTGCTGCTTGAGTCGGTACCACCAAAAGCACCCACCAGCCCAGTAGTTCATGACCGAGTATACATAAGAGAAGATATACCGACACCACCGAGACCGCCACCACCGGTGGAAATCAGTCCACCACCCCGTCCACCACCTCCACCAGAGACAGATGACGAGGAAGAAACACGTGCTTTCTGGGAAAGATATCCACTGCCCGGAGCATCTAGTCAACCAATTTTGAGTGCTGCTCATAATTTGCATCAGGAATTGCGTCAGTGGTCAAGTCATGAGAATGAAATTGTTGCGGCGGCGAAACGTATGGCCATTTTAATGGCGAGATTGAGTCAACTTGTGCGTGGGGAAGGGGGAACCAAAAAAGATCTCATTGACTGCGCTAAAGCTATTGCCGATTCCAGTGAAGAAGTTACAAGACTTGCCGTTCAACTTGCTCGTCAATGCACTGACATTAAGATGAGAATGGTATTTTTGTTTCGCTTTTTTAAAGTTTTCTGTTGTATTCGAAATATCCTTGTTCATCTTTCTGATGAATATCATCTACTTTAAGTTGCTTTTCATTTGATATTTAAAACCCATTTATATTTGTCCATTAGAAATCCCCGAAAACGTATTAAAATCAAGCGCTCACTGTATTTCAACATTCAGACCTTTTCTTACTCTTTCCTTCAAAAAATTACCCTATTTTAGACATTACTGCAAGTGTGTGAACGGATTCCAACGATAGCAACTCAGCTAAAAATTCTTTCAACTGTTAAAGCCACAATGCTTGGATCTCAAGGTAAACTTATCCTTATAAATATTTGAAGGGCTTACTAAACTTACGTGAGTCTATTCAGATCCACAAGTAACGAGTTTTGGAATATTTCTCGGACTTATAACGTGACAATCAAAGCTTTTTTACTAAATATGATTTTGTTTGGTAGAGCGAATATATTGCGGAGGATACATGACTTTGTTTAAACAATTAAAAAATGAGATGCAACATAACGCGGTCAGGATGATCCGGAATTTAGTGGATCTGTCGAAATCCTAGACTTCATTGAATTCGTTCATTACCAAAAGTTTTTTCAGCAGCAATCGGACCTTATGGACAACCTACTGATGGTAAAATTGAGTGGCATGCCTTTTTTATCACTAACAATTCCGAGAGTGCCTTAACAAGTTTTACGAAGACAAAAAAATTTTTCCTTGTTTCGGGAAACTATAAGATGACTGATGATTAACATTCCGAGTTCACTGATTTTACCAAAGCATGCTAAAAAAAAAATGTAGCATTTGCTTTGTGAACATCCTGCCTGCTTAGATTTCCGCATTTTCTTAGGCGACTATACTTGCTGATGTGACGCTATATAAAACGTTGATGTGCATTTCAAACCTACCTGATTGCAGGAAGCGAAGAGGACGAAGAAGCAATGCAACAGCTTGTGTTAAATGCGCAGAATTTAATGCAATCGGTGAAAGATACAGTGCGTGCTGCTGAAGCAGCTTCAATTAAAATCCGAACAAATAGTGGCCTACGGTTGAGATGGATACGTAAGCCGATGTGGTCAAATTTTTGAAGTGGCCATACGTTACGTCCTTACGAAACTGGAATTGGTGATATTTAAAGAGCGCTTCTATTATTTTTTATTTGCTATAAAATTCTTTCAGCTATATGAATACAATGGCAACGCCTCACTCATTTAAATATCTTCACATTTTGATGTTGCCAGTGACGACTTATTGTAGGAAATATACCTCTTGCTCAACAGTTCCAGGGCTAAACGGATGCGGTAATAATAAGTAATGTACGATGTGGTGACGCTTGTTTTTTCTGGTCAGACCATCATTTATCATTATGAAATCTGCTCAGAAGGGCAAACGCATGAAACTTAAAACGATAAAAGTAGTAGTAATACAATCAGTTCTATGGTTTGTAATGTTGACACTTATTTTCATCCATAAACTGTTAATATAGTGTCTGGTGCCACCACAAATGTACTTCCCATTACAATGTTTTCTTTCCATAAAGAAGTTCTGTCATAGTTTACTTCTAACCGCAGATCCGAGAAGCAGTGTCCTCTCATTTTTTATTCCAGCACTGTGCCTCACAATTTCTAGGTTTGTATCTATTTAAACTGTTACCTGCTTTTGGTTACAATAGCATTCAAGAATGTTCCCGTAATAAAATTTATATTGCCTTCGCTTCATCAAACTGCTTTCTAGCTTTCTTCAGTTCCTCACTCATCGACAGTAAATCCTTGACACGACCAAATTTTTTAGCATCTCGCCGAATCAAGTAATGTATATCCTCAAGAGCTAATTTACCCGGTTTACCCATTTGTAAAGCACGTTGACACATGTGCTGTATGTAGCTCGTTACAATCGTTTCCAAAAGTTCCAAGGTTTTATCGTAGGGTACCTGGAACAAGCTACTGAAAGATCTACCATTCAATCAATAGCATGGTAACAATAACCGAACCCCTTTACGGCACTTTCACTGCTTAATTTGCTGTACCTTAGACACCCGGCTGTCCTGCATGTGATCTGAGGCCCGGCATAATGATCCACTTGGTTTCGTTGACAACGTAAAAATTGGCAACATATCGCTGGATATCCTTATGCATAGCATCACTAGGAACCTGCGTATGCAATCAGGCAAAAGACATACCTTGTCATCGCCAAAACCATAAATCATAGTGCGAAACTCCTTCCGGAAGAGGTATTTCTTGTCCTCCGGATTATCCTTCCGCTTTTCGTCATCGTCTTCGTCATCGGACCCGAATAAACTGCTTTCTTCATCAAGCATCCCAATTCAGAAATATAATTTGTTCCTTCAATTTAGATGTGTACTGATGTAAGCAACATATTTTACGCAATTAATAACGTGCATATATATTGTAATGAAATAGTTAGAAACCTCATAACCTTGAAAATATTTACGTATTTGGCGCAGAACTAAAGTTCGATAAGAATCCATACTGCAATCTTAAGATACTATGAAATGTTCAATCATGAATATAAAATACGAAAACATAACAGTTAAATTAATCCATAAGTCCTCCTTGAAATCATTGAAGGAACACATACTACCGTATTTTGTACTAAAACCTTTCAGTCATAGTGAAACTGTTTTACACCTAGAAAGCATGCATGATGACTCGGAAAGAGATGTTGAAGGCTCGAAGCCTCAATGAGAAAGGCATGTACTTTTTTAAAGTGATTTAATTTAACAGTTGGTAACAGAATCGTCAACAGCGGTTGCAAATTCAATAATTTTACAGTCTCACAAAGTTCTGTTTCATACGAGAAATTTTGAAAAATATTGTTCCATAAACAATGGAAAGCCATGAATTTGGTGAAAAAGCACTGCTTCATATTCGTAAACTGTTTCATCCAAACAAATGAGCCAATTTTGTGTTGTATGAATACGCAAATCCTTGTCGGAGCCAAGCACGTAATTTTTGCCAAAATACACGATTCCAACGTCCCTAGAAACAGTTAAAACTCCAATAGACGGTATCTGTGAAGTATGAATGACAGAATGGACTAATACTAACGAAAATTTCTACTTATACTTTGTTTTCCTGACCTTCATGGAAAGTCGGACTTTTCTGGCATACGGACGAGCATACAATTTTATGCCAATGGCAGCAAACTTCTTCAAAGCACTGATCTTCCATTTGTCAGAAGAGAAACGATGAACCATTCTGTATCTGAAGAACGAAGGATTTCCTTGTTTACGAGTGTTTTTCTTTGTTAAAACACATCCTCTATCATTACTTGGGAGAACGAACAGACTTTTCAAGAAGCGATGCCTTTAAAAATCTCAAGACAGCAATCCTTTTCTCGCGTGAGCCCATTTTGTGTACAATTCGACATGCAATCGCTTTTTCTGAATGAATTTTCGCCCAATCGATACAGTACTGTAAAACAGCACCATAAAAGAGTGTCAATCATCAAATTTAATTGGTACTATTTAAAATTTTTGACAATTCTACAATTTTTCGAAGCACAATTCAAAACAAAATGCACCATTCAAAGAAATAATAAATCACGCAAAATCAAATTTACCAACTCTTTTCAAACCCGGATAAATTACATAGCCGCACCACGGTACTGCGCTACAAGAGCCGACCATTTTGCCAGAAATAAGCAAGTCGTTGCATTCGCAGTAAAAATTAATTACTGTCTTTGTAGAATCAGCGATAATATTATAACTGTCATTTGATCCAAGATGCATCACTTCCAGAAACTAAACAAAATGAAGGGCGATTCTTGCTTCCTATTAAAAATACTTGATTAATATACCAAAAGACAAATTGTACAACAACGAATGGTGATCCCTTGAGACCATTTCTTTTCTTCTTCCTTCATTTCTTATCATTAACTACTTTTTTTCGCTTTCAACTAATTGTAAATCAACATATAAAAGTCATTAAATACCTTCCGAGCAACATTCATATCAGTTGTAAGTAATAAATAATCATCCACATAACGGATGAGTAATGTATCGCGTCGTTTCATTAGTTCAAAATATCTTTCGCAATCTGCCGCGCCCAGGTAAAGATCACATAAACGTGTTGAAGCATGGTTACCTTGTGGTATGCCACGAAAGGCACGATACACACCGTTGCGATATTTAAACTGAAAAACCAAATGTAAGCAATATCGGGAGTAAATGTTTCACTTTTCCAGAAAGTATATTTTTTTTTATGGACAGTTCTATGGAGCTGTACATGTTCTGTGAAGCCCTAATGTATTCGCTAATTTAAAGAGAAAAGTTTACTTCTTTATTGATGACGTAAGTTTCAAGAAATCTCATGACCATTTCACCCGTTACACAGAGCTGCAATAAACAATATGAATGCGAACATAAAATGGGATAATGATGCAACCTAAAGAAAATAATTGGATAAAATGAGACGCATTACTTCCAAAAGGTTGCAATTATGGCCATCAATTCCGCATCCGAAACCACATCGTCGAGCGAAAATCAAAGAACTCGTCCCAATCACATTTGCATTTAATCGAAAATGTCTGCAATCTAATCTCTTCATTTCCATGTACTCAGGGATCTCATGAACAAATTACAACATTTAGATTCAAAACAAATCAGAAAATCCGGATTACACAACGGAAAACAGATAAAAATATGAAATTGACTAAGAATTGGAAAGAGCAGGAATCCTACAGAACCATAAGTGAAAACATATCACACTGCCAATATCAACATCACGAACAAGTATATCTATGATCTTGCAAAATATCAAACCAAATGAAATTTAAAACGCATACTTCGTTAACAAGATAAGTTTCCTTAGTATAGAAAGCAAGAGATTTTGATTGATGCAGTCGAAACAGTCTCGAACATCTGTTTTCACTGCGTAAATTCTTTTCGATCCATTCATCTGCATGAATCGTCGAAAACGTTTGGGAAATCCACCAATGCATAAAATGAAAATGTAAACATGAAAAATTAAACTTTCAAGTGAGAACTAGATTAAGCTATCTAAAATGATAGAAACGCTTTTTTCAGAACTGAATAACGAAATGCTCACTCATCAGAAAAGAGCTGTAGAAATGCTAAAACTTAGTAGATACAAAGTTTAGACACCAGGCTACGGCAGTATGACTTTATGTTGAGTTATCATAATTATGAAGACGTTAGTAAAAGTAAGTCGAATATATTGCGATAAAGTATACGAACTAGCACTGTATATACTCAGTAGTAAGAGGAAATCTATATACTTACCATTCCAAATAGCGGCTCCAGTAAGCGGAAGTCCCTTGGAATGTCTGCGCTGCTTTGTACATACTAGATCAATAACTACAGAGACTATTTTCAATGCAACTGCCGAATACCGCCTTAGTAAGCTCTTTCCTGTGGACACAATCAATGACCGTGTACCTGAATTTTTCGGAAGAAACCGAACCTGTGCTCCGACTGTACTTTCCATCACTCCTTAAAACGCATGGAGATATTACATGCAAATTTAAGGTAGTTAAAGTTCATATATCTAGCAGCAAAGAACACCAAAATATCGCATGTGAAAAAATACAACAAAGTCACAAATAAAATAACCTTTCACTTTCTTTAAATCCCTTTTCTCAGATAACAAATGAAAACTGTGACTTTCGATGCGTTTCCATATATCTTTTCGATAGAAACGTAATAGCCTCGTTCTATTCTCTGGTGTTACATAAAACGCAGCCCTAAGCATTTTAATCAAAATCATTGGGTGCTAACGGTAGATGATACTAAAGTGAAAACTAAGGAAAAGTAATCACAAGGTCAATCTTGGGCTGAAAGCATAGATATCAACCTAAAATGTAGCAGCATGAATTACAATCATTAGCGTTGTTTCTGTCTCTTTTTTGTCCCGTTTTCGAACTCATTTCTCTGTTACAGTATTATCATAACAAATACGTACTTCGAATTTCCACTTCCCTTACATTTTTTGGTATTACATAGCACTTTTTTAATGAACAAGCAATAAAGGCTCACCTAGTGACATGAACAGAAAATTCTAGCAACCAAAGCATGATTTTCCGATGTATGCAGCATAATTGGTAAGACGGCAAGTGTCTTAACCATTTTACAGCTGAGGTTTTGAATGGAATAGAGAAAAGATCGCTTAACCTTATACTTTCATCGAACCTACAAAACAAAAGTTGATTAATAGTTCCAGTAATAAAACATTGCTAAAGACAACTATTTCCCACTAATCATCACGCACAAAATAAACTGTGACATGAAAATTGTAAAGTTATGAAGGTAAAAGCTTCATCCAAAGGAAAGGATCGGATCCTATTTTCTCAATACTGAGAAAGAACACACCCAAGCTTAAAGAGAATACATGAAATACGATCGACAGCAGGTTTCATATTGCATTTTCCGATTAATCCAAGTGGTAACAGATAACCGAAGATTGCGCGCATGAATGCGCGATATTGTGCGTAAGTCACTGAGTTCCTGAAATCACTAATAAAGAATATCGCACAAAAACAAACGTATCGCACAAAAACAAACGCTTGTGTATTATTTTGAAAATTAAACTACATTTTATCAAATAAAGTTTATAAACAGAATAAATGCACATTTAGAGGATAGTGTTTTATCGAAATCACCAACGGATTCTACTACGATTCTTTTCATAAAACAAGGTAACTAAAGACGGATAAATTGGGGCAGAAGGACACCGAATACGGTCGCATAAACATTCCTCAGCAACATTAAAATTCACTGAGGCTTGAGCAATATTGAAAATATTGAAGAGCAGTCTGAAAAGTGACGAAGTGTCGTAACTGATATATACTTTTCGCAGAAGAAAAGGGCTGCATTAAAAAAGAATGTTAGTCTTTAAACATTAAAGAGAGTATCAAGAAATCATTCATAAAGAAAATACGAAAAAAAAAACCTTAATAAAGATTCAACATCGATATCATCCAAACGTGGCACTGTGTGTTTCAGAGAGTATTGTATGGAGAGAGCTGTAAGCCTTTAGCAGATATCAGCGCATCGAATCTCAGTATATTGTTCAACAACTCAGAAGTTATTTCTCTGGTCCAACAGAAATTCGAAGAAATTCCAGACAAAACCAATGAATTACTAGAAAGAAGAACGAAAGGATGAAGGAAAATAGAAACAGCAGAGTTTTGAAATACCTTCTGCGAATGTGACTACACATTTCTTCCAGAAGCAGTTGTTGAAGATGATCGAGTTTGTTGAAATTTTCCGCACCTACCATTTCAGTGCAGAGCGAAATACTATCAATGTAATGAGTCTGGAAAATTTTTAAGTTTTTTAAGAAAACTATCTGAGTGAATCGGATATATGAATGACCTGATTATAGCACAAGGAGATTCAATATTTAATAACTCGCACAGGCTCTGATGTTTAACATAGCACCCGTGTTCTATAGCTCCTTCTGTGGGTACAAAATAAAAACACTTATAATTATTGTTGTATGTTCTGTACACTGCAATGCAATACGTAAAATACGACATAAAGTTTCATGCTAAGTTATCTTTTAGCACTGAAAGAAAATATAAAGGGAACTTAAATCTAACTTCACTTTTTTTACACACTTTCACACTTCTGAAAAAAAAAAAAAAAAAAAAAAAAACTATTTACTATAAATTGTTTGTAGGAACAAAAAGACATGAAAACACGATGCAAATGACAGCTTACCATTCGTCCACGACGGTGATTTAACCAACTGTGATCAGTGGAACGAAAGCACATACGAGATGCAATGAGAAATTTCCTTTGTTCAGCCATTTCCAAACTTTCGTGATTATTTGCAAGTTAAGATCCTATGAACAGTGATAGCTTCTTCATATTTATTTCGAAAACTCGCATACTATTTGCAAGTGTATAATCAATATATATCCACAGATATTCCAAACTAAACTTACTGTACCTCTCAAGCATACGAAGAAGTAAGCTACTAAATAAAGTTTTCATCTTGTTTACATAATCACTGTAATAGCTTTTCAGAAAACCTGTAAAACCAACTAAATATAGGAAAAGTCAAGTTTTTCCATCGTCTTAGGTCAATCATTACGGTTAATTGATTCATTATTGAATCTTTTCTTTTGAGTGACATAACAAACTTCTTCGAGTCTTGTCATTGCTTAAAACAGTTTTTAATGCAATTATATTACAAAAGAAAAAAATCTCTCTGTCACACAAATCTCTTATGAGTACATAAATTAGAAAGTTGGATCCCAAATTTAAGGAAGTACTTCCTACCTAACTTACTCTCAACCCAAGAAATATCATCACAACATTTCTGAAAATGTGTTGAAATGAACAGTTGAGCCGCGTACTACCAAAAATTGGCATACTATGACTCTAATCTCGTTTCGAAGTAGGAGAAGGAGTGTTTAGATTCTTTTAAACTCACTTGAAGTTTGCAAGTGAATACTTTTGGCTGATCGATTAAAAATAATGAAGGGAATGTTTTGTAAAACAGCCTATATGTATCATTCAATACTGTATCACATGAAATAATCATGAATACGCTAGAAATTATACGTTATTTATATGTGGCATACTTGCAAACGTATAAAGAATTTCCTTAGAGAACTTGTGGAAATTCTCTTAGATCTTCAAGAATGCTATCATATTCTGATTATTTCCATAAATTATTACAATTATTATTATTATTGTTATTAAATCATTATCATAGAATTATCATTAACTTATTTACATGCGCATACTCTACACTTAATATTAAACTTTTTTTATCACGCGTATAACAGAACACCACTAGCCCTTTTGCCACTTGACCTTTTACCAGTATTTCAGTCTTGGATAAAGTTCATAAACTCAGAACACATACGAGTATATGGAATGGAAAATGACCTTTGTTCTCTCTATTGTCTTGACATTTAACCCTTGACTTAGCGATGAACTTGATGTCATAATTTAAAGAAATGTAAACGTTCTACGAATGTGACAATGCTCCGTTATTTTCACATTAGCAGTGAAACTTGACTCATTTTATTAGTTTTGAGTGATTGACTCAGAAGGGCTTCCCATACGACGATCTAACAACTAATAATCCATTGTCATTGATTTGGTACAAAGTCATACCTAATATTTTGGAAATGAGTTGTCGTAGTTCCGGAATCATCCATATTCGGTTTTGTCAGCACCAATTTTATTTTTGGATATCAACATAAATTTGCATTAGTATTTCAGAAGTTTTTAAAATGCGTTTTTTGCAAATATTTGAGGAAACAAGCGATGTGATAGAAACTAACAAGGTTGAAATATAGTAGATTACAAGTGCAAGGGTTGTAATTTCCTCTCAAGTAACGGAATCAAATCGTATTTGTTATATTTCTAGCTAAGCTGTTCTCAGACACTTATCAATTCAGATATTCCCCATCTAAAATTCAGTCGAATACTGTCGTATATTGCTGGCGTACAGACAATGATAATTGTTCAGTTTTAATTCTAACTTTTGACATCTGAATCTATTTAATGTACTTAAAACATCTGAAACCAATTTTTTAAATGTTATCAAACCGGTTAAAGTCAGTAACTAAAAGAACTAAATTTATAATTTAGTGTAAATCTGTACAATTTCAGTTTTATTCCGAACATTGCTCACCATCCAAAAAATTTTGAAATTCTGTTCTAAAAATTCCCACAAAAATTTACCAATCTCAAGTAAAAGCTGAAGCCATATATAAATTCGATTTTGCAATTCATTGCAAAATTATAAACTATGCTAATTTGAAATCACTTTCATATACATTATGTAATTTGCTTATGTGTCGATATCGATTACAAACTTTCCAGGACCCTGCATAGTATATCGTTGTTATAAATAACGATTTAGTTTGAAGTATTAAGCATCATTTCACTTTGAAGTGTGCTTGTTATGGTAATAAGAAGAGATTTTTTTTTAACTTACAGCATAGAGCATAGATGAAATATGCAAGATCTGTTACAACAAACAATGGTATCGTGTAAACGAAGTGAAGATTTTTGGTGTAACGAAAAAGGAAATTAAACGAAGAGCTGAAGGGAAGTAATATCTTGAACTGTACAGTGATATTTTTTCTTTATGATTAATGAGAATCCATGAAATTTCTCAAAGCAAATATACGAGAAGCAATGATAGTAATAGTAAAAACCGGAAATTTGTGATTCACGACATTACATCTAAAAATTTGAAATTTTTGAATCATCTACAAGTCCTTAAAAAAAATTTTTCATTTAAATACGGAATTTTGTGGAAGAGAAGAGTGTACATTTTTCTCATAAACTGAAGTTGGAAACGTGAGTGATGGATGTTGCTTGAAATGTTTTTCAATTGCAGAGGTATATATTGAAAGGTTTCGATTTTGAAAATATTTCCATAAATTTTTATTCCACTCATAACCGATGAAACGAAACAATAGCATCAGGCCTAGTGGTTTGTGCAATTGGGTTTTTCAATTCTCTTTGCTGTGCCTTATTGTTACTACCTTCTCAAAGAGCATCAGTGTAAGTTTTTTTTGAAGGTCAAACAGTGTATTATGCATTCCAGTACAAATTCACGTTTTTATGACTAAAATTAATGTTAGCAAATCAAATTAACAGAACGAAAACAAATTTCCAGATCAAATTTGCGCACTGTTTTCCAGAAATTTTTTCCAGTTGAAAAAACTATTTAATCATTTTGATATTTTTGCATGTGAAAGCATTTATAATGTATTTACTTTCCTGTTCACTTCAGAACATAAAATCCACATTTCATTTTAGCCAACAACACTGACAAATGTAGAAATTGAAAGTTGGGAACCAATTAATAGTATGGTAAATACTCGATGGAAGCGACAAATTTGTTGCTGTTGTCCTATAATATTAACATGTTGTGCGACAGTACCGCCAATGCAAGCTGCCACTGTGAGTGTTTTATGCATATACCGAACACAGTTTGCTATAGTATTTCTATTAATTTTATTGTTTGGGGAAAAAATTTGTTCAATTTCTTAATTTCAAGAACACCTTCCTGTTCCTAACCTTGCATAGAATCTTTTTTTAGGTAATGCATTCCGTACCAATACTGCGGCCAATTCTAATTCAATTGCCAATATCAGGTCCCCAACCAATAATGATGCCGATATCGCATCCTCTGGTAACAGTGCCACCACAACCAGTACCTGTAACACGACCAATAGCAATGTCTATATTTCAGCTATTCCCTATTCCTAGATCATTTGGTATGGCGGGTGTTTCATGTTGTGTTTGTTGTATGCCTGTTTGTGTACGAGAATGTATCACCCATTGCACTACGTTCGTATGCGGCAGCATTGGTCGCAAAAAACGAGCAATTGCCATGAATAAGTACTATACTTCGGATCGACCATTATTGTCATAAGTGGAATTCTACTTACGGATCTCTGTAAATGATGTAGTCACAGTAATTGAAATAGTTGAGGAAATGGATAGGGTGATCGGGAAACTATTCTAGCCGATAGGATCTAGACTAAAGCAGTACTCTGTTTGTAATTCTTTTGGGAAAAATCTTCTGAAATATTTTTGGATTCATTTGCCCGGATGCATCATTCGGAACCACTTCGACGTTCACAACAATACGTATGCAAACATATGCAAAAACCACATAAAAAAAGAAAAAAATTTGTTTGGGATGCAAACTTTCTTTCCAATTTCGAGAGTTAAGTGGTCAGCCAACCGCGCTTTTTATGTTTGATTAATTAATCTGATCAAAAATAACTCTATTAAACTTTTGATCTGCAATAGTTCTGTGCAAGTTCTCGATTCTCATGTTTATGCATATCTCTAACACTTGCTCCTAAAGAGAAAGTCGATCTTCTTGTTTATCAGCAGGTTGAATCGAAAATTCTTGAAGACGAATAGAAGTCTTCAGATATCACTGATATAAATACATTCTGAGACGTTGGAGTAGCTCTATGTCAAAAATGCTTGTGACATAGGATTACAACACATGCTAACTTCCTTTTCCTTGTGTATGTTTGGCTTCCTGAGGAAATGGTGGATTTTCGCGAGAACTTCTCGTATTCTTCTGGTTACTGGTTATAATATTTCGCATTTTTGCAACAGGAATGATTATTCCGTCCCACGGCACTGTCATATTTGAGATTAGGTATAGAGATTTAATTGCATTCAGATAGGGTCAAAAGTTGGCTAAAAAAATATACATTGTGTAGGCCGAGTGCCTCATGTAACATTTCGGTTTGTTGTGATTTACCAGCCAAAAAGTATCTCAAGATTGAACAGGCAATGAAGATGATAAGAATAAGGAAAGTACTAGGGGTCTGTCTTTAACGATAGCTGATGAAGTTGATCATTACCCTACAAAAACGTATTGATGCTATTATATAACATATTGATGCTGATCGTTTGATCTTTATCATTTGGCATAACTTAACGTGTTATTAGAGCGGGTGGGAAAAACGTGTTGGAAACCATTTGTGTTATATAATGGAAGTATTTCTTAAGAAGAACGAGATATGCTGAAAGGGAGCGTGAGGGAGAAGGAAAGATCGGTTCAAACACGTTCAAATCTGATCGAAAGTATTTTTCATATGTATTCTTTGGTACTATATAAATATGAGGCATATACTTTAACACTCTTTTTCTTGACTACCTTTCAATTGATCACTTTCGCTCTCGAGAAAATGCCTTCTTTGGTTCCTGCTTCCCTGGACTACAACTTTTCATGGAGCATTGATGTGCTGGTATACGTCAAAGTTACTTTGGCGCAACCTGAGGGATGGTGGGCAAACAGAAGCATGAACAAGTAATATAAGAATCATTCGCCACGTGGGTAAGCTCTCTGAAATGGGCGGCATGGAATTTGTTCAGAATAACTTATTCTAACCACCTTGAAATTCTTGAAATGATGTTTATATTGTAGATCTATAATAGTTTTTTTACTGTAAAGGCATCAAACATTTTTATCTACTGCAGATCGATGAAATTAGTAGTGCAAAACTGGATCATACCTACGTGTTGCAGTAATGGCATTGATGTTTTCGACGTTGTCAATGTTTTTACTTTGATTGAAAATTCCTCTTACTAATCCTTTGTTAACTACGTTGTATTGATGGGAATTTCAGGATTTTTCGCCGAAGATGACTGGAATAATTATTCCAGAAATATACACTCGAGAAAGTAATACTGATCACAATGGGCGAAGGGTGCCGGTTTCCCCTACGAAAAAATTTAATTATGGCACAGCCGGTTTTCGAGCTAATGCCACTTATCTGCCTTTTCTTGTATTTCGTGTTGGATATCTGGCTGGTATTCGTGCCAGGTATTCTATTTTGACAATTCATTAATTATGCATGACCTGTACATATTGCCGAAATACAGTAAATACCACGACGGAATATCTTTTACTCACTAACTTTCTATTCTCTATTAATGTTAACATACCTACAAGTTTGAATAGCTAAAACTCAGTTTATTAGATATTTATTGGCCCTTTGCATTTTCTTCCATTTTTTGGTTTCTTCATAAAATTTATTTAGAGTTCTTCATTGAACTAATTGTTCAAGATCCTTAATTTGATTGAATGGGTTGTTTCTAACACCTCATATTTCAGGTATTTAGATCAAACTATAGGTGTAATGATAACGGCATCGCACAATCCGACGGAAGATAATGGAGTCAAAATAATCGACCCGATGGGAGGCATGTTGGACGCTACATGGGAGAACTACGCAAATTTGATTGTTAATGCCAGGTTCGTTTTTCCCTTGCTATTTGCTTTCTTTTTATTGTTTATCTGAAATCATTTATCGTTTATTCATTTATGTCATGCAACATATCCTGATATATAAAAAGCGAAATTTTCACATTCAGTGACAGTGAATTCGTGGAGAAATCACAAGAATTTCGACGACAGTTCAGTGGAAGAATTGGTGAAAATGCCAATGTTTTTACAGCCATCGATACACGCCCAAGTTCGAAATATATAGAAGAAGCCGCACTCCATGGAGTGCAGTGTGCCAGAGTTAGTGGTCGAAGACTGGGTGATTGATTTAATATTTTATGGACACATGGCATGAAACTGAAATAGAGAATTTCGTTACTTTTTGTAGACAAGCAGAAAATATATAACCATCGTTCAAGGATGAGTCGTGGTGTTAAATTTCCCCCTAGTTAAGTTAACTCCTTGAAAACCCATCCATCCTCATCCTGATCACAGCATGTCTCATATGTTGGCCGACTGAAGCCAGATGATATAAAACAGTGACAACCCAGTCTGAAAATTGATTAATATGAATAGTTAATCAGCTGGCATATTAAAACTTCTTTAAGAAGTTGATATGCCTGGTGTGTTCTTCTTTGTCGCAGAGAAACTTCCTGCATATTAGCTGTGGCATTTTTGATTGAGGTTTGAATAATGGTAGGACATCAAAGCCATTAATTTTGGATTTAGCAAAAAATTTTGGGAAACTTCGGTTTTTGTAATGAAGTAAGTTCAGTCACCGTGATAATGAGTGCATCATAGTTTCATTTTCACAGTTTCATTTTTTTTAGAAATATTCATAATTGCTTAAATCTTTGCTATACAAAATTTCAGGTCTGTTGACAACCCCTCAGTTGCATTATATAGTTCGCTGCCAGAATGATTCTGCATATGGTACCCCTACTGAGGCTGGATATTATGCAAAAGTGCACAATGCTCTTGCTGGTTTGAATTTCGTAAGCTTTCACTATAACTGATGCATCAAAAAGTATTTAATGTGATTTATTTTCGACCGGACCGAATTTCAAATTATTCCTCAAATTGGGAACTTCAAGTTGCAACGATTGCAACTATTGACCACAAACAGGTTCTTCAATGCTGAAACACGTCACAACAGGTTACACGATGTGGAAAAGCGTATACTCCAACACTATATTTGGATTGTGCAAATGGTGTCGGTGCTAAAAAGTTCCCCCTCATGTGCATAAGGTGGTCAATTCTGGTTGTCAATTTGATAAATGATCAGGAAGCACAACTCAATGATCAGGTACCTTTGATGTAAGCATTGTGCGCACTGGCGGCTTTCTCATTTTCATCCATTCAGCAGCTCATGAATTAATTGGATCATTCTGTTTTTTCTTTTTTTAGAGTATATGCTCTACATGCAACTTTGCTTTTTCTCATTTTCCATGGAAAAAAAGATCGTAAATATATGTTTCTCTTTGTTATCATTTTCTATAAGTTTAACAAAATTTGAGAATTGGTATCTCGGGTATCAAAAAGCAATAGAAGTATTTGGTTGTCACTTGATTTCTTTCAACCATATTTCGTGTTAGAGGTATAACTGAACGCTGTAATTGTTTCTACATCAAGCAGTAAGCGAGATATTCAGCTTGATTCTAACAAACGTTGAGATAGCCAAATTCATAATTGTGTATTAACAGCTCGTCTGGCAATATAACAGTATTATTACACTAGTATAACCTAATCCACGATATGATTGATGTAGGTAAAAAGAGTGTTAAGTCATAAATAAAAATAAATAGCTCTAAAAAGCAGATTTGATCTGACCGTTGGCGATATATGCCTGCATTCAAATAACATCAAAAATACGAACATGGAGTGATCATTATAAATTTACTATTTTGCGACTATTCTTTGCCTGAATACTGCTTTTAGTGCGGGGCAGACTATGTTAAAATAGAAAAGAAATTTCCACGCAATTTTGACAAAATACAAGCTTTTGAACGCTGTGCCGCTTTTGATGGTGATGCCGATCGTCTTGTTTATTTCTATCGTGATGCTTCAAATGAATTTGTTTTAATTGATGGTGATAAAATAGCAGCTCTTTTCGCGAAATATATTACAGAGGTACGTAATTCTTTTTCACAACATTGTATCTGACAGCTCAGCTAAAAAGTGCCAAAACCGTGAAACTGTCTTTCTTGCAGCAGGTTAGTGGTGCGGGACTCAGTGATGTGTTTACGGTATCAGTAATACAAACAGGTTATGCAAATGGTAACTCTACCAAATTCCTAAAAGACGAAATGGTGAGTAGCAGATGCAGAATCATTTATTTTGAGTAATAAATGTTGACGGTGTTAACCGCAATGAAACAGAATGTAGTTTTCGCAGCCATTTATCAATTTACATTTCATCGGGTTGTGATATACCTTCCAAAATGTCGAAAAAGATATTTTACATTACTGTTATAACAAGAACATTCAATAAAATAGTTACTGAAATTTTAAAATATGTAACTTGGCACTAAGTTATTCATCCATATGTGCAGAAGAGCGCAATTATTTATTAATTCATTTAACTTTTTTATAATTTTGGGGTATACACGTGTGTTGTGTTGCAACAGGAATTAAGAACCTGCAAAAAGAAGCGATAAAATATGACATTGCCGTATATTTCGAAGCAAATGGACATGGAACCGTATATTTTAGCCCTCGATTCTATGATATTATAAGGTCATTAGCTTAAGTATTTGTTCATGTCTCTTCAATACACACTTTCCAGTTTTGGTTTATTTTCACTTACGAGATGCTGAACGGTTAAGTATTTTGGAATCTTCCATATGGATCAGTGTTTAAAATGTAGAAATTCTGTAGTCTTTTACAGTATTAGAAACTGAAAAACAATTTTCCAGGACAATAATCACTCATAAGGATGAAATTGACCAGACAATTGAGATCAAAAGGCTGCTTTGTTTCTCCAAATTGCTGAATACAGTTGTTGGTGATGCAATGACCGATCTGCTCGCCGTTGAAATGCTTTTAAGACATTATGACTGGACGGTAGAAAACTGGAATAGTATGTATAAGGAATTACCCAATGTGCAAAGAAAACTGAAGGTAATTTTTTCATCGAGATAATTATTACTGGAAGTAAAAAAATTATGTATTTCCTACTCCATATCGTCCTAACTAAATTTAATTACTTTACTGCCGACATTACCTTGGAAGCGCGGTACCGAGGTAAAAATAGAATTAAATGACCAAAAATATTCTTCTTTTTATGAAGAGGTGACAATTAGGTTGTAAATCGATCAGCGTTTGAAATGAGTGCTGATGGAACAACGTGTGTGAAACCACGAAAACTGCAGGGAATGATAGATACTATTGTTTCAAAGTACAGTGATGGGCGCTCATTTGTTCGGTTAGTTTATTTTTTTTTTTTTTTTTTTTTTTTTTTTTGAGATCTTTACAGTCAACAAGCAAGACTATGGAATACATATCCGTCACCTTATTTTAAGACCATCTTACATTTCATTTTAGTCCATCCGGTACTGAAGATGTGGTACGTATCTATGCCGAAGCAGCCACAGAACACGATGCGGAAGCAATTGCTAATGAAGTGGAGGTTGCAATCTACGATATCTGTACATGAGTGGTAATGCATCCGAAGAATTAGCAGAGAGACATATCAGCGAACTGACTTCATCAATCGCGTATGAATTATAAATATATTTAAAGACGTCGTGTGACCTGTCTCGTTTAATGTTTGGATATGGTTCTTGCTTTTGCCACTGAAACACGAAACAGGACAGTGGTGAGTCACTTATACCTGCAAAAAGTTTTGGCACACTTCATTTGATAAAACTAGTTATCCCTCAGGATAGATTGTGAGTTAATTAATGAGAGTTGTTTTTTGACAAAAATCTTTTATGCATCCATTCTTTTTCGCATAGGAACTGAATCGGATCATGAACTTTGGTCAATCTATTTCTAATTTCAAACAACAACAACGACAAAAAAAAAAAAAAAAAAAAAAAAAAAAACGTTTATTTCACAAGTTTTACTTCTGCATCTTTTAGCCATTTTTTTCGCTCTTCTCTAAATTTTTGTAAATTCAACTTCATACACATCAGACGTAATGTTTTGCAATGATTCTGAAAAGCATAAATTAATCGTCCCTTACAAGAAGAATAGGTTTACAAGAATACTCTGCCTCTGCAAGGGCTCAGCTTAGTAAGGCGTGGAAATTTCAACTGCCTGCATCCTTCGTCGCAATGAGGGGAGTGTTACCATTAGTTGACTGTGGAACTACAGAATTAAGGATGCTTTTTTCTTGATCTCTTAATGATCCTTGATACCGTTGCGTTATAAAAAGTCGTTATAAGCATAAAAAATAAAACGTAAGACTTCCAGATAAAGCTTAAAGAAACTCAATTTCCACTATACAAAATTGTGGAGATATTTCTTAGAGCTACAGGAAAACATGTAAGTGCAATCTTTGTCAGCTAAATCTCTGGATCAAAAGAATGAAATATACCCCAATGACTGCCCTCGATAAAGCGTCCATTAATTTTTCTTTTTCCATAATATTATAAAGATCATTTGCCCAGAGAACGTCGAATACATGGCTTGAAACATTGTTAGTTATCACATCATGCCATTTCAGCTGTAACTAATAAATAATGAATAAATAAAAATCAGAATTTGATATTCGCAAGAAGCATCAAGTTCTTAAAACAGTTCTGCAGCTTTGAGGATGAGTGCCTGCAAAAAAAAAAAAGAAAAAAAAAAAAACAAAAAATGATTTTTATATACTGCGTTATTTACATTCTCACAAAAATCACTTCCTAACTGATGCAAGTACTAACCTTTAGAGGTTTGGCAATCAGTTCTTTGTCAGTCCTTGAAACAGTGGAAGATTTAAAGAGAGTCTGCAGGAAAAAACTGCCTTTCTTATCTCGGGCCATTTCGAGAATTGTTGTATCCGCTAGCGATTTCATTGACATAATTATCGTTTTGTTATGCTCATAATTTATGAGTTCTTGAAGAATAAGGGACCCATGAAGCTGTCCTTTCACAACATCAAAAGTTCCCGTAACTACAACAGATCTATTAAAATCAAGTAAACAAGTGACACTACTGATGTTCCAACAAAGAGCAAAAGACATGAAGAAACCATTGAAAAATTTACACTGTGTAGAAGTCCGACAGGTAAGAGTAAATACAGAGGGTACAAATGCTGGTCTTGCAGATCTAGAACGGCATCTGAAATAATTCCTAAGCTTTTTAACAATAACCACTTCATCTCTATTGCGGGCCATTTGAACCAATGCAGTAATGATTCTCCATTTAGATTCAGCGCAAATATCCGTGAAGTGGTCCATAAGTTCGTCAAAAACGTTAATAATCTAAAATAATTATAATATATGCAATACATTAGTGGAATAAAGAGGCTTTTGGAGCATATATAAGGGAAAAAAAAACTGACAATAGTAGGACTGTATAGTCAAGAATAAGAACATTATTTGATCTAAAATCTCTAATTCGATCAGTTAGGATGATGCATTTAAATGAATAGTGAGAATTTGATAGAAATCACAATATTTGGAAATCTTTAATTTCTTCATATGAGCTTACCTAACTATATCAGCTCATTTAAAACAAACAACCAACAGATTCAACCGGTGTCTTATCCCTGTGCTTTCATTATTTAGTACGACGCCCAATTTTCTTAAACTTACAGTAGCTTTTTTGAAACAATACCTACCAATTCATTTGATTTTATTGATAACATATATTTTTGCACAGGGAAATTGCCGAACATATGTAAAGAGAGATCGAACAGTCTGCCTTTTAGAACAGAACGATATAAACTTTGACGAAGATCCTCATCAACCTATAAATAATGCGAAGGTTATTACTGCAGTGAATTCAGTCCAACGTCCCACTTGAAACAAACATTTAAAATACAAACCTTCTGCACTACAATGTCCCATAAATGAGAGGCCGACTTTCCCTTCCACTGTTTTAAAACAGAAACAGGATCCCTGCAAGCTGCTTCAACAAATTTTCGAACATAGCCAGTTTGAAAAACAGAGTCACATTCCACCACATCTTGCAGCACCAAAGAAACTGATTCATTGTCCAACATGGCTGTAAGCTTCAATTATCAACATATTTGTGATTGACTTAATACTAGATCATGGAGCTGAGTTTAGAAGATTAATTTCCACTCTCATTCTCAAGTTCTCAGAACTGAACCATGCAGCTGAAAGTGCCATTGAAATTACTCATTAATGCCACTTACCGTTCACTGAAGCATAGTCCAGGGCTACACTTGCAATCCTTCCAAAACGTTCTTTAGCTGCTTGATTGATCTGTACTTTTTTGGATGAAACATCCTCCGTTAAACACTTTTCCGGCTCTATCGATCTCTTCCTTCTAAGGCCAACAAGATGATATGTAACGGTGCGAATAAAATGAGTGGCATTTCTGTCAGATATTAGCTGAATCCAATTTTCTAAAACCAGGTCCACCCAATGATCAACGATCTGGAATAAATAATGGTTAACAATGAGAAATCACTCAAGAAGCGATCGTGCATTCAATACGATACGTTTGGTGTTCCTGGGTAACCTCTCGACAGCACAACCACACTGGGATATTTAAATATGTCTCGGAAATAGACAAAATTCCACATACCAAACCAAGTACATCCCATAAGAAAGTAAACAGCTATAACTTGAAACTAGAAGTTTCGACCAAGTAATCTGTTATCATTAACTAAGAAAATGGGAATCAATTCGGTAACTGAAAAGAAGACTAATTGAAAAAGTAGATACCTCGGTATCTAGAACATTAGATAGGGAAGAAAACAAAGTTTCCAAGGTGTGACAGGACCAAGGCATGCAGAGAAGTTGTAGCGAAGTCTCCTTTCCCGACTGCATAATCTTAAACATCCATTGCCTTGCAGCATCGCGGCAACCGTTGAAGATTTCGTCAATTAGAAAGCAAGATGTACTGCATTTGCACAATGAAATTTCAGCACCCTGGCATTCATCCAAACATTTCCTTTGCAAATCACCTAGAAATATATGAAGTTTTGAGTGTAGTCCACAAAAATTTCCAAATACTCTCTATCTGACTTCAGATGATGAAACAGATCTTTTGACACCAACATTTAAATATTCCAATCTACCTGACACGGAAGGATTATCTTTAATAATGCAAGCGATTTGTTTCATGTATTCAATAAGTTCTGAAGGATACTCCATGCTGTGCTCAAGTACTTCACTGTTTGTAGGCAGTTCGCTCTTTTCACAAAAATCTGTTCCTGGAGCACTGAATCGCTGTTCCGAGCTTTTTCTTTTCCATCTGAATAAAAAACTCAAAAACAGTTCTCTGTATGAAGAAGGTGGTGCTCTCTCTTCACATTCAATGAGACCTCACTACTGTAATGTTTTTTCTACAATGATTCCTGCCGAGTACCACACATCCGTGAGAGTAAGGAAATAAAGTGCTCTCCAAATTCATGTGCAGCATATACCACAGCGTAATGAAATCCGAACCGAGACTTGGTATTTTAATTAAAGGAAAAAGCGAACCATACTTCTCATCATATTCGATATGTCCATAGCGCTTGTTAAAATCTTTCATGAATTTATTGTTCCAAACACTACTCGATGCTAAAACTGAAAATGAAGCTGAACAAACAGAAGACTGTATTGACAGCAATTAAAGCCTTTCTCCTGCAAATTTATTTTCCGACAAGTTCCACGAAACCTTTCTGTTAATATTTCCAAAAAAATATGCTTGCAATCTAAATTTAATAACTTCGTCGTTGCTTACCACCATCGAGTAAATTTGGCATGCGACCCCCACAGCAGTTATCAGGAACATCTACACTTTTCCTTTTGCGAGTCATCTGAAACGACAACCTTTGCATCTATGCTTATCATCGAATTACGAGTGGCCTTACTTCTTTAAATTCTCTTTCACTTAGTAATGCATAATTCCATAGACGTAATTCCGTCTAGAAAACTTTCAATGCAATGCTAACATGGTAATCAAAAATTTACTCTTAACTTGAGTTGTCCTTCTACCATATTTAATGGACAATTTATAAACCAAAGAATATTATACCAACCGACACTTGGTACTAAAAAAGAAAATATACGGATCGAAATGAACAGTAATGAATGCATGAAACAGCAGTTGCAGTGAGCAAACTTTTAATGCAAAGTTAACATGAAACAGAAACAATTACATTATAAAAATGCGCGAAGTATAACACAAGTGATAATGTACGCATACACCTCATACACATGTATTCCATCAATATCATAGATAAAAAGAACAGACATTCACACGACCAAAAATGATTGAATAAATCGTGCTGAAAGAGCATCATACGTTATGTTTACTGCAATCTAAACAGTTTCGCAAAGAAACAACCAATGAGCTTTTTTCAGACGTCTGAATTTGAAAGCATCAGAACATTACTTTTCGATAATATTACGTTTTATTTACGAATGGAACAAAGCCGATAAAGACAAAATCTGACATAATGGACAAGTCGGAATTCCAACAGGACTGTATCGGTACATTCTCGAAAAATAAAATCCACAAATTAACAATTTCTTAAAAATAGGAAGTTAAATTACCTACTCTCCTTCGAGAACTCTCTAAGCAACAATTTCACTTCTTCACTACTTCCACTGTAAAATGGAAAAACTGTTTACCGACTGGCAAGATCAGTATGGCAGATCTGCTGTCGCTAGGAACACCTAAGTAAAAACTGGATGACCATCTGAAAATCGACGCTGTTATAGGATGGCAGAACTGCATACTCAACACGGGAGCAAAACATCAACAACGTATTAAAAAATTAATAAACAATATCAGGAAGACACCGGGTATTTGCGGTACCAATATGTTACTTCAGTCTCCAATAAAATGCCATATCAGGGACCTTCCGATATAGCTCCAACAATTTTCTTGCAAATCGAAATGATTACTCAGTATCTTAAGGCAACTCGTGTTACTGAAAAAGTCTAACACTGTTCCCCACATTGAAATCCAAAAAAGTAGCATTATTGCGCTGAATCAAATGACCGCTTAGTTCCTACAGTCTATGGATCTATTTAATAAACAAATGACACCAACTCAGCTTTCAACAAAAGTGAACTATACATTAATGCCAATTTAAAATTCCTAATAATTTTTTAAAAGCTTGTAATTCCGCGATACATAATTAAAAGTAAAATGAGCTATCATAATAAAACCTGCATTGTATCATTGTAAGTTAAACACAAATCCGTCTGAAACACCCTTTCTGAACACATTTTGAATTTGTGAAGGAAAACAAAACAAAGAAAGAAGGAATCTGAAGCAGCAACAACTGCTTCGCTACGTAAGCCACGAAATGGCGTCTATAAAACACGCGCAGAAAAACTGAATTTTACCAATAATATACAGTACTAAAATTTGAAAGCAAAGTATTGAAGTAACAAAAGTAGCCCACCGGCAACACTGAATATGTGTCATTCCTTAACATGCAGAATTCATAAAAACCATATTTGAATGTAATGTTACTCTACAACAGCAAATAAAATGCCGCAGCAAGCGGAAGTGATATGAGCGATAGGAATTGTTACCGTCCACAAACGCTACTGATTGTTAAATTGACAGCTTAGAGTATTTCAAAAAAAAAAAAAAGTACTGAATCGAAAGCAGGAAGAAATGATGTTTTCTCATGGAAAATGTAAAGCTTCATTACATCCTAATAATTTATTCTAACTCTTCACCGTTATTAATCTCAAATCTTTAATTACCGTAGTCAAGAATTAGAATTTACTAGTTCATATAATTTGCAGAACTGATGCAATGTCGAAAGTGTTTGCCAACTTGGTAATTTTACATAAACCAACAAAATGAAGTCAGTGAGGGTATAACCGTACTGGCAAACTGGAAAAGCAAACCATAAAAATGCACCGGTAAAAATTACTTTGTGAAGGATAGTGTTCAAACCAAGAAGACCGAGAAATCATTCCCTTCTCAATTACTTTACACTGAGACGTTAAAACAGTGCTTTTTACGAGAAAACAATGCAAGTTAATCAAAGCACGCATACTAGGAATTCTTGAGCTTATTTACGCAAACCGTATAACTTGGCAGATGCCCAAATAATTGTGAAAATTTCAAATAATTACGCATTTACGCTTTTTTCGCGGTTTGATACACTGCTTTTCTTTATGTTTGCGTATTTCCCTAACCAGCGTATAGAATGCGTCATCTACACCCATACGTGTCTTGGCAGACGTCTCCACAGCAGGCATTCCTAGTGAGCGAGATGCGTCCAATATAGCACGTGATTCTACTGTCCTTTGCGCCAAATCACATTTGTTACCCACGAGCACCATCGGCACCTGCAGCAACATCATATACAATTATACTAATCATCCGAACACTCTGTACTCCTCACATCACTTAGATCTAGATATATGCAAAGAGCATACTACCAACATTAACACCGTGAAAAACCGAATTTCCCATCCATTCAAAGCATAGGGTAAATTAAGTGTAGCAAAAGCTGATGAAAGAAATACAACTTACCTCATCACTATCTTTGACTCTCCGAATCTGGTCACGATACTGTGTAACATTCTCAAAACTTTTTGCTTCGTTAACGGCGAATACCAACAGGAAGCCTTCACCAGTCCTCATATACTGGTCTCGCATTGCACTGTATTCTTCTTGTCCAGCAGTATCCAAAATATCCAGTAGACAAGTTTCACCATCGATTACAACCTGTAAAGTGTAAAACATAATTTTAGAGTTATGATGAAGCAACTTGAAAGGCATTAGGAAGTATTAGAAACGCAATGAGCTGAGAAGTAACAACAAGGACGTAACCTGTTTGCGGTAGGAATCTTCAATTGTTGGATCATATTCTTCAACAAAATGATTCTGGATCAGCTGAATGGTTAAGGCTGACTTGCCTACACCACCATCACCAACTACTACGAGTTTGTATTCGGTCATCGAAACCCCCTCTGCTCTGTTTAGCTTAATTGCTCTTCATTCGAAATAAGAGCTGCAAAAGGAAAAAAAAAAAAAAATCTAGTTCCATCACCAAGATAATAATCACAGAAAAGCGTGATAACACGTGAAACTCCCTAAACGTATTATTTTTTAAAGCAATCATACAACAGGTACGGCAGTGATTTCAATCCTCAGAAACACTTTTTGAATATATCTAAATGATGTTTTCAGTGCTGACTGCGCAAGTACAGAAAACAAGAACAGAACTTGTTGGAAACGTGTCAATAAACTGCAAATAAGATTGCTCGTTCCCTGAACCGTTCAATGCAAACAAAAAATGTATTTCGTTGATGGTTAAGTTCTGTACACAGCTTTAATATATTGAGGATAGCTTTCGATGAGTGCTGCTCCTTACGAAAACCGTTTTACGGATATCACGACTATAACATGGTTCTCGTGGTCAAGTTTCTACTTTTATGACGAGAACCTTCTTTACGCATTAACAAGAAAACAATAAGTGGATTATGGATTAGAATAACGGAAGGCTGTATCGTAAGAAAGCTGCACCATTATGGAATTGAGGAATATTTAAAACTAAAAAATTAACCAATCTGCCATGGAAAATTGACGTAAAACTCTATCAAGGCAGATCAGATTTCATTAAACTGAATAAATAGAGAATTAATATCATCAATCGTGGTAAAAATCCACTAGAAATACAACAGCAAGACTGTGCGTTGATCCATACAAAAATTTGCTAAAGAATTTCTTATATAAAAAGCTAAAGAACAGCCAAGCACCTTCTTAACATGACACAGTGGCACCGATGACAACAGGAACTTTACTACCATGACTGACCTCATGCTTACTATGCATCATTAAATTTAACAATTCGTCATCTACAAATCACTTATAAACTAGATTACTCCACTCCTATTTGTATGGAAGAAAGCACAAAGGGATAACATTCTGATAAAAGCACCGCAAAGTGCAAGCAAAAAACAGTTAAACAGATGAAGATGACAGTGTAGTAGCACTAGTACTTATGAAACTATTTTCACACTGAAACATTCAGAGGAATACAGTGCAGCAGAGCTGAACTGCTATAGCATGTATGCTAGAGCTTACAACGGTCTTTTAAGTACTGCTTTATTATAAATGATAATCTTGTCCTTAACATGATTAAACATTCCATAACGATCAGTAATTGCTCCATCCTATCCCTCTATCAGTCTAGGAAATCCATCAAAGAAATAGAGAAGTAATCTGGGAACACCCAGATCTCCCAGTCATCATTCTTAGTAGCACATTACACCCACTACACCTTCCCTTCCATCCCAAATAAAATTACGAAACAAATCGAATCTGGAAGACATGTTCCATGGCGCTGTGCCAACTACTGCTTAACCAACAATGATAGTTGTGATGTATCACTCTGTTGGACCCTCAGTGCAACTATTGCATATCTCAGATTATCATAGAATTTCACTAACTGCTCCTTTGCGTTGCGCACTATTTTGCGTTATTCTCGACTGGTTTCTTTTTTCTCTCATCTTCTCCTTCATCATTGTTTCTGAAATCTTGTCCTTCGTACAACTTTTCCTCATTTCTCACAATATCTGTTATCACCTCCTTACCAAAGTTTATGCTTTCATTTGCTATGATTGCTTTTCTTACAACTAATTATATATTTCAAGCCAAAACTGTAGTTGCAATAGTTGTATGTATTTATGTACACGTACATACGCTTGTTTAGTGTAGTATTAAACTGTTTTGTTAGTTATCTGTTCAAGCCGGGAAGGGAGATTTACTGTCGAAGAATATTGGATAGTATTGGTTATGATTTCCATCCTGCACGTTAGTGTTTCCTGGATTTTTGGTTGCGGATTGTTATCCAGCGTAAAAAGTAATTAGTAAGTAGCACTAATAACATTAGATTATGAAAAGTACTATCTGTCGTAGTTACTGATAGCGAGAGTATATGATCTAACTAACGGTTATTTTCGATGCTAATTGTTGGCATTTACTATTCCCTCAGTTAGTTATGATTTACCGCATATCTTATCCACCTTATTCATTTATTATTACAATGTGCGTATCATTGATCACGTCTGTCAAATTTCATATCCTTCAATTTCTGTTGGCGTGACATATATTGGGGTACATTTTTCATGTTGTATCCTTTAGTTGTAAATATTCTTCTATGAATTTTAAGCTGATAAGATAATCAGTAGTTCGAGAAATATATGACGTTTTGTCATTCAGTGCACTGTGATCATTTTTCCTTTCCCTAAGATGGAAATGATTTTAAAAGTTAAACAGTGATTGTATAGTGACCCTTATTTGACGTGTCCACATTTTTACTGATACCTACTTTGCTGAGTGAACTGCCTACAACGGTAGGTTGGAAAAAAGCTTTCAGTGGTCCTGGAAGTAATGTCACTTCGCAGCTGACAGCTTCGACACCATTAACTTTGCGCATGGATTTCATTTATTTGGTTAGGTGAGGTGGAAGCGAAGGGAAAGGGCTTATATGAATTTCTACGAAATGTTTTTCCGACCTTCAGTGTGGTCAATCCCAGTCGAAATGAGAACGCTTCATGAAACGTAATACGATACCCCATTGTATCATTAATGTAGAATTTTAGAATATTGCGTGATTCATTTGGTAACCTCTGCATTTATGCTGAGTGGTGTTTATTTTTGGTGCTAGAGATCATCAAAGTTGTTTCAATTAGAAATAAACTTGAAAATTTCGTGATTGAATCACTGACGTTAAGGAATACTAAAGTTCAAATATACATGAAAAGAAGCAAGTAAACATATAAATATATTTAACTGCATCACAATCAAAGTACAGTTTGATCTTAATGTGGCATTCGGTGGTGAGGTCATTTCGCTGTGGTCAGCAGTTGCACTTCTCACGATCTCCTTTTCTGGATCAATTTGTTGTGGAAGTTGGAAAACATTTTTTTCTTCTTTTGTTCCTTGCTTGTTCCTCACTTTGTTATCATAGATATGGTTATCATTGTCAAGCATTGCATTTTCTTTGCTTTCATCTACTTTGGGAATGTTGGTCTCCCAGAATAATCCACTATCAGTACTGTTTGGAAAAGTGATATCCTGCTTGTCTTCCATGTTTCCAACAAGGTTCTTTTCTGATTCCTTCATGTAATCTTTGCTAGCATCTTTGATAAACCTGAAAGAATGTCAACGACTTTTTGACGAAGGTAATTTGTCAACTACTTAGGCCATATCAACTACGCTGTCAGCAGAAAGCTTTTCACGCCAACACGTGTCACTGTATGCCGGGATATCTTATCTACTTAAGTTCCACCGTGGGCAATATTTATAATAGTTAAAATCCCTTGCACCCGGTGGCTAGTCTCTGAAAAGCTTCCTGCAATATTCCTGAAGCATATGATAAGTACTAGGCCTGCTTCCCTTTTCTCTTGTTCTCCGGGTAGAGGCGGAGAAGCTCAATTCGTTTCTTTTTTTCATGATTTTATCAGGAAATCTTTCGAGAAATACTGCTTCCGGAAACCGACTTTTAGAAATCTGTACTTCTTAAATTGGCAATTTTTTGTCGCTGTAGTTAGCCTCATCGACAAGTAGAGGGCATCGAAACTAATTTTTTCGTGTTTCTAAACTTATGTTGATGTATCAAGTTCCGCCTGTTTGCATCAAAATGAAGTGACAAATAATTGACACAGATGAAGCCAAGTTTGGATTTCCATAACGTAAAAATTACAAGTGTTTTTTCGTGTTTGTTTGATGTTTTCTCAGTATTTTTCAGTTTTTGTTGAATATCGAGCCTAAAATTTGTATCCTTAGGGTTAGTTCAACAAAATGGGCCATCAAAAGTCGTTTGCTGTTGCCGGTATTTGCGAGAGACTTTAAGCTTTCTTAACTCAAAAGAAGTATCTTTTTTCTTTTCGCATTTGGTATATATTTTTTCTGTAAAGATTATTACAAAAATCATACCAGCTCGGACTAAGAAAAGGTCATTCAAAAAACCATTCGCGCGTGGAGTGTGAAGTTCGAAAAGTTGGCTGGGTTGAAATTCCCTTATGTGAGGAAATACAATCATCTTCTTGAGAACGTACTTTAGGTCAAAAAATCAAATGTTGTCAGCGCATGAATGATGGAAGAAAATGTTGGGAATTTTTGCGGCGTTATCGTTAATATAGCTTTGGAGCAATATTTTCGGTAATAGGCTCCCTGCCATCCATTTAATTTTAACGCAAACTTATGGAGCTATCGGACAGTATTGAAGCAAATTTCATCTCAAAACAAAGTGATACATAACCTAATAAGAATAGTCAAAAAAAGTGCAAGGGTTTTTTTCTGCTAATTTTAGTACTCAGAAACACTGAAACAGCTATGGAAAATCACTTAACTCTCATTAAATGAGATATGCTTGCTACACTACTCCAGTTGATTATATACGACGGCAGTAACGGTATTAATAATATAATAAAGGTGTGTGCTACCTATTAAAGGTGTATTGCAGTTCGCCTTATTTTGATCGAAGATTTTTCAAGTATTAGTAATCGTAGGTAAAGACGAAACTGATGGATTTTGCATACTTATTCTATAATATAATTAAATTAATTTCGCAGTTTGGGGATTTTTGATGAGAATTGCTCGACCGTCACTGTGACAGCCTCAATGTTTTAGTCTTTAGTCCTGTTCAACCTATAATCGCATCTGAAGAATATAAACTAAACTCTCAAGAGTGAATTACATAATTTCATTATTTTGAAGCATCCGTCTAACATGCCAAGTTTGTTGCATCTCAATTTAGATGTTCCACACATAGGTCACGTGTTCCTGGTTCATCTTCAACTTCTAAGGCAAATTTCCGGATAAACCACTTAACCATCGTTAGTATTATTGTAGCAGTTTTGAGAAAACACAATTTATAGGTTTAAAGGAAAATTTTGAAAAGTAAAAGGTTGGTGACTATCTCAAAAAGTGATGCTAGTTTAGTTGGTAATCATCGCATGAAAATCTGTAATGTAATATTTACCATCGTTGATGCGTGGGATACTGTGCCAATAGTGTAGTTGGGCGTGCCGTTGTCGATGTTACGGTTTCTTTCCGAATTTCATGACCTGTAATACCACTTGATCCATCATTCTCGATTTCGGAATAAAACCGATCAATTCCATTTACTGTTGTTCTCCTAGCAGAAGCTATTGTAGATGTCGAAGTCGTTTCAACCGTTAATGTTATTGTTGTCGATGACATCATATTCAAAACGGTATGTTTTGATGACGCGTGTGAAATTGTTAACTGAGTATTTCGGACATTTTGTGTATATAATTGCCTCAAATCACCTATAATCTGTCTGTTTTAAGTAACGGCAAAATAATTTTGCTCAGAGGTAAGCCTGATAAATGTAAAAAGCTAATATTATACCACGTATTATGAGTACCAGCTAAAACTGAATGGAATTGCTATTGTAAGCGAGTTCAAAAACAGCGGAAAAGTTACAGTTACAGTGCTGTTAAGCTGAAAGAACTCGTAACATAAGCCACACACAAAAAATGATATTCTAGGTTTCTGAGAGAAATCAATGATGAATCCCGAACAGAAAAACTGGAAATCTCACGGCAAAAAATGAGGTTGCATTTTTTGGAAAAAAATTGCGAAGATTAAATTATAATTATCACTGGATGACGAATTCTATGGTAGTAATGGTTCGAGGAGTTCCATTTTGTTTGGATCGACAGATTAAAAAAAATCATTTCAGCACAAATTTATTGTTTTTAGACTGCCGATTATGGCTTCGAAAATTTCAGTATTAAAATGGATATTCAGTTACCAAAAGTGGGAATATTCCTTGTCGATAAATCAGCATAAGTTTGTTTTCGTAGCACACCAATATCACCGACAAAATCCAAATGCAGCAACCGTGTTGAGCTATTCCGAATCCGCAAATTTGTCAAATACAGTTCGGAAGTAACTCCCATATCCTGAGACTCGTCAATAAAAATTACAGTGGTTTCATTCAAAGTGGAATTAATGCGAAAAATTAACTACGAAGAACTATGAAAAACTAACTGGCTTCAGTTTCCGTAGACTTCTGTTAAAAATCCACTTCAATACCAAAATGGATGTTAAAATGTAAATATTCTTTTTCTTCACTGTTAATGCTTTAATTTAGTTAAGGCTACAAGATAAATTACATTGCGAATAGATTCAGTGAACATCATCAACTGGCCATCAACAGCAAACGATTCAAGCCATGCATGTGTGCGGTGTGATTCGTCGAACTTAATCCATTTGGGGAGCAGACGAGATGGCCTGCAAATTAACTATTTGCTTTAATCTCAAAAGTTAATTCAAGTTAATTTCGGAAGTTAGAAATATTTAGACTAGAATAAGCTGAGACCTGAAAAGCAAATCGAACAAACATTCGGACAGTAAATTTCTTTGAAGACGATTGAAAATATACAGTATTGAACGCTTCAAATCGAGCTCAACGATGAATTGATTGAGTTGTTCAGTGCCTTCATGATTACCTGATAGTAATTTTAATTTTCAACATCCTTCTACAGAATAACAATTTTGAAGTGTGATTAGATGTTCCTCAAAAATTTACTCGAAAAAACACGAGCATAGAATCTCAGTTGCGATTTTTGGGACGAACAAAAAATGATTAGGTAGAAACCTTTTCGTGGATGATAAACAATAAATTTTTCCAGCGCTACCAGGTTACCATGCTCATTTATCTGGAAACAGAACTTTTTCAGCATTTGGAAGAGGAATTTTTGACAGTTTTTATCTAAAAGTTTTTCAGTCCAAGAAATGGTACAATAAGCATAGCCTTGAACGTGTTGAATTTTATAAAATTAATTAAATTTTGGAAACAAGAATTTAAGATATCGAAAACAAACCCGAAATTGTCGTATATCCCATTGAGAGCCAACTGAATTGGCATTGATAAAATAAATAATATCAGAAAATGTTGTGTCCATGAAGGATAAATCAGGCTCAAGAATGAAACTGTTATCTCTGAGATGTGAACAGGCAGCATACGGTAATGAAGTAAATACTGAGTAACTGCAATTGTAACTCATCGCATTTTACGTAGAATTTTTAACAAGTCAGTGATGTAGAATACCTGAACATAATGTAGTTTGAAGTGATCTGATTCAACATTTCTACACTCCGATGTATTCAAAACTAATCAATTCAAAGCATACACCCCAAGAATAGCACTGCAATATCAGACTCTCTGAATGCTTATAAAGAGAAATGGTAACAGACAGTAAATCGAGAACCCTTGTTACGACCAACCAAATATAAAATTTACAGAATTTGATCCATATATACCTGATAAAATTTGAAAACTATTCAAAAAAAAAACAGGTTTAAGCATATTTTTACAAGATACATTTCTTGGTTTGCCTGTTCTCATTTGCTAGATGTCAAAGAACTTTACTTGAGGATAAATGTAAATCATGAACACTAAGGTTTAATCAATTTCAAATATTGAACCATATCAGAAGGTATTACTTCCTAGTAGTTAATAAACCATTACATCAATGAATACAGAAAGAATTCCGGAGTAACCTGAAAAGTTGTCCGTTACTAACAGTTTGAAGCGATGGCATCTCGATTGGTAACGTGCAAATACGATTCATGGCTTGCTTTACTATAAGCATAAGTGAAATTTGCTTGATTCCTTGCCGAAGATGAAGTTTGACTAAATTTGGGTAGCAATATGTATTACTTCGATCAACTTTCATTGATTTGATCAGCATGTAATTCATATGTTCCACGAAGTATAGCTGACAGTCCTGTAATTAATATCCTTCAACTGCTCAATTTGTCATTTTGCACAACTTCAAAAATATCCAGCAATTCAAATGATTTAGGAAGGAATAATTAATTCAGCAAGTATCGTTTAACTTGCCCAGCTCCAGTATCAATTAAAAATGATTAATTTGGAACATTGTTTCAAGCTTATAATAGGTTCAATGAAACTGATCGTTATCACGTCAATATCGAAATTTATTTGCTGGATCAGTTAAAACCTATAGATTACCTGGGTTATACCATATATAAGGAAGTCATTGCGAACGGTATGGAAAAAACGCATTGTTTGATGCGCTAAAAAATCATTACGAGCGCCACTTAATAAATTACAGGTAATGATCCAGAATGTGCGCAAAAAATAGCGCAAGATCATGTTGGTAATAACAGCATGGACATTCTGAAGTAGGTAGGGAGACACCTTTCTTGAGCAATTACCTTCTGGATTTTTGATTTTTGTACTTGCCCTGTAATTTATACAATTTTACTAGCTCAGCTGAATCAATGTCAAAGCAGAAATTTTTTTCTCTTACGAGAATAGTTGTATTAATACAGATAATAGACTTAGGTTTAGATTAGGAATTTATTGGTTTTCCAACACCACATATAAAATAATACAGTGAATGTATTAAAATTGCTACTGTCAATGGAAAATCATCAAGTTATAAGATTCAAATCAGTTCATAATTTATATTTGAGGATGAAGTTCCTGCGATTGCTGATGAGCAGAAACAGCGTTTAAAGAAAGAAAAGCTAAAAAAGCCGGCCTAAATCCGCTCGAATAAGAGATAACATAGGGTAATTTTCTCCTCCCTTCTTTTCTTCAAACTCTGGACGAAAAAATATCAAAAATCGAAGTTCTCCTGCATCCTTGCCATGCATCTTTCACATAATGTTTCGTAAATTTGCAACTAGGATTTATCTATTGGTTTGTTTTGATTGATACCGCAAAAAAAGGACGAATTAGTTGATAGGAAATGGATGAAAATATATGAGCCTGGTTAAGGAAATATGGATAATGTGAAAAAGTACAAGGAAGGAACGTTTCAGAATAATATAGTACTTAAGAAGAAAGAAATGAAAAAAAGATGATCAATATTCATCTGAGCCAAGTGAAAGGCACCAATAAGTAGCATGCTATCGTCATCACCACTTATCCCTCTGCTTTTCTTCTGCAATTGTTCAGTTGAAGTTTCGACAAATAAATGCACATTGCACTTCCTATGCACGACAACCAACTTCTCCATATCAATGAACAAGAAGTGCAAATGTCTTGATATTTGCAAGTTTCCTAAGAACCAGCTTTAAGAAACCGAATCCCTTGAGTGAAGTTTCGAGCGGAATAATCCAATATATTCACGATGAGTCCCTTAGTAATCTATCAAAACATTCTAAACGGAAATACAAATAATGCATATGACAGCGATCAATTCCCAAATGTACATCGTCTCTGCTTATATTAACACCTCCAAATGAAGCCATGATATTGTCTTTGGTTTGATCTATTTCAAAATGACATGTAAACCCTCACTTATTACTTTTATGAACTGCACATACTCTGATTTTCAAAACAAACAAACTTATTTTTCAATATAAAAATATGGGTTAGAAGATTTACTGAACAACACGACAAAAGAAATTTACAATGAAACTTCCGACTTTATCTAATGCTTTCTTTTTGTCCTACTGGAGTCGACGCGGAAAGAGCTCATAGCCACTTCGCAAACAGGTGAAAAGTAACCCAAGAAGCAATTATTTTCGTTTCTTGTTTTAAACGATATGTAATGTCTACCTAACTGTTCATATGTTTTTATTCCAAAAGCAATTCTATAAGCAGTGATTCAGATAGCTAATAAATGTTAGTATAGCTTTAATTTGCTTAAAACATCGAGAACATATGTCTGCATGATGATACTGTGTTACTCTTCTATCTAACATGCTGTGCTGAAATATTCAGGTCCAGTTCTGTAGAATCTTTAAACTTTATTACTAGAATGTATCTTGCTAACTGCTTAACCTAAAAAGATCAAAAAAGTTCTTTTGTAAGACATACTCTGCTATATCGGCATGCATTAACTACAACAAAATCAAATTTATAGAGTTACAGCTGTTTTAACATTCAAAGTTTCACTGCAAAATAAAGCATGAACTCAAATTATAAAAAAAGAAGCTTGATTAATATTAATGACAAGAGATAATAATGATGAATAATGTGGACTTACAACGAAAGTAATTCAGAAATCTTTCCAGCAAAAAAAAATTGAATAAGTACAAAAGTTTACTGTACCGCTCCATTCCTTTTCCTCATGTACTTTTCTTTAGAAACAGCCTAAAATATTTATGGACAACAAATATGAAGAAATCGAATAATATGAATTGCAATCGTTTCTTCCCGAAAATGAATTATACTCCAGTCGTACTCCAAATTTGAACCCGATACCAATCCCACATTTCAATCTTTACTTAAAAGTGATATGTTTTCATATATAGAAGTCTCATGAGTAGTAAGTATGCCCATAATGACTTTCACATTTAGTACTTGAAACCCATTACTTTCATGGATGAATGAATGAGGATAAAACCCCAAATAACTAACTCAGTAAAACTGGATCATAACAATGCCATTGGTTCCTATTAAATCCCAGACAGAACGAAGACTTTATAGTACATCTCTCATAAAGAGGATCCGAATAACGCCAGACTCACTGCCCAGAGAAAACGTAATTCAAAAGTTTTTCTTGAAATACCGCTAAGAAAGACTCTCCGATGGACGAATTTTACAAAACATACATGATTTAGGTTCTCCATAGAAAGGAAACCTATCTCTGATGGAAAGTAAAGAAGGTTCAGCTCACTTGTCTACCATCCAGAATTCTGCATTTAAATGCAGGATTTCTCACACGTTTATTGAATATATCTGCAGTCAGATCTTTGGGACAAACAATCTTGAAATCGTAGATGGTCCAACTTTATTACCGTAACACCGCTTCCTTCCGAAAAAAATAAATGCCAACCACACTGAGCGAGTGTCGCATCATTAGCCCTTCATATTCCATTTCAACTCATCAAAAACAATTGCACAGTGTATACTTGGATAGCTCATAAAATCCAAACAAATTAATACATAACTAGGACAAACAAGCATATGATTAATTAAAATCTAGTTAAGACTGCTTGAAAACACCACTTTTGCTTTCATAATCACAGCCTTGAGAATGAAAAACTCATCTATTCCAAGTTCAATTGAAAATATCCTTCAGGAGTATTAAACCAAGTCAAAAACCACCGGTAAACGAATACTTTTTGGGAATTTCCTTTATTTACTATTTTTTAAATATAAATTTAAACTACCACCAATCCGGCAAGACCTTTTTAATGGTTCACAACCGTTTGTAATTGCCGGATTAATTGAATTGCTCATTTTATATTATAGATTTGTTTGGAATCTGCGATCCATCTAGTATTTCATATTTTACACAGATCGAGCCGACATATTTTCATCCGAACCACATTTAATTTCTTACTATCACTCTCTTGTGTTGTAAATCGCCTACACCAGTTCAGAAAAGAAAGAAAAAAGTGCAGAACATAAATTGTCATAACCCTTAATGTTTTCCCGCAGATGCATCAAGAAATATAGTACTTTTATAGGCGTCAATCTCTCTGTAATACAGCAAACAAGTATGAAAACAACCAAACAAACCATCTGATTTTGACGACAGATTAAAGGCACCGCAAAATTACGAGATGCTGAACTTTAAGACTTAATCAGCAACATCATACGGCGCTCCACATTATTTTAAAAGGGCAGTGCGTGTCTGAAGAACTGGGACATTATATGTGACCGCAAAGTACACAGCAGTGAAAACTAAGATTACGCTCACTAGTATCATACAGACCGAGTTGGGAACCAAGTGAACTGAAAATTTTGCATATTTTTGTCCAATCAAATTCACAGTTCTACATTTATGCCCAATTTACCTTATCCCGTCTTTAGGAGTTAAAAGTCATAATATTGACGCGTTAAAGACGACGGTTCACTCAGAGTGAACAAAACTTCTGTATATACAACGCATAACGTATTATAACAAAAGGAAGACGAGATGATCTATGATTACAAGTCAAATATCATATGATACATTATTTTCATATCCCATGAAAAGAAGCTTAAATGAAAACAGTTCCTTTAGTTACAACAAAATGATAAACAAATAAGATATTATTCCTAACTCATTTAAATAATAAACGATATTCACAAAAGTTAAAAGGTCTCTCTTAACACAAACGCTTAAAACGTAGAACTGAAACAAGAGGAAGGAAAAATCTAACAAGTATAGCAGTGACTGAGGGCTGTGCTTGTAATGCAAATGCAATACAATACTGATTATTCAAACGACTGTAAGTTACAGAAAAATTGGGATGACACAACAGACCCATCAATTCCTTGTAGATGATTACAACTCCAAAAAAGAAGAGAGGAGGGGATATGAAAACAAAATTGCAAGGAGGAAGGGAACAAGAATCTGTACTCTGAAAAGAAAAACATAAAGAGATCAGTAGCTAAAACATCATAAAATTGAAATTCGCGATTCACCCATAAAATACAGAAGGGCTCACCCATACCATACTGATGACAAATGAAAACAGTAGCCAATGAATATAACAATACCCACAACTCACAAAGCCCTTCTAGGTACCTGAGTAAGAACAACTACTCGAAGCCCAATGCACAAATCAAGTAGAAAAAAAGTGTATACACAGTTCAGAAATGCAACTGATCAAAACGTTAGTCAAGTTAAAGAATAATGACCAGATATAAGCCGACGATACGCAGAATAAAAAAGATAACTAATCAAATTTAAAAGAAAGAACTGTGAGAGGGGAAGAATGAATGGAGATGGACATAACCGAACCTGATATAACATACTTTTTGTCCTTACAATTATTAACAGAAGAACTGACAACACGAAGTTATTGAAAAAGCGATTCGAAGACTGCAGCATACTTCTCATAAATAATCCATTTCGAACAAAGAAACTGTTAGTACTTCGATATCAATGATTATATAAACCGGAACAGTAGAATAAGCATACCAATTGTGCGGAAGAGGTAGAGAATATATCTGTGAGCGTATATTCAAAAAACACAGTTCAGAACCCGGTGATACCACATCAGATGGCTGAAAAAAAAACGGCCGATTCATAAGCGATAGTTTACAAACCAGCGGTTCTTAAATACCTTAGAATTCAACTGCAGATAGAAGCTACCCTTAATCACAAAGTTAACACGAATAACTCACAATGAAGATAAATTTCAGCCTCTACGGGGTACCAACGCATGTGCTTCATATGAACGTTGATCAGGTTGACTGCAAGATGGAGTAGTCGTCGGTGGTGGTGGTGGTAGAGGGATATCAGAATGAAGGTCGCCAGAGAGATCGCATCTCAGTTTTGGTATTTCTGAAAAACATGATGCTCCACTAATGCATGATGAGAAGCTCAAAAAAAAAAAAACATTAAACATGCTAAATCACGGTACAAGTAAATGAAACTTTTACAGTTGTAACCTCTAAATTCGAATACTGACCTGGGTTCTTGATAGGAAGAGGAGGGGGAGGTGGAGGAGGTGGTGGCGGAGCAGCTGGTGGAGATACAGATGAACTGTACCTATCAGTGTACCCTTCACCACAGCCGAGTACCAAGCGTAATCGCTCTTCGAGCGAAAGTCTCTTGTCTTTGTTGGAAGCTACCGTTGAGGGTGGTTCTCTTCGCCATGATGATGATGAGGATGAGGATGCAAACGAAGCTGATCCTTCCTGAAATTTTTGTAGAAATTAAGACATCGGAATCCATCCACTTTCGGTAGGAAAGTGAATGAAAGGTATATCCGTTCTATTATTGGCAAAGAGATGTGTTAGAAATGTATTCAGCACTTTGGAATGCAAATTATTAAGTATAAACAATATGAAATGTTGTACCAGAGTGCTTGGCATTACCAAAACCTTTTTGACTTAACATCCAAAGTTTTTGGATAAAGCACTCCATATTCTGACTACTAAATAGCAATAATTAAGCATAGAAGTAAGAAAGAAGTTGCACGGAAAAGAGTTCAATGGCGAAAGGAACACAGAAAAGAGCACGACAATATGGAATAAAAATAAAAAACGTTTCCATGTTAGTAAGACACCAACTCCAGATGTATTAAAGTCAAGACTGCTAAGCAACGGTTCCATAAACACAAAAATGACAACCGTGGATGCGTTAAACAAAAGCATGGGAAACCGCAAAAAATGTATATTGTCAAAAAAAGAGAAATCACCTATTTTTCCTACATGCTTTCATAAATAAGTCTACCTACCTGCAAGACCCTGGACTTCCGGCTTTTCTAAATAAGGCTGATATTTTTATGAGTAAGTCCATTCTTTTTAAAATAATATTGAAGAGCCTTTGAACGGTGAGCGATGAATCACTATTTTGATTGAAACAGCACTACTAAACCAAAATAGCGCACACGAAACATGTCAAAAAGTAGGGAAAGGCAAAGTATTACTCGATTCACAGAATAAATCTGTCAATTTAACGCCTAAATGTCACACAGTGTATAATTCGAATATACCACTCACCTCAAGGCATTGTCCTGGTGAGGTATGTGAAGCGTTCTTTTGTACCATGAAAGAAGGTGAAATGCCATCAGAATTCGAGGTTAATGTAGTTGAAGTGGTCGTTCGCCGATAAATACGACGTTTCAGGTCATCAATTGAAAGTGTTGGAATTGCGCGTAACTGTACAGGATCAGGAAGGGCACCAAGACGAAGTGCTGTGCGCTTTCCAACACTTTCACTGGCACTCATTAACGGAATGAAAGAACGAGATATTGGCACCTGCTTGTGCTCACCGTCTTCTGCTTTCTTTTCGATAGTAATCGCAGCTGTTCTACAAAATTATGTCGAATTAACTTGTTGCATGCATACAAATCTTTTGATATTTCCTCACTACAGCAAAAACTGTGAGGACGCAAACAAGTTTAATTGGTGAGAACAATTGAGAGAAAAAGATCACCAGGTCTTGAGAAATACTGACATCTCAACAAATCAAAGAGTGTAAACTGCATGGCATTCACAAGGAAAAGATTCAACGAAATTTGCTTTTTTTAGAACGAAATAAATTACACTACTTTACGAAAAGTAATGAGAGACACCAAAGACAAGTTATACTTCCTAGCATTTCAAGCAGAAGTGCATACATATAGTATTCGGAAGTAATAAAATATGGTGTGCATATATATATGTACACATAGACGCTAAAAATTTGATTTCTTTAAAAGACAATCGCTTTAATCAGAATCCTGCCAACCCTTCAAGTTTGTCATTTATTAATGTAAAAAAATTTACTTCTCCGAATCCACAGTGGTTTTCGAGCTCTTTCTTCTCTTATATTCGTCTAGTGACATCTTTTTTTTGGGAGCCTCCGCAACCTTCATTTGATTTCTACCACATTCAGCGTGCAAAGAAGTTGACGGGAGCTGAACTCCTTCCAACGTTTGGAAATCCAGCAAAAAGTCCGATGGTTCACAAGCAGTCTCAGTTTCAACCATCTTACGAAAGAAAGCACGAATCTCTTCTATAATAAAAAAAACCCATAAGCTTATCTCAAAATATGAAAAAACAAAAACAGGAAGAGAATTACGTGCTAAATACCCCGTAGTTGTATCGAAATTTGTAAATTAAATTTGCAACTGTGAAAACAATTAGTGATATTCGAAGTATAATATTTCCGTAAAGTGAAATACACAAATAATTTGCCTGGTTTAACAGCAAATGCTGAACCAGTGTTGCCGAAACCCGAACTCTGTGAAGCTTTCCCTGGCATGTCTGAATTACATTTTTGATCCATACCATGACTTTCACGCTTTTTTTTCGGCAGCGGCTCCATCTAAAAACCTTGTCTTCGTATTATAAAAAAAAAAAAAAAAAAAAAAAAAAAAACTGAGCAAGCAGCACCGGAGTGAAATTAAAACAAAATTAAAGCCGACCTCGTCTTTCATATGCTCCTCATTGGTAGGATAGGTAGTCGTACCGCTGTCCTGAATGAAATCTGTGTTCTGGATTTCTCGCTCAGCACATAACAAAGACGAATCTTTGTGACTGAGAGTGGTATTATTGGTGGACACTTCCAGTTCTCGTAGTTCTACCTCTCCAGTCATATCTGTAATTCGAAATGCTCAAAACACTTTATTAGGATTTCAAACTTGCAGAAACCAGTTTGTATATCCCATCCTAAACAACAACTTACCTCTTGTTTTTAATGTTCCATTTTCGACACAGTGATCTGAATAAAATTCGAAAACAATAAAAAATTCAAAACTTCCTTTGAATGAGCACCTACTACATACTTGTACCTAATGGGAGAGACAGTCTTCTGCAAATGTTTTTATCTGACAAATTGTGAAAACATTGCGTCTATCACAAAAAACTAGTTGACGAACAGAAGTAAAAACAAAAAGTATGTTCTCTTCGTTGAAATTTCTGATAATCAAAAGTACGTCGCAGATATTAACTGCTAACATAGGCGAATTTTCATACCTCCTACGTTCCCTTTCATTTTGGATTCTAACTTTGGTTCAGTAGTGAAGCTTTGAGCGGAAGGAGAAAATGAGACTGCCTTTTTCGTCAAGTCGTTGTTTAAACCTGCAATGAAATACGGTATATGAAAAGATTTGAGAAAAAAAAGTGACCTACGAGACAATACGATGGTCAGCTTCCTTAATAGCTGATATAAAACGCGATAATAACTGTAAAATCAATGGTTATACAGCTCATATCTCACCAGAATTTTGCTGTTTAACTACAATTGTGCAAGCTCAAAGCAGCTAACATAGATGTAATTCTCTGCAACAGATAATATCAGCTCAAAAAATGGAGTAGAGAAACCTTGCTCTGCTTCAGATTTTTCTCTCCATTTTGCACCTTCGCTCATCGTACGACTTCGTTTTAGCGCCACCGTTGAAGGGCATTCAGAGCTTGATACGCGTCGTCTACTTTTCACGGTTTTGAGCTTTTTTGTGCTACTCCTGTAAATGCTTTCAATCACACAATAATCCTGGATGGATAGTACTGAATACAAGCACTGATTTCATGAAAAACTCACTGGCTTCGCTGTCTGCTTCTTGGGTTTCTTCCATTATTTGCACTGTCTGTAATCTTCGCAACTTTTTTAGACTCCAATGGTAGGCCACTGGTGGATGAAGTACGAGAGCGAGCGTTTCCAGTATTTCCCGCTCCACGCGTACAGATTACATGCTGCTGCCGTTTCGCCTCACGCTGCTGCATGCGTTCAAACAGTGCAAGCTCTAACAGTACTTTACGTTCTTCTCGAGACTGAAACAACCGAGAAATTATCAGAAAAAACTTAAAAAACCAGTTCAACACACTAGAGAATTAACAGGGTATGTCATCCACAAACTATATTTTTATCAATTTTATAGCAACCACATGACCAAAACAAAAACTTGCCATTGCTTTATTGCGCTCTTCGGGAAGCATATAGTTCACACTTTCAACCTCTTGCATTAGACCACTTTTTTTACGGTGTATTATCTTCTTTGTCGAAGTATCCGAGGTGACCAACTGCTCATTTCCTTCACTTCTCCCTGCCCAGTCAACTGCATCAGTTACTTTCACACCAATGGAAGCTCGTCGTTTCTTTCTAGGTCTGCCAACACTCTTCATAACAGCTGAACCTGCATCTACTGCATCTGATTTTCGCACACTTCCAACTCTTATTTCAGTTTCTGCATGTGTTCTCAATTTTTCCGTGACAAACTTATTCTCTTCCACGGACTGCCCCTCACAATCTTTACTTGATTGAATCTGCTGCTTCTCCTCATGTTGTCCCTAAAAAACACATTATTGCATCACTTATCTTCAAGGAACTTCAAACATTACTGTTCACAATGTACAATCAAAATAAGAGAAAATACCTCCGCCTGCATACTTGCTTCATCACTAACTGGACAAGCTGCTTTTTTCAGTGAACTATCAGAAACCGCTGTGTCTTTGGCGACACCAATAATTTCACTGGAAAAAAAATATTCTAGAACTTAAGAACTTCCATAAAACCAACAAATTAAATTCAGCAATCGAATTGCACACAGGAAATCAATTTATGGATGTAAATCATTTTACTTAATAAATTAGTAACAATTTTTAGAAAAACAACAAACGTTTCCGCCTTTGGTGGGATGATCGAATTTTCGCACTCATTTATGCATGCTCTTTGTCGTGTTTCGACAGTTTTATAACTAGCTGCTCCACGATAGCGTAATTTGATGCCGCCTTTTTTCCTGTATGATAAACTGGTGGATATCTTCGACAGTTTACTCCGAGCTTTTCTTGAAGAACCATTCGCGGTAGTTCGAGTACGAGACTGCCTACAAAATAGAAAGAAGATCAACAAGTTACTTCAAAAATAACTAACTCTTGTAATTACTTCTCACCTAACAAATGGACTAGTAATATCCATCCTACATTTCTCTGGAACAACTTCCAGCATCTTACAAAATAATGACAGTTTAAAAACCTCATTAGTAAAAAACTTACATTTCTACAGAGCTGTCTGGTAATAGATCCTTGTTAGCTGTATTCTCATCTTCAGTAGTAGGTGTTACAGCTGTTGTTGTTTCGACCGTTCCGAGGGTATTAACTTCACCACTATAATCAGATGCAGCCCCTTTCGGTGAAAATGTTATAGGAGAATATCGAGATCCACTTGTAGTATTTTTAGACTTTATATCCGCCTGAACTTTTTCGACCTCCAGTTCCACATACTTTTTGGCATGATCTTTTGAGGTAGTATCGACATTTACCGTTGGTTGCGAAACTGTGTTTAGAGCCTGCAAATTTCAATTTCATGTGTACTCGACTGATCAGGATTAGAGTGCCAGGTTCTGCGCTATCAAATTCATTATTCATAACTTATACAATAAACACAGAACTTCGCACCAATAAATGCAACTCTGACTAGCAAGAAAAATCAGTAGCAAAGAACCCATAACACTCATCGCTCCTTTTTGATAAGCAGTGGCGTAATTCAAGTTAAAGTGATCAAACAACACTGCTGCAATGAAATAGCTGAAACACTCTCATCACCATATTTCTAGGCTATATACCCCACAGCCTATCAAGTGCGAGCACAAAAAAAGCAGATTTCATCGTTTCTTCTGTTATTTAAATGATTAACAACATCTGCACCAACCGTAGCGCTAACTCGATTTTGTTTCTGTTCAAACGATCGATTAAAATTACGGATTAAACAATCTACAATGCCATCATCCTCGTCATCTGCTGAACACGCGCAAACAAGTCTCGTCTTTGACATGAAGTAATCGGCATCAAACGGAAGAGTAATCTAAATCAAACTAGATACAATAGTCAAAACCGCCAGCTATTAACTCAAATCTCATGTATAATGCTCCAAGGTCTAATCGCTTTTGTGCGAAGTGTTTTTATCCCCTATAGCTTCTGTAAAATAAGAGAAACAGAAACACATCAACTTTATTTACATAGCACACTCAAACTAAATTTGTAACGAATGATCATAAGTGACAACCTCTTCACCACGTTCGATGTTTCCAGCAGCAACACCTATGATATGCAGTTTGCCTTTCAGAAAGAAATGCTGCATTTTGATGTTTGGCCGGCAAGATGAACGCGCAAATCGTGCTTTCGAACCGAAGCGACGAGCATCAATACAAATTGGTGTAGGTTCCCCGTTTTCCTCAACCAATAGATCACTAAAAATGGATAATACATAATATTTTCGAGTTCTACCAAAATATCACCGATAATAAAGTAAATCCAAAAAAAGACATTTTTATCATCCACACCTTCTCTTCCAGAGCTCATTGATATTTCTACCAAAAACTACATCAAAATACCCATTGACCTATTTGACAAAATGACAAAGTATAACCTCTAACTTCTGTTAATTTTAAGCACAACTGCACAAAGTAGAATAATCTACCTATACAAAATAACAAAAGGTACGATTGCTCCTGGTTCTTCTCGACCACGACATTCACGAGGGAGCGACACGCGCCCACAAATATATATTACCGGTTCATCAGCATGATACAGCCGTGTTGAAACAAGTCCCATAGACGCCTGTGTGACATACATAACACTCACACCGTCGGCATTTCGCAAAGCTTCCAACACCGCAGGATCACCCTGAATATGATTTAAGGATTGCATTAAGATGAAATCACCACTTCAAGTTCCTCATTCATTCTGAATTTATTTCAAGGGTAGTCATCAGATAGAACTTCCCAAATTAAAGAAGTTGAGATGACTTTAAAAACCTAAATGCACCGACTAAGAAAATGACAAGTAGGGTCTACCGTGTCTTCGTGTTTGCGTGAAAATGCCATGACAGATCTTGTGTATTCATACTTGAAACATTCGATGTAATCTTTCGATGAATTTCCTCTCATTCGTCTTTTCTTCGTTTCTTCCTAAGAATCCTACACGTGATACGATTTTCATAATTCGAGTTACACCCCACAAACCTCAGTCCGTTTATTTTATATTTAAATATCCGTTATTTCTAACATCCCATTTCACCTTAAATAGAATTGGACAAGTAACTGCAACTATATGTAAGCATAAGTTATTTTACCATATCCTCACGAACTGCAACTTCATCAGTATTAAAAGACCAACAATGCCTTTCAAACCTACCGATTTTTCTCGAATTTTCTTTTTAAAATGTCCTTTAGCTCTTTGGCGACGTTTCTTTTCTTTTTCTCTGCGCTGTCGAGCGAGCACTTTCAACTGCATTTCCCGTGCCTGAGTTTTGCTAAATTTCAATAGACGTGGACTACATTCTTCACATTGATACGTATCTGGCACTCGACGTCGATCAATGTCCATACACTTGCCGTGTTGCCATACACTGAAATATCCATCAAGCTTTTGCAATGCCCTATTTTCAGACTTTAGGTTAGTTTGTATGCCACACATATAAAATCACAGATTTCTTTCCAGAAATAAGAGATTTGTTAAGAATAAAATTTGAGAACGCCACCCTTGTTTTCGAATTCATAGATGGTGATGTTACCAAAGCAGATTCCCGTAAAAGTTACTTGCACACGTCACATTGTATCATGAATTCGTCGTTATGATTTAAGCCACAATAACAACGTGTAGTGTATTCTTCTTCCCATTCATCTTCACTGTTGCTGTTTGATGGCAAATCTACGCCCGCGGCTATTTCAGTGGTTCGAACACCTTCATCTTCCGTTCCTTTTTCATCAGCATTACCTGCAAAGTCAATGAGTGAATTACATCTAACAGAAGAGTTCACATCACATTACTAACATTTAGATTTCATACTGTATAGAATTTATCATGCGCATAAAATAAACAGTTAAACTATACCATTCACGCTCGTCTCCTCCTCAGCTCCGCTAATCGATGAACGCGTTGCAACAGAAACTCGCTGATCCAAAGCCTCATTGCATGTTTCATTAAAAACAGGTGGTTCTTCTCCACTGGACATATCTTCGACCGAAGGAGCATTACGGTCACTTTTTTTCAAAACAACTGAAAAAATAAACATCAAGTCTCATTTTTCAAAATCATAGTTTACCACAGAAGACTACATAAATCGACGGATCCGATAAGTTCGAAAAATGAAATCCCAGCAACGTACTATGATCCATTCTAAATCTCTGCACGCTGAAAAAACATAACTGCCAAAAAATTAATACCTGTACCGCCAGATGCTGTTGGGGTATTATCACTTGCTACTTTGTCTTTGGATGGCAACACGGGGATTTCTGTTCCAACCGCTGTTGACTGAATTACCTTCTGCCGTCGTGAATCAAACCCACGATCCTGATTAAGCGGAGAAGCAGTGCGGGAATAAACGCCAGCAACATGTCCAGGTGATATTGGTTCCTGTCGATGTAGACCGATTCCCTAAATTTTACATCGTACAAATGAAAAAAATAGAAGACAGTGGAATTAATGAATTAAAGTGATGAGCAACAGCAGTAAATCCTGAGGAGTGGAGAAAACTCAGTGTATTGCAATTTTGGTCAAGATAGCCCGAGCTATCCTGATTTGAATGGAGGACTATGTAATAGGATGCAAAAGTTTGTGTCCCACAAAAACAAAATTCTGAACCCGATGTAAACAGAAATCTCAACACATTTTATTTAATAGTATTATAGCTATAAAGACCTCCAGAATTCCTTTAGATGAACTGTTTACCGAAAGGCTTGTTACGGATTGCGTCACAGACTGTTGAGCGATACGATCCATCTCCTTTATTTTTTTGGAGCTATCGAAAGCGGCGGTTTGGGGATGACGAATTCGGGGCTATAAACGACAAAAAACGACAGAATAGCAGATCGCCTTGAAAGCTAATCAAATCATATAACGAAAAAAAAAAGAAAAAAAATAATCGAGACCTGTCGCATCTGGAGCTCATCAAGTTGTCGAGTAAGAAGCTGACGAGAATTAGCGACGAATGATTCCTACAATGAAAGTTGATGTTCCCTCAACAAACATCCAAATTCAGTTAGATGTGAAAATAAGTGATGCTCCTACAGTAAAATATAAGACACGATGCGATAGCTTATGTTTCTGAAATCCACATGATCCCACAACAAAACAACCTTCCGAGACTTCCGATAATGCTCCTCAATATATTTTGCGATATCCTGGTGAGAACGATGAAGAAAGGCTGTACAAGCTTGAGCGGTTTGTTGAGTATCATTCATTCTGTCCACATTACTGACATAAATCGGTTCACGAGAATCGACAGAAAGGCCCTGGAAAAAACAAAGTCAGTGAGTGCTTCCAGTCGAAACTATATCATTTTAATTTGTTCCAATGGTGCTTAAAAGTATGAAAAACTGCACAAATAAGGTTTACAGACACACCCATATAAGATCACTAGGTCGGGAAAAACGTAATAAAACTATCTTGTCTAGGCTACAATACCAAATTATAAAAAAAATTTATCTTGAATTGAAATTCCTTGTCGACGGGAAAGGTATCAGATTTTTTAGGTTTCTTACTATCATAAAACCCAAAACTTGAAATACTGATCCATGGATTAAAAAGCATGGATCATGACTGTCATACATGATGAGGAGAGAATATACAAATGCAACACTCACAGCAATCAATAAGATTATGATGTCCTAAAAATTGGAGGTTTTGATATGCCAACTGGCCAACTACCTGTGAAGATGATTCCTGCTCTTCTTTACAGTGAATCGTCGCAGAGGAGTTTTGAAGACTTTTCGGTGACAACTTTTCATCCGCAACCATACTTACCATCGAATCAACATTTGGGACCGCACGCTATAAAAAAGAGTTCATTCAAGATTCTTGAGTAACTGTGCAACAGCTCAGCATAAGAACTGATACGTTCTCTCTAAAACACGCCTAGGAAATGGAGTATTTACTACAGAATACTTTTAAAATACTTCCAATGACATAAGCGGTTTTCCAAATATGCAACATTCTTTATAAAAATTTGCTATACAACAAAAGTGAATTCTGCCAAATCAGCAATGTAACATCTTCCTCCATGCCAGCGCTAACTACAGTAAACTGATAAACATTAAAGTAACAAAAGAATTTCAAAGCCCATAAAACGCTTGTAAAGCAAAGTGATTGTGAAAATTTCTAGACAAAGCTAAACTTTGTAAACAAAGTCAAAGAAAAAAAAACACTACGAAAAATCAAATATAAATTCAACCTGTAGAGCAGTATGCTGAAGACGAGGAACATGACAAGGTTCAAGGGGTTCCGCCATGATATACTGCTGTTTAACAGCTCCACTACTACGGGCTATAAGTTTTTGGAGATGTTGTCGCGGAGCACTAAGAATGTGAGACTGCTCTTCAGTGTGAACGGTACTGCCTATCTGAAAAACTGTTGTTAGTATATGATATTCGCGCTACGATCAGTGTGAGTGGGATGTTAATAAATCACTAAGAAATACTTTAATAGGGAGAAGTTCAAATATATCAAGTTCACCTGGGAATCACTGGCGACAGGTTTCTGCACTAACAGTTCTGTTCCTTTATCTGGTTCACGTGATGCTCGTGCTATAACAGATCCGTTTAAACATGTATTTACGACACTGATTTGGAAGCTCATCATAAGGATACACTATCAAACGAATTGAACAGAACGGCTCAATCGCCTAGATCTGTTACTCCTTTGGGGGAGTAATAACTGGGCAATCTGGGTTCAAAACGTATGGTAATGGCGACGTACGCCTACATGACTGTCAGAATTCAGTGTCATGTTAAATCAATAGACAAACACAGTGATTCTGCATTTGCAGTGAATCAATGCTTTGATAACTAGTGGCATGAAAGTACAATATTTTGGAAAGTTTTCTGCCTAATTTAGTAGCGGCTTGGCGCAATTATGTCTTAAGAGCAATAATATGATCACGAAGTCTTTAAGAATAAAAAAAAAAACTAGTTTCTCTAGTTAAAAATGTCACCTCGATTTCGGACAACTGGACGAGGCCGTCGAGATGGTACGAGGAACGGTGCCAAACCGACACTCATGTCCATGGCATGTGTTTGAGAATCAGCACCTGTTGCATTAACGGCCGTCGCATAAGCAGGCATTGTTGCCGAAATCGATTTGCTAGTAGGAATTACTTGGCGTAAGCTTTGACGAGAAGTTGGTACTGCGGGATTTGGGGGATGTCTAAACATGTGTCCAGCATTTTAAACCACCTTAGTAATACTGTGCAAGATTACGTTCACTGTGTGATTTACTAAAAGCCCCGCATCGAAAAATTTGAACTATATGAAAACAAAAAGGCCACGGCAATTTCTTACGCTGGTCGAAGAACTCTTTTGTTCGATGGTGCTGATGCTCCAAATGCTCCACTGGAACCGACAAAATGACGTGAGCGGAACAATATATCACTCTGATTATTAGTCGATATCTGAGCAACTCCTAAACTTTAAAAATACCACTACAACAACTTTCGACTTGAATCATACAAAATATTTCAATTGTATGAATCGCACCACACTAAAAAATTACAATTATATCATCTAGATATAAAACATCGCCAAATCAGTCGTGTTCACGTGCTTGCACTATCATAATTAAAATATTCATAACGTCATAAAATGATATTTGGATATACGATAGAGTACAAAAAGAAGAAAACATTATCGGACCAGATGAAGTTCGAGTAATGACCTTAAAACACTCCCTAACAAACCCTTAATTCTAAGAGACATGTAGATTTCGTCAAAAAAAAGTTTAAGCAAAACAATCCCAGATACAACGTATTTTTAAGCAAGTTATTAAACGAAAATCAACCTCGACGAGGTGTGCGGTAATTCTGAGCAGCTGTGATGGCAGTTTGTCGGGAAAATATTTGTCCACTGGAAGAAACTGGTAACCTTAACGACAATAATCAAGAGTCAAAGTACTGAGTCAGATAAACTACGCCGACGGTACCAAAGTATTTGAACTATCTTTTGTACAGATTAATGGAACAACCTATTTACTGTGCAAAAACAATATAAGGTAAGAACTGGAGGTAAAATCATGTAATCACAAGATAACGCAAAAACCACTCATCTCCGTCATTTGCAAAAACTTGCCTTCGCATCTGATTTGTTCGACATCCACCCACAGCAGTAGAATACATTCTACAAGGTGTGCGTGGATCCATTTCCGAGATCTTTCGATAATGCGTTCCATAACTGTGCGATCTGAAGGAACTATACGGTTCACACCAATTCAAACCCTATATCAACACGAGAACAATACGGTTCTAGGGACAATTTAACACTTTTTTACAAACCTATTCGTCAAAGAATTTTGGATTCAAAGTGTGCCCTTTGCTTTAGCCTGAAATCTATTCTATTGGTTTTGAAAAATAATGACAGAGCTTTACCTTGAAAGGTGTCCCGAGTTTCCATCCCGCGAATGCTGACTTGCAGGAACCTTACTGAATTCATCTCCTAAATGAAGCATCATCAACTACTTGGATGTTTACCACCAACGAGCGAAATCAATCAATGCCACCGTATAAGAAAATCTGTGACAAGTATGAAAGAATTCTGAATATACCGATGTAAGAAGCAAGTCCACCAATGATAGGAAATTTTTCTCCATTTTCCCCATCACTTTTCTGTGCATTTCCAGATCGTCTTCCATAATTATGATCCTGTTTACATGTTTCAGATAATCATAAATCTTTTTCAAACTATTATTCATAGTAAGCTAATAAAAAGTAGTGAAATAAAAAACTCCTCACTATATGATAAGCAAAAACCAACAACAACCGACATTAGAGTATGTTTCTAATGTTCCGTCTTTTTTAAATTCATTTTATTGACGGATACTGGTTCTTACCGTCAGTTAATTGCGGCAACGGAATTGTTCGATCTAACTTAGCTCGTCACTGCGGCACGGAAACATCAAATTCAAAAAACCGTGCAGTACGAAGCCTATTAAATGGTGGTTTACTGGTAAAATCTGTCATTCTAATGTAGTGTCGCAATCCGGGCTGTTATTTATAGAACTCACCTGATATGATAAACCGACAACTGAATCTTCAATACTATTGTCGCTTTCTTTTGAATCGCCTTCGTCATCAATAATAACTTTTTTTAGTAAAGGACCATCTCCGTTTCCACTTCGATCTCTAAAGTAGAAAATCCAACTTGTTACAGCCTTTAATATGTTTCATAAGCAAATGTCTGCGTAGTGCAGAATGCCATGAATTAGCAACAATCCTCATCTAGTGTTTTTCACTGTTTACTGACGAAGCTTATAACAGAAAAAAAAAGACGGAAGCCAGAAATCCAGGAACACAAAATTATTCTGATAAAGACTGATACCACAAAAATGTAATCGAAAAAGTAAATAATAATGTAGGAAATCATCAACTTATTGCATACGCCACTGAGAGAAAAAAAAAAAAAAAACCGAAATCGACTACGAGAAACACTGTCATAATATACTAGAGGAATACAACGGGAAATTAAGTCAATCCAAGGACTTTAATGCTGTTAACCTGTATCACCAGGGGTGAGTATATTAAAGAAATGACATGTCAAAGGGGGGTTTTATGACATACACAACATTCGAATTAGGAACAAGAGGCGCGACTGTTATTAAGCCTGTCAGATCACTTACTACACTACTCTAAAAATCGTAGTATCATGAGTGCGTCTGTCTATGGAACAAGACAACGAATGGTGGATGTATTGTAAAAATACTAACTTGTTGATACTGTCTGCGGATTTTTGTAAAGCCTGCTGCGATATCCCTGAATCCCTAGTCGTTGTCTGCTTGCTACCCGAAGAATCCTTGTTGTCTAAAGATTATGGAGTTGAACATATTATTGACATAATACGACACACTGTTAAAAACAGAAAGAACAAAACCCACCAGTTTTCCACGTCTCTTCTGCATGGTGATGTTTTTCCATGAGCGCCTTTTTTTCGATGCTGGTATCAGACATTAATGCGCTTTCCAATGAAGTTTACTCACGTTCTAATTCTAAATTTTATATGAATATTGCCGTCAAAAGCTCAATAATAGTTTAGAGTTCCACCAAAATGTAACAAAAATCGCCATCTGAAGACAAACATCATGTTGAACTGAAATCAAAATTGTGATGGATCAGTACAATCATTCGGCAGCATTTCATTCAAGCAACATAATTCTCCAAACCCTATCCCGACTGAAACCAATCCCCCCCCCCCTTCATAATCACTCCCCCCCCTTCCCCCCGCACGTCACTTTATCCAATGTACAAAAAACTACTTGTCAGCTACACCGACACTTTTGGCATCCCGCCAAAGACAACAGTATGCTTCTGTCCGGGACCTGATATGTGTAGCCCCATAGCGCCCATTCAAATTGATGAAGTTGAAAGAACGAACGAATGAACCTGCAGTACGCTTATGTCCTACGGTAGACTGCTCATATACCCATAGTGCATTTGAACCCACAGTACGCTTGGGATGGGTCTACGGTAGACTTAGAGAGAGAGAGATTACTTACAATTGATGAAGACATTCTAAAATGTAAGGAATGATAATTTCATGACTTCTTGATGAATGACCTTATGAACGATGATAGTGGACAACCAAATAGAGATTCATATCCTACTCAAATGTGGACTACGTGGGAATTAATGTTCCTATGCGTGTTCTAATGTGACGTGCAGTTTGGAAGGTTACACTTTCGAAGCACGAAAAATTGTGGTCATCAGCGATTCAATCGGAGTGTCTCATTGTTAATGCTTTATCAGAATCTCGTCGTATCTTCTGACAATTATTCTGAAGGGACCGTCGATAGTTTGAAGAGGAAGCGGCTAAAACGCAAAAAATACATGCGCCACTAAGCTGATCCTTGATAGTGCCTAGTGAGCCAGTGCGACGCTAGCTGAAGACAAAGCGCTTCTGGAAGGTAGGTACTCCTTTACTTTCGAATTTTAAAACAGAATTAGAACTAAAGTTCTTTAGTGACTCTATCATACTGTCTCTGTTTAGATGCATCGACGAATCAGTCTTCCGTTCCCACATATTCGGCTTTGTATTCTAAGTTTGTTTCGTCTCGAAATTTTTCATTGCAAACTAGAATTGTGCTGGTTCCAAGCAAACTTGCATAACCAGCAAAACACCAAATTTGCCTACTCTGATGAATAATGAGGAAATACGAGAGAATATATCTAAGGGATTGGTATGAAAGCAGTGCAAATTTGGACAGCAGAAGGATAGATGGTGGTGTTTACAACCGAATGAGGGGATGTCACTCTTTCTTCTCTTTATCTGTTCTTTTTTAATTCTTATATTTAAAAATTTATCAAATGGAAATTTCTTCTTTTCTTGTCCATACAAATTAAAGCTACCTTCTGTGCCTCAATACACCGTTGTGTATACTTAAAACTTTTTCGAGAATTTTACATTCCGAAGTAAAAAAAAACTTTGAAATGCATCTAAAGCTTTTCTTCGAAAAATTGCAACATCTTTGAAGACTTAAAAAAAAAAAAAACTTTAATATATGGAAAAATATATTAACAGGCAAGGATTTACCAAATTTCCCTCGGAAATCCAAAGCAACTGAACAATCAGACCGCGCAAAAACTGCACTTGCGAAACAAATAAGAAGCTGGAATAAAGATGACGTGCAGTCTGAAACAAAAATTTGAATATCGATCGGAAATGAATGATTGGACCGGAAGAACTTACTGGATAAGTGGGTATGAACGTTACCTCTTCCCGCCAGCTACATCCTACGCATTTGCACTTACAGTACTCTTACCAGCTTTCTTTCCAGAAATCTAATAATCGATTGTATATCCCCGGGTTGTGATCCTCACTTATTAGCTCTGCTATGATACTTCGCCTACCTCGTTCCACTGATACCCGTCCTTTGAGGTATCTCAAAGTTTCATGCCTCAAGTTGAGTAATATATCACTGACATATGATGCATTACTCATATATTAACACTGTTCATGTGAGATTGAAATGTTTAGATTGGATTTCTTGAAGCATGTGAATTGTTTTAAAAGTTATGAAGATTGAATGGAAAATGAATATGAGAACCTTACTAGAACAAACTGTCAATTATTTTGAAAATGCCGCAGTTATCTTATCTAATTTTCTGATGATAAGGTCAGTATCTATTGCAAATTCTTCAGGAACTTCACTATAAGCCTTCTTCAAGTCTTCCTGCATTAATAGTCCACCTAAAAAATAATATTAATCATTTTCATTTAAGCGAAAACACCGCGTCAATTGACGTATGTGTGCTTTACCAGAAATTATACCTTTCACAAGCTCTATCCTCAAACGCCATCTATAGATGTCAAGTATTTTTCGTGATGTTTTGGCTGATTACGAGTTCATATATGTATCTTTATCGCAATCTTGTATTCCTACTATTGTATCTACATCGAATCTTAAACTCATTTAATGATATCACATCACTCCTCAAACTTGTCACCAAGTTTGCAAAATGATATCGGTCAATACCTAACTATTTCTTATTCCGAAAATGCTATAAATCGTACGTATGACTTCCGGTGACTTGCATGCATCACCATATGTTATATTGTCGAATCTCATAAGTCCATTGCTGGGTGGAAGTGACAAAAATTGGGTGATGGTGATGAGGTATGATAAGACAGTAAATATCATTAACTGCACAACAACATTCATGTATGGTATGCTTTTTCTTTTGAATTTTGATGCTTCAAACATTCGCTCTTTTGAAATCCCAAGATGTTATGACTTCCTCTCTTCATAGATTTCTCGGACGGCACACTGAAATTGACACCTCAGTACAACCGTATTTAACCCAGCAGAGCCTTCGCAGTTGAGTAATTTGAGGGTCGTCGTAGTTGTGTCGATTATTCATTGTACTTATCTCGTCCTGTGTAGTTTAGCAAGTCTCTTAGCAGTGATGTGCGTAGTGATAGATAGAATGAATCTCTTGCCAGTAGATCTTATGCTTAATGATAGACAGGACAAGCCTAGTACAATGATCGATCAGAATTAACAAGGAAGTACTTGGGAATGATATGCATTTCTGTATCTATCAGTTCCAATCCAGGTGTGATCGTTATCATATACACAATGGTTTTGACTAGAATGTTTTGGCTCCATTTCTAGGTACTGGTTCAGAATGCAAGTCCTTTCTACAAATGATGTCAAAATCTACAATTTAAGTGCAGGCAAGTCAATCCCAGAGTGGATAACAGATCGGAAAAGACGCAAACTGGAACAAAAAGATATAGGTTTGAATTCCATATAACTTTGTAAACTATTATATTTTTAATGGTATTCATAAAAGTTGTGACTCTTGAATTCTTTCACAGATCTAAGGAGAAGAATACAGCTGATACAGGATTTTGACATGCCCGACATTAGCAATACAGTCACAGTATCTCCCGATGGACGCTACATATTTGCCACGGGTATGACAATTAAGTTTTTATAATGCTGTTCTTTAAACTTTCTCGTTACATATTAATGTTGTGAATGACTCTATAATTTAACAGCGGGATGTTCAGCAACTGAGCTACCAATATTTTCAAGTAATGTTTTTCCATAAACACCACGAAATTTAAGTTACCAAGAATAACATTTTCCTTATTAATCTAACTATGCGATTGATTAAATTTGTGGATTCATGAGTTTTTCTTACCAGTTTTTTAAATGTTTGATACAGTTCGTACTGTGTTTCCAATTAGAGAGGATAAATGCACAAATCCAAGAGTCTACATAACTTTATGTATTCAGGTACCTATAGACCGCTTCTCAAGTGTTTTGATGTAAATGATCTGTCGCTGAAGTTTTCACGTGGTCTCGATGCGGATGTTGTGAAAATGGCTGTTCTTAGTGATGATTATTCTAAAGTAGGCTACATCTTTGGCTTGTTTTGCTGACTATAAAACGACTAAGTGAAAGACAGAGTAGTTTCGTAATGGTAATATACTACCTTTTCCTTCGCTGTAGTATTTTCATTTTGTCAACAGTGTGGTTTGTCGTATTCAAGTTTTTTAGTGTTATCAAGGCATATTAGAAGTTTATTTCATTGGGAGAGCCTCGTAAAGTAACTGTTCGGTAGACATTGTTACTGGGCTTATTGAAGAAGTTGGTTTTCAGTTCGTGCTGTTGGAGGAAGAACGATATGTTGAGGTGCATGTGGCTTATGGAAGGTATTTTAGGATGAGGATACCAAAATTTGGTCATGATATGGCTTTCTGTCGTGAAGTGAGCGACCTTTACATTGTGGGAAATGGGTAAGTCGATTGAATATATTTCTGGCGATATTTTGTGTAATAATATTCCTCTAATATCTTTTGTAAAATTCAGTTAACTAAATATGAAGTTTGCGTATCAAACTGAAGTCTTGAAACAAGTTTTATCCCCCCTCACTACATTCATTTCTTCCACGTAGGGGACAAATGTTTCGATTCAGGCCTTTATCTACGTGCCTTTTGTCGTATGGGTCAAAAGGAATTTAAAATAGCAAATTCATTTACCCTTACTGTTTCTCTTCCGACACAGCAAATAATATTCTTTTCATTGATTCGTTAAATAATAGGTTATATTCGTTTTGCTTGTTTTCTTTTTTTTTTTTTTTTTTTTTTTAAATGTCAGGTTAATGCTGATTGAGTGAACAAACTCGTGGGAAACGGAGTGATTGGATGAAGAAAACTATTAATATTATTAGTAAACCTGGTGAAAATTATTGTAATTATAGCAGCGAAATTTTCCGCCTGAATTTGGAAGAAGGAAAGTTTTTGGCACCTCTAATAACTTCTTCTTCATCACTAACATGCTGTGAGTTCAACAGTGATCATCATTTATTTATTTGTGGGACCAATGATGGACGAATTGAAGCGTGGGATCATAGGGACGGAAATCGATGTGGCATTCTTGACTGTGCTTTACATTTTCAAGCAAATAACAGGCAATTTCAAGCTTTTCGATCTTCATCACTGTTGTATAGCAACTTGGACTTTGTGTTACACTGATTATTTTTTATAATGAATAGTTTATACTTCTCGCTTGTATTGCCAGTTTCCACATATTTCCATGCAATAATCAAATTCTTTCAGCGAGTTGCCCATAGTGACTTCGATGTGTTTCAAAGATGCGCTTCATCTTGGAGTCGGGACGAGTACTGGTCATGTAAATTTTTGAAATTATTGTCATTCAGCATATCGCAATCAGTTTCTATTTCTGTTCTCCTTTTTTCCAGGTTTTATTATTCGATATTCGATCGAACAAACCTCTGATCATCAAGGACCATCAAACTGGTTTGCCGGTAAACAAAATTGATTTTGTACCGGAACATAATCTTGTTTTGAGTATGGATATGCGTTTATTGAAAATGTGGGAAGAAACAGATGGTAAACCGTTCGCAGCGATCGAACCTGGATCTAATCTAAGCGACTTCTGCCGGTATCCTAACTCTGGTGAATTATTTACTTAGATATAAAGTAAATAATTTTAACATAAATACATCGTTTTTACTAAATCCCGCTGCAATTCTCTACCTATTTTTATATCACTATAGTTTTATTATCGATCAGAAAATCATGTACATACATATTTCAGGCCTTCTATTTTTTGCTAATGAAGCTCCTAAAATGTTGCAATATTTTGTTCCGGCTATTGGTACTGCTCCTAAATGGTGTTCGTATCTTGACACAGTCACGGAAGAATTAGAAGAAACAGAACAGCCTGCAGGTATACATGCAATTATCACTTTATATAACCACACTAATTAAGTATTTTCATGCTGTGTCCACCACTTTTTTTTCTTTTTTTTTTTTTTTTGGTTTTTCTCAAAACTCTCATTACGTTTCGCGTAATTCTGTAATACGTTTGAGTGTAATTTTATCTTGAGATTTTCTCAATATCGTCCACTTTCATCGATGTTCGTTACTTATTTTTTTAGTATATGATGATTACAAGTTTGTGACGAGAGATCAGCTTGAAGAAATCGGTCTGTTACATCTTATTGGAACTAGCCTTCTGCGTGCATATATGCATGGGTATTTCATTGATATCCGATTGTACAATAAAGCAAAAACATTCATGCAACCACTGGCATATGAAAATTATAAGCAGAGAAAGGTAATGCAGATATAATTTCATCTCATCTGAGCTTATGTGCGCTTTGGTACTCCAGTATTATTTTTTCTTCTTAATAACACGCAGTATATATTTCAGTGCAATCGTAATGCTGTCAAACTTTTAATTTTTTCTTTATTTTTATCTTTGCAGATAATGGAAAAAATTGATGAAGAACGTTCATTGTCAACTGCAAGCAAGAAGTCAAGAAAGCCGAAGTTACCAAGCGTGAACAAAGAATTGGCCGCAAAGCTGTTAGCTTTGATGGAGGAAGTGAAAAATGTTGATAGGAAGATAAAGAAAAAGGTTTTCTTAAAGCCCATTTTATTTCATTTTTTCTTAGAAATATCAGCCAGTGATACCTGTGTTGCACAATGTTGATGTCTCTTTTAGGACAAGGATGCGACTTCCATATTATCAGATGAACGTTTTGGCTCTCTATTCACAAACCCTGATTTTCAAGTTGATGAAAATAGCGAGCAGTTTCAACTGCTTATCTCAACTATGAAAAAACTAGGAGGGGAACGACAGAAATTGTCGAAAAAGGATGATGGTAATGCAAGCAATAACAAGGTTATACATTTAATTTAATTCATCCAAGTTTGTAAGTTCCAATTATGCTTTATTTCATATAATTCAGAATAAATAGAGTTAATCTCATATTTGCTGCTGTCGTAAAACAGTTTTTATCACGATTTAATATTCAAGAAATGGGCATGTCCTTCTTCGTTTCTGTTACTTGTTGCTGTAGAAGTTAACATTCATGTCATATATATATATATACTTTCCAGTCAGAAATACAGAGCGCAGATGATCTGGACAGCTATGAAAGTACAAGCAGCGCTAGCAGCAGGAGTAATGATGAAAGTTCCACTGAAATTGATGATGAGGAAGATGAAGAAAATGATGCAATAGGAAAACTGTCTGTGAGTCTGTTTAATCTGTACTGTTTAGTTTGGTAAAAATCTGTAATAAATAGATTAAGTCTCGAATCAGCGTCTTTCTAGTGTTCATCACATTGAATCGATCTTCACAATTTTTGCTCCAAAATAAACATCTTTTAGGTGATCAATGATGAGGAAGGTAGTGATGACGAAGAAATGCAATCAGCAGTGCTGGAAAAGCGGAAAGTTATGAAACCAAAAGGTTTTGACTTAATCGAATCAGATATCGGTGAAGATATTGTACAGTATTTGAAACAGAAGAAGGCTGATGAAGATGCTGCTTCATTTTTTGCTCAGGTTCATTTTTGTCTCTGCTTTTGTTTTTGTAATCTGTTGTTCTCATCTTTACATTGGAGTTTTTTCCTTACCCAGAAGACGGATAAAGTAAATGATCTGGCCCTAAAAAATGGAATTAAAAACTAAGTGAGACGAATTTTTTTTAAGACGGAAGCTGAAACGATGGGTATGAAACGCAAGGATTCATCAGAAGATGTGGGCGGAAATGAACAATGCATACCATTTGGTGGGCTGCAAATGACATTTAAAATGAAAACATGTGGGTTGGCTGCAAAGAAGAGATGTTTGGCAAGTAGAGAAAAGCAACATTTAGCGGAAAGAAAGGAAGTTAGACGAGGTGTAAGAGGAATAACCAAAATGTTGGGAAAACTTCCCATACGGGGGGGTTGTCGATGGAAAAGACCTGCTGAATAAAGTGATTCGACATTTATGTGACCATTTGAATATTTGTTACATGTGACTTATAATTCTTTAATTTTTTTTTACAGAGAACCGTAAATGTGTTTATAACAACTATTGTGAATGTACTTAAACTTTTATTGTCTTATCATTCTTTGATGCATTGTTAAAGGCTCTTGGAAACAGATTTAGATCCTCAAACCGAGGAAATAGATGATATGGGTAGTGAATAAGAGATGAAAGGATAGCAGTGAAACGCGCACGTAAAAGTAAACTTTAATACAGTTTTTACGGTTTTAGGATCAATATGTTTCACAGAGAACAACTGTAACACAGGTAACATAGTTACAGCATCAGATATATTGGCAGTATTGCAAAGAATATGTTCTGTTTTACTGTAACAAACATACATTCCATAAATGTTATGTAAGTAAGTTGTACTTACTACAACTTATTGAAATTTCTAGCATTTATTATACTACGGTGAAGATTATTTAATGTGAGAGATGAAACAGAGCACCAGTACGGTAAGTATTAAATTCAGCTGACAGACAACATACGGCTTAAGAAAATAAATTGAGCAAATGGATTTGAAGTCTCGTGGGGAAAAATAAAATATAGGAAAATAATCTGTGGAACTTTCTTAGAAATTCATATGTTAGATTATGAGGAATGAGGAGAAGCAACCATAATATCTTGTTCACAACCCTGAAGGTCTTAGAAATTAGGACGTATATTAACGAAATTTTTTGACTTGAAGAACTGGTTCCCTGAGATATATAAATCGAAAGAGCAATAAAGCACGGTTTGATGATTATCGACAGAACTTGAAACCAGTAACTCCTATCCGACTCCTCGATGTCTTAGGAAGTTGCCAGGTAGTGGATAGGGAGGAACGAGAAGAAAACTAAAGAGGCGAGTCGAGGCGTGTGCATTTTGTTACTCTTGAATGCACCTTGACTACCAGTTTTCAGGATCTATTGAAAACTTTAAGGAAGTAGGTTGTTTGGCATTTCTGGACTAAATATGGCCAGCTGTTTCAAGCGTCGATTTCTTGTAGAACTCTGTCAATTTGTGCGACTGCTGCCAGGCTTTCCCGCCATTCGTCCTCATCCAAAACCTGCTCTATTGTTTCTGTTTACATTTGACCGATGAGTGATAAAAAACGCTCACTAGGTTATTAAACAGTCAAAATCTTCCTTTTTCGCCTGTTTTTCCCTATTAGTAAAGTGGAAATGGAAATCATGCTGGCTGCAATAGCAATTTTAATTCTCGTTATCGTGACAAATTTGTTCAGATACTCCCAGCAACTGTCTTTTAATGTGTAAAATATAAGGCGTTTATTCCTAGTATGAAGCGTGGGACAGCTTGGCTGCATGAAAGTATGCCAGTGCAACCAATGCTATTATAAGTCATCCACAATAAGCCATCTTTCAGCTGGCATTCTTGGCGCTTAAGCTTCTAAGGATTTATTTAGGAAGGATGTTCCACATCATAATCTAAGAACTTCATTACAGAAAGAAAAGAAACCTTCGTTGCAGTTAGCAAGGAGTCACGGTCGGTTTGAATTGAATGATCCTCATAAATTCGACCACCTTCATCCGATGCGACGTAGGTTATCGGGCGCAGTTCACTCACTATCACCTCGCTATATTTTATAACAAATGCAATATATCATACAAGAACCAAAATTACTGGTGCAGATATCCTTGTAAACATATGTTTTGAATTAATTCAAAATAAACATTACACTTACACTGGACTGGTGATAGTGAAATTGTCCTTCGATGAATATTTCGAGGTGCTGTTTTGTTGTAATGATGGTGGTGCAGCAATATTGATTGGCATGATGTGGCTTGAACTGTTCGGCATAGTGTGGTTTGAGGTACTCCAGTAATCAGACGAAAAGACGTTATCTATATGCAATGTATCGGTTATGGCCAATGGTGGGGACCACTCTTTTCTTTTCTTCTGTTTTCGTTCTTAAATCATTGATTTTTATTTTTAGTTAGAGTGAACGTAGTGGTATTGCTTAAATTATACATATTTTCCAAATGATTCAAAAAGTAGTTTTTTTTTTTTTTTTGAAAATTTCCTATATGACTCAGGCCAAAATACCTTTCCAATAAGATAAAAGTTTCGCAAGTTGATAATTTCTTCTTATGCATGCAATTGCTTCAGCTGTTTGTCCTCCATTATTGAGCAGTCGTGGTTCAGCACCATTTTCCAGTTGAAAAAAAATGATGTTAAAATTATCGGCCATCAACAAACAAAATAGAAATTTTTGAGAAATACTAATAAAATATTAATATTATGACTGTTCTATTATTCATACTGTTTTTTTTTTCTTTTTTTACAGTAGTGTTATCACTTATCAGAGATATATGGATCTGCAAAAATAGGACCATGATGCTGACCATCAAATTATGGTCATCAAAATGGAGTGGTAATATGACTGCCACAGCTGCAGTATGCTTTCCTACTTAAAAGTTTCATTCAAGCTATTTGTTCCTCCTAATTTTCGAATTTCTTTCAAATCGTGATACCACATAAATTCCACTTCCTTTTCATTCCATGCCTTTAGGAATGCCGCTGTAAAGGGACTATGGACAATAGGACTATACTGGAGAAAAGCACCTCTGATCAGTACCTTAACAGTTTCAATATTCATTGCTTCTCAGCTTTGTCTGATCATCCGCCACTTCCTTTTTCGCTGGATCAAAAACGCTATTGAATACTTTGATTATTTTAAGAGATGTATTTCGTGGAGTACAAAGAAAAAATACACTTACAAAATGATTTTAAAACTAACCAAATACTGTGCGGCATCAGTGTGATTATTAATGGCTGTAAGATGAAGCGGAGTATTACCACGTGAATCTCGCAATGCAAGTATCTGTCGTCGACGTTTATGCGATATGGTATGAAGTAAAATATACAATGCAGCAACGCTTCCACTATCTAAAAGAATTGCTATGCCAGATCATTTCTTAAGTAAATACTTAGTTGAGGTTGACATCTATTCATGAATCATTTTAAGCATAAGAACTAATATAAAACAGAACACTTTCAGAGAACGCATGTATTTCCAAAAGCAACATAACTGGTCAAAGTTTAATTCCATTTCAGTCTTCAAGTTCGTCTCCAAACTTTGTGACAAAGTAAGTGACTGCTTTCTTCAGTTGAAGTTGACGTCTTGAGTTACTAATTTAAAAAAGACTTAGGGCTGCTGACATGATTGTATCTCTCATGGTTGTAAAAAAAATTTTCCACAAATATTCTTTTTCACCGTACATTTGAAAATTTTTTGAAAGATGTAACTGTTGTTTTCATTTAATGATTTTAGACTTACATGAAGCGCAATGTATGGCATTAGCGTTATCCTTCGTTCTCCACAAAATAACATTGGCTGCAGAACGATTTATTATCCATCGAACAATATGAGCATGACCAGCGAGACATGCAACATGCAATAGTGACTGTCCTTTATCTGATACTATGCAAATATCTGCACCACCTTTCTCGATCAAAAGTCTAACACAGTTAAAACATCCTCCTTGAATTGCATAGAACACTGGTGTACAACCTGTAGCACTATATTATTATTTCTGGCACTAAGCTCAGAAGAGTGTCCATTTATTTTAAGTGATAAAAGTAATAAGTTGGCGTACAACAAAGAACTTTTAGTTTCCGTTCATATCAGCTGTAGCTACTTTCATTTTTTCATTTACAGGAAAAAATATATACATGTACTAATTTTCCAAAAAGCAGATTCAGGAGGACAAAGATTACCGAACTGATCTCTGAAATTAACCATGCGTCGATCATATTTGATTGCATTACGAATAAATTCAATATTGCCTACAATCTTTTTTAAATTTGTTTACAATCATTTAAAAGAAATGACAAGTTTACATAAATAAAGTGTAAAATTGTCGATGTAAATGTTGTTTATATTAAAGATAAATACAATAAATACAATAAAATTGATTAGATTCTGTCTTTTAGATGGTTACATTTTATAAACGTTACGAATTTGACACTGTTGTGTTGTAATCCAGTGTGTGATAAAATCACTATGATAAGGCTAGGAGGCATTAAAATGTTGGTTGCTATTTATAAAACTAAGATCCTCCGAACAGGAACATTTCGTATTAGAAAATATGAAACGGAAAAATTTCATTAAATTCTCTTACTAAGCTCATTAAGCTCTGATAACCTCAGTTATTATCTATAAAAATAATGTTGCACACCTTTCGCAGCAGCGACATGTAACGGTAACATACGGAAGTTGTTGGGTAACATTGCCAATTTTTTCCCGAATCGTCTTAGAAGCCATAAAGCTAAATCGTTGTTTCCTCGTGCAACAGCAGCCATTAACACTGTAGTACCATTGATATCTCGCTGTTGTGCTCGAGCTAAGACATGTTTCGAATTTCCACTGAACAGTAATTCAACACTTAACGTCTGTCCTTCACCTGCAGCAACGAGAGCCGGATTCTCACCAAATATTGATACAGCATCTTGTGTTGCTGGTGCTTCACGTTGTAGTAAACTAAATATCATGAGGCAATAGTAATAAGTAGTGACAAAAAATACAGCGTTTTCGTTGTATTACTTTGAAAATGGAAAAGAAGAAAAACAAATAGTAAGAGAAACATACTCGATAGCCTGTAAAAAGCCAAGTTTGGCAGCCACATGAAGCGGTGTTTGTCCATTAATGTCGCGTTCTTCCAAGTCTTCCTTATTCATAAGCGTAAGGCATTGTATATGATTAGATCGGACAGCTTTGAATGCATTGTTACAGCAACTACTTGCGGATGAAAATGCATGACGCATCTTAAAACATGCAGGGAATTTAATTATCCTGCTAAGATTTTAAAATTCCCCGTAAATCTGATACGACTAGACTGAAAATATCACTAGCGCTATGAAAGTGGATTATCACTAAGGATGTGAAATTTCTCGTTTTTTAGGATCTCTACATTAATGTAAAATGCTCATCCCTGAGATTTCGTTTAAGTTTAAAAAACTAAGACAAAACGCAAAATCGTTAACTCTAAATTCTAACATGTGGAAATTTGCAATCAGTTTAGTTGGAACAATGTAACAAAACATATAGGGGAAAAAAAAAATACAACAAATTCAGTTCCATTCATTTTTTAAACAACGATCTTTGGAAACACATTGATCATTTCTCTATAGTAAAAAATGATAGATTCTGTTACGACATATAATAATTTAAATGTCAGTGAGGATGTTATTGTCAACAGAGATAATTGAAGTTATTCGTAATAGGTGAGGATAGTTAGTTGACTGCTGCATAACCTTCCAGCAAAACACTCCAAGATACAAACAAAGGTAGCAATAGCAATGACACGTGCTGCGACAGGTTCAAGTACAGTGTTCAATTTTATTGCATTCATCACTGGACTGGTTTCTCCTTCATAGAAAAGAGAATAATATATTGGAGTAGTACGATGTAAAAAGCAAATTGGATTCTTATGTGTTAGATGCCACAACCACACAAAGGCATTAGTATTATTTTTTTCACTTTCTGAAACTCATGACAAAGTCTAGCAGTAATGATAGAAAATGTTTTGTGTGATAATTAGTAAGAGGATAATCGTTCAGTTGGTTGGTAAATTGCATTGCATGTTCTAAAATTTATTTATTTGGGTCAATGGGAACTTATCGTATTTACTGGAGCGTATTAAAATTTTGCATAAGTTTACAAACGTAAACTTCCAAAATAGCGCTAACTTCAAGGAATCAAGCAGCTTTATTTTTTGAATTTGAATTTAGAAACAAAAAAATTTTCTCATTTTAAAATTCTAAGAAAAAATTATTGAAACAAGTTAGAAAATAAATACAATAATATCGCATTTTGAACTATCCTTATTATTTTGTAAAGATTTTAAAAGTTACGAATTTAAACGAAGAGTAATGTGTTTGAACAAAACCTCAAACATTTTCAGTTTTCTCAAAGAGCAAAATGCAGTATTTTTCAACGACGAATTTCAATTCTACTTTCTCAACTAGGAGAGGAAAAACTACCTGACATGTCCCTCTTTCTCTTCTAAATAAATTTCCAGGAATTTAATTTATAAAGATTTGTTAATATTTCCACTTAATCTATTTCCGATCTCAAAAATTTAATAATTACGCAATAGATCTCTATTGAAATCACAAGCATTATTTGGTAATTTGATCTTCTAGTGTTACTTGAATCTAAACAAAACGAAAATTCATTTGACCTTTTTTTGAGTTGATTTTTTTTTTTTTTTTTTTTTTTTTGAGAACGGAGAAGAGGAGGAGAAAAAAAGGATGAGTAATTCGGAATTTGGCCTTGGTTCAGACAATCAACGATTATTACAGCTCAGGCTTGTTCAATGAGAATTCAATATCAAGTAATCAATAATGTTTCACTCTCCAGACAAAACACAATTTTATATTGGATTAGGGTTACCAGAAATATGTAAGCTGATGATGTAGATATATTGATTGATATGTCAGCAAGATGAAAACTTACATAATATTAAAATGAAATTATGCTAAAGATTACTGGTAAGGATGTTATAAAATTACAATTTAAAACAGAACTTCAAAAATTAGGTATTGTTTGCAGATGGATTATTACTGAAAGTGCAATTAGAAAATGATCGGAACGAAGAAAAAACTGAATAAAACGAAAGGAAATAAGTTTAAAATGATAGACAAAAAGAAGTTACTGTAGAAAGCAAATAATCATACTTCTGAAGCAACTTGATTCTTGGATAAACGAAAACTGATGAAGGTAGAAAAGTAAAATAAAGAGGAAGAGAAAAAGGTTACTACTAATATGTCATACATATCCAAATGCGTTACAAACGAAAATCGAGGTATTGTCACATTTCATATGTTATATATCAACGTATGAAAAAATAAGGATGAGCCTGGAAGAATAATTGATCAATTGATGATCGTTGTAATCAGCTGCATTTGATTTCCTCTATGTACATATCAGAAATACTCTATCATCATCGAATGGTAGATTGTGAAATCGACATAGATTTATGAAGGACTGGTTATAAAGCCGATACTAGCACCACCTGTATTAATCATCATCGTCCATAATACACCAATGCCATTAATATGTTTCCATTAACAATACATGACACAATGAGACAGAAGCATGGGACAAACATTGAGACTTCTACATTTCCACGAATCATTATTGTGATCCGATTTGAATGAATTCTGCTCCTCCCACAATGTTAATTTCATTCCTTTCTATGCATAAATAACACATCTCATTCACTTTATAGGGATTGAAACTTTAACATGTTTGTCTACAAATACTCTCATCAAATATGTATACATATATACTCAAATATTGAATATATATTAGATGAAGCTGTAACATCAAATAGAGAAAAGAGGAGGTATTTGTTGTGGAGAAGCGCTTTAAAGCATCAACTTTTGTAGTGTCTAACAACGAGAACCAAGAAGAACTGTTATTTGGTTATTTATGATTCATTGCTGGTACGAAAAGCATTCATTCCTCGTATTCCATAACACTTCTATGAGTTTTGACGGAAGTGTGTGTATCTTTTTAGCATTCACTGGTTCAGAGGGATAAGTATTATTAACTTCTAACATTTTAACATTTTTACTAATTTATATAAACGTAACCTTCCAGGAATACTTGAAATTGACCACTTGTCAGACTATGTTGCTCATCGTAAACATTGGATTGAATAATGAAGATGTGAATGTAGAGGATTGGAGAGGAAAGTAAGCATTGTGTAAAATGATAGAAAAATACTATATAGTTAAAATATTCCATATAAAAGCGGTAACCGAATAAATAGAGGAAATGGGGATTAAGTGAAAATTAAGCCATCTTACTATAAAACGATTTTTTACATTTTTCTGTGATATCACTAAAATCATAAATTTAGTGAGAAATCTAGAGGGCATATTCCTCTCGTTTATTTTCCATTCCCATCTGTTATCTTCTTGATTCCTCTCTGACATCAGCAGATTCGAAGATTGATGTTACGGATAATCCAAACAATTTTTTAGTGTTGCACGAAGATTGTCCGAGAAGATGAAGAGATAAAGAAATTGCCACAAAATAAATCTTTCTATAATATCCAGCAAAGATATAAAACACAGCAAATAATTTGTTGTAACAAAGATTTTAGTACTTTTCTGCAACCGTATCAAGTAGATGACAAAAGTGATTTTTCTGTACAATTGCAAAATGTGAGCAAAACAACCTTTTGCATTCCTCATATGTCAGAGATATGTACTAATATGATAGAGAGCAGACCAATTTAAAACTACTTTTAGAGTAAGGGGAAATTCAGCAAAGCAATATTGACAGTGATATAAACAATGATTGTGTTTACCGGTTAGCAAAGATTGAGGATACATTCTGTTGATCAGGCGGTGGAAATAAATCACGAGACGCTTGTTGACATGTTTGTTGGGGAAACAATGATAAGACCGCAGGTGAGATATGTACTGTCAACAACATTTTATAAATTGCGTAACCTTTCCGAAAACATGAAATATATATCTATTCTGTACAGAAAAAAAGGAATTTCGAGGCGCTGAAAAAGGGAGGGCATTAGGAAGTTGGGCCGGATTGAGTCGAATCCAGAACACAATGCATAAATTATGATGGCACAGCAGCACTGCAAGGGTCGTCATGAGAAATTTAACGCAATTAAAAATCATAGTGTTAACGAGATTGGGAGAGAGCGGGGAAAATTTGAACAATGATAGGAAGGGATCGCAGGCATTTTGCACTGCTTTTCCGGATGATCATATCGGAACAGCTGCTTATTCATTGAACAGATTTGGAATAAGCAATGTATCGTAAACAATACAGCACTTTTGATTGCCGAGAAACAGTGAAGTTCCCTTCAGTGAGGGTCTTGTAATTCTACCACTTCCTAAATGGAAGTTTTTGTTTCTCACTTTATCAGTCCTAATTTGCAAACTACCGATTATATGTATTTGTATTTGGTTGAAGAATGAAGTGTGAAGTGGTGTGTATCACATCGTTTTATGTTTTGATTCGTTAAGTCTTTTAATGGACGATAAGCTTGCTAAGATTTCAAATTCCCAAAAGGCTTCAGTACTTGCTCAGGCTTATATCTTCTTGAGGTTTATCTCGTTTTTATCATCTTGTTTTATAACAAAGGACAAAAAAATATTTGATGTAAAATGTTTTTTTTTTTTTTTTCTAGTATTTCGGCCTATCTTTGCGTCGGAAATCTTTGAGCCACAAATTAATAAATAGTGGGAGGATAGCACGAGCAGATATTGAATTGACAGACATCTCAGAGAGCATTTGCACCAGCTGTATTAGTGAAAATATTTCTGGAGAGAACGGATGCCGCTCCTCACATATCTTTGAATTTGAAATTCCAGAACGCTTAGAGTAGCACATTGGAGAAATATTTGCAAGAGAGTTCAGCCACTGAATATTTCGGATTGGCGGAGTTACGGCAGAATGGTGACCAACGACATGAGGATCGCCCTGGCGCACTTCTCCCTCTACTTTTTACGAAGTAACAGATGCTTCCTTACAACAATGTTTTGCTTAGCAGAGTGAGGGAGCTTCTGCACACCTATTGCATCACATCATCGCACGAAGAGAATGTCCTGTGTTGCAGTTGTTCGAGTCAGCTGGTGATCTTGAAAGTGAGTTGAAGGTGGGGGTGGGGGTGGAGGTAGAGTTGGGGGTGGTTATGTTATCCGTGTAACACCAACATACGTCATTAGGGAATTAATTTTGTGCGCTTCAATCTGGACATCAGGACATTGAGCATTTTCCCTCAGTCAATGTCCCGTTCTATTCTTTTCTCCTCTTTGGACTTTTCATCCTTCTTGTTCAAGAATCCTTGTTACGTTAGTCGTACCACATCTCATCTCATTCGGATTATCTTCCCTCTAATTACGTTTTAAACTTTTATTCTTGGCTCTGAAATTGTTATTGGCAGTTCCATCGGATAAAGAAGACCATTTTATGCTTCAGCATAGTATTTTCCTGTTGAAATTCAGTTATTGGGTATTCAAATGGGCTTCAGATATTAAATGGATGATGAAATAAAAGCAGTTGTTCTTATAAATCGAAGTATAAATGTTCAACTTTTTTGGGATTTCAATTTCAACCCATTTGGAAGCAGAACATAAGGAATATCCTGCCTACATTCAAAACTGATGTTTTTGCTCAATCTTAGCATTCTTTCATTCTAATAAATTTAGTCGGACAGATTCTAATTTAAACTGCTAAAAAAAATAGCCATCTATTTATAAAATATGTTGGAGATAAAGCAGGCCGTAATGACACGCTGAAAATATCCCCCGTTCAAAAAATAATTTTTGTTGCTAGCTATGTTTACATATGAAAATTATATGTTTCGATTCCCTTTAGGAATTCTCAGAGAAGAAGGATTAGCTCAATAATTAATTTTCCGATGCACCACAAAAGGCGAATTCTCAGTTTCTTCTCCATTTTGTTGTTTGTCAAATCTGCAAATGTTGCTTTCAACTTGTAATTAAACAACTGCTTCACAACGAAAATATATTATTCACTCTTTTATTCTGCATTGAAATTTGTATTTCTCTCAACGTGTTTAGATTTGCTTCGATGACTGAAAATTTTAAAAATGAACTTGATCTCCATTAGTCTCAAACTCTACTGAGATAAGGAATGGTGCCGGTTGGAAGAAAGAAGATGTAAACTTTTTAATGAAATTATGCCAATGGGATATCTCGAGCTCACCAAAGTCAGGACATGATCATCCAGAATTTACGTGTAACGTCACATCTGTATTTAAATTCCACGTATTTCGTAGTGGGAAAAAATTCACATAAAAAACATTGAATAAGCAATTTTTTCCAGAAGATGAACAGGAAACGCCATTTCTGATATAGGAGAATGTTGAGGGAATGTAGACGAACGGAATATGAGTGAATAAGTGACAAGTCATCTTTAGCCAGAAGCAAATCACCACCTGGTAGTAAGAACGGACTGATGGAGATTAGAGGAGAGAAGGTGTGGCAGACGAATTGTAGAATATATACATGTATATATATATATATGTACATGGAAGGAATGAGATAGTTAGGCAAGAATATTAGTTTTATTTATTGAACGGGTATAAGTCCGCTTTTTTTTCAAATTTTTTGTTCATTCCTTTCGATTTCAGTGCTGTGTTGTCGTTCTTTAGCTGAAATTCTTGATAGGATTGATTTCAAAATTCTTCTGTTTGTTTAATTAATTTTCATGCCATTTTAATCACCATGAAAAAGTGCATTTACTATTTTAAAAAAGTATATACAAACTTGACTAGAGAATTTCATTGATTCGTAACAGCAATGATCCAACTAATCCGTGCTGTCAATATTTGTAGGACGTGTAGTGTATTTTTCGTCGCTTGTTTATATACAATACAGGTATTAAATTACTTTTATAATATTGCATAATAAATTCTTTAGTTCTCTGTTCATATGTCATCAGTTCCAAACCAAAGTTAATTTCTGATAAGTTTATTTTCTGAAACTATTTTAAACTAATTTGATTGAAATTTTTGAAATAAATATTATTTGTAGAACTTTTTAGGAAATGTATCAACATGAGATTCAATTCTCTCTTAGGTTTCCTTAATAACAATCATACAAAAAGTCGTATATTTCATTCTTGGCTATTATTTTTAGCTACTAGATGGATTGTTTTGATAACGTTGTACAACATTAAATTTGACTGAAAATATCTCGATCGTATTAAGTAGTTCGCATCCATTCAATATGGATTTTCTTGAGAGATTATAATACAATTACAGTATTAGAACGGAGAATGTAAAGTACCACTTGTCAGCAGTACTTATAAATGAAGTATACTTTCACCACAAAAAAAAAAAAAAAAAAAAAAAAAAAAAAAAAAACTAGGAAACGAGTTATACCCGCTTCATAATTTCCGTCATGAATTCAGGATCAGCTATAATGTTACATACATGATGGAATTGCAAGAAGTATGTAGGAAATTTGGTGGTACAAAAAGTGTAAGATTTTATATCAGACAAATATAACGTGATCCGTTTTCATATCTCTTTCCCATTTTTTGTATTCTATAACACGTTTTCTTCTTCAAATAAGTAAACTTATTTCATTGTATTTTCTTTCAGTCAACTTAAAACTGACATCTATCGGTAAAACGATGCTTCAGAATAAAAAGGACAACTTTAAATGATTTCAATGGCAATTGAAAAGTAAAGGATTACAACAAAAGTTGATTGTTTTAGGATGGAATAGTATACTTAAGAACAAGAAAATAATACCCAAAAAACGAGGAAAATACTCATTTGTTTCAAAAAGATTGGTCGGAACTAATTTCCAACTCCTTAATTACAATTAAAGTTTTTTTTGTACTTTTTCGAAAAATAGTAACCATTGAATACCATAACTGAAATAATACGACTAATGAATAGCTCATATTTTTTAATCAAAAATGTGTGTGCAAATATAAAAAGACTTCCATCTCTATATGTAAATCGGTAAATTCCTGTTATTCTCAATACCTCCAATATCTCCAGTAGAACCTACAAAACAATTTTAGTTACGAACTTTCTGATTGCTTTTCGAAATTTATTATCATATCCATGTAAAGAACCTCAACTTTCTCGATAGTAATAAAAATTATGCCTGCATGTGTATTTAATGTGAGAGAGCAGGAAAGACTGAAAAAAACATACAAAACTTTTTCGTAAAATCAGAAACTAAGATTTTACTATATTTCTTATTATCTTTATGAATTAATTGTAACGATTTCTGTAAGAAAAAAAGGATTGATTATTTTTGAAGTGACTGAGTAAGTTCAAAAAAAAAATTCAGAATCATTTTTATAGATTTGATACTCTTTCGTTATGCATCGATGTCTACAATTTGAGCTATTAGAATTTTTTTATACCGTAATCGGTTAAAAATTTCATTCATCTAAATATGAATCTATGAGCAGCATCCTGAAGAGGTATTTGACATTTTTAAGAGAGAATTTATCGCTTCTATTTAAGCTAAATTTCATTTTTAAATAATGTCTAAAACTCTGAAACATTTATCAACTATCCCAAAATTTCTAGTTCTTTATCAAAAGAACCGCAACTTGTGTCGGAATATGTAAAATGGTTTTTCATGGCAGTATTCTGCACAAACATTTTATGAATCACTATTTAACGTTATGATCTGAAATTTCGTTTGCTCATTTTCTACTTAAAATTTCATCTGCTATAAGAAACAATTAATAAGGAAATCTACCCGTCTAATTACAAAATTTTTCATCTATTTTTACCCGCAAAGTCATTTTAAAAGATTATATCCCATATCATTTTGCACCAATAAATGCATATTAATTTTAAAAATGCTGCAATTAAAAAATTATTGAGTGAAAAGGAAGAAGAAAAATGAGTGTGACAGACATGGCAGATTCGTTTTTTATATTTATGATCTAAAATGACAGCTGATTTAACTTCATCTCTCATTCAGTGCTTTTCAGCAGATGTCTGGTTACTTTTTTTCCGCATTAAAAAGTTTTCACCAAAAGATCATTTTTCACCAAAATTCCTATCATAACTCAGAAATTCTAAAGCAGTTACAATTGCTAGTAGCTTAACGAGAAAAAAGGATGAATGAACAAGAGAAGTAATACATATTCGAAAAACAACTCTATTAAGAAAGTCCTTAACGAGCCTCATTTTTGCTATTGACTATCGGCCTCATTGTTATATTTATTCATTTCTTTAGAAATTAAGCATTTCTGAAATAATGAATGCAAAAATTTCCTCACTTTCAAGAGATTTGTTTTTTCTTCTTTTCATTTAAATATATTCGATTCGGAATGTGCAAAAACTATTATATTTGAACAAAGAGCAGAATGCCACTATGATTATTTAATTTCTTCTTGCTAATACTGGCAAGTAATTAAAAATAAATTGAAAACCTTTCAAAACCCAAAATTTTAGAAATCTTTTTGCAATAGATGGAATAATCAATGCATGAAGTGGAAGAAATGCGCATTTAATAGTTTTATATTTTTTGTTCCAAAAGGAAAAAATCTCCAATTTGAACAATCAAATAGATAATGCTTAATTTTATATATGTTCCATGTATTAAGTAAAGATTCACATCAATTTTACTCCAAAATCAAGAAATTTTCATTAGATTTTAATAAAGAAAATTAAAACGCACATGCAAAATTTTATATATTTTTATCAGTTCATATTCACTCAAAAATTTTACTTATTGCATTTAAACTGCGAATTTTCACAGATTTTCATTTTTAGTAAATCAGATAAGAAGCATTTCATGGATTCATCCTTAGATGATAATATAAGATAATGCATTATTACGGGTGTCCGTCCTTTTGTGCATCAAATGAAAAAGTTAATTTACTACTTATTGGTGCTATTTTAGTATTCAACAACAAACCGTTTGGCGTTAAATTCTATCCGAATTTTTTTTTTCTTTCTCTCATCCATTTTGTTGGAACAACAGCGAATGAAATTAATTTTGTTAAAAAAATGATGAATGCTTCGTCAACTTTTTGATTTCTACGTTCACAGTTACTTTTCAAATCTAAATAGACTTATTATTTACGCGACTTTATTTTGCGCTTCTTCTTTGCTGAAGATTATATGTCCATCCATCATTTTTCTTTTATTAAGTCAGGAATATATATTAATTTTTTGTAAGTTAATGCATGAATACAATTAATGCTAAACGAGCACATTACATTTCCAAACGTTTGGAGGTGTACCTAATTCAAAATTTCTATTTACTTTCAATTGAACTATGGCTTCAGTATAATTTACTATAATTCACTGAGATATTGCTTTGTCGAATACAAGATTGCAAATCTGGAAAAAGGCAAAATTTAATGAATAGATAATGATGATGCATTTTTCAACCATAAGCGGAAATGCAGGCCCAATATTTCTTGCTCTTAAAAACCGGAAGTTTCAAGGAAAATTCTTTGTCCTTTATTTCGTTAAATTCATCTTCAAGGAAAGATGAAGTTAGCGAAACAAAGAACAAAGATTTCGTACAAAGATTTTTTTGACGAAATCTTTAAAAAAAAAATCCTGCCGCTCAGAAAATGTCAACATTTTCTAATTATGATAATATCTTCAAAAACTTATACCGTCTTGAAAGCCACACTTTATATACTTCTAAAAGTTGTGATTCTAGCAGTGCTATAATCATTTGAAATATTTGCAAGAGAAGTTAATAGCATGCAATTGTCATTGTAACACTTTAAAAAGATATTTTAAGATGAATTTCATGTGAAAGTTGCAAGTTTTTGCTTATTTGTATGTGTATAATCCTACACGTTGGTCCTGTAATTAATTTTTATTCCATTCATACCTAAAATACTTCAGTGATTCATTTCCTTCGTTTTGCACTGCTAATAACATATTTCCTGCCTGGAATTATATTAGTTTATTGTCTTCTATGGATTTCAGTTTTGTTGTATCCTGAAATCATACTTTCATCGTCATTTAAGCTAATGAGTAGTAACCAAGTTGTCGCAAAATATTTCAAATCTTGTTATTAGTTTCTGATCACTTTAAATCTTTGATAATTTTGTAGTCAAAATGGCAGTGATTCGTGCTTATCGCTTTCTTTCATTTAAGAAATGTTATTAATGTCTGATAAAATACTAAAATAGTGAAGCTTTGTAAAAAAAGATTTCCGGTTTTTCAGAAAAAAAAGTTCTGTAAAATTGCAAATAAAACACTATTGGGAAACATGAAAACTAGTGAAATGCTGAAAAGTGCTTTTTGAAATGTATTATGAATAGCAAAAGAAAACAATCGCCGACGATATTTTCAAATGATAGAAATTAATGAGATCGGCAATAAAATTGCTAAGACTTAATACTGCAGTAAGTTGAAAATAAAAGTAGGATTCGATTTCTTCTAACGGCGGAATAGAATTATATGGTAGGGGATTTGTTGTCGCAACTATAAAAAATACAAATCGTCACAGCAGTAAAAAAAGAAAGAAAAATCTGAAATGATATATTTATTGAGAATAAACCATGCTTCTTATTCTGTAAAGTAAAGTACATTTATCATTTCGTACAAAGAGAGTTGGAACTTTATGTCAAGCTGTAAATTATGAGAAGATAATGTTTAACTGTTGGGAAATCCGATGAAAGTGCAAAAAAAAACAAAAGTTATAGCAGCAAAAAAAGCCAATTTTTGCTAAAAATTTTAGAATAACTTTATGCAAATTCTAGGCAAAACAAAAAAATAGATGAAATCGATCTAATTGATTTCTATCATTTGAAGTTTTCTTTTTTGATATTTTTAGGCCTTTAAAAATCAAAAATAAAATTGACATAATAGTAGGATTAAAGCTAATTCTTGCGAAGAATTTGAAACTAACTTAAGCAACAGCTATATACGACCAAATAATTTAAGCAACACTTTTGCATCCTATTTCAACCCTTTATCTTACTTTATGCTCCTTTACTCCCTTTCAATTTCTGCTAAACTTCCCACTTTGTCATTCAATCTGCATCGCTAATGAAGTACTTAAAATAGCACTTTCTCTATCAGTTCCGCATTCTTTTTACGATTTGGATAAGGAAAGCTGAATGTCGTTCTCTCCGATATTTACTACTATTACTTTCATTAACGCGCTCTGATGATCAAGCCTATTGATTGAATCCACTTATGCCGAAACAAAGAACTGCAAGAGATTTTTTTAAAAAAGAGCAAGAGAGGCCAATGCGATACATACCGACTCATTCATTTTGTCCCTTCAAATCGCTTACTCAATTTAACAGAAAATAATCTCTGGTAAGTTCATAACTAACTGGTACTATTCTACTTGAGCAAATTATCCTGCAATGAGATAATTTACTTAAATTTTCCACGGATCCAAGATTATTATTATTTTTTCCAAAATCTTATTTTACAATAATTTAACCGTCACATAATACTGTGCAAAAATTCCGCAAAAATCTATTCCAGACATTTCATTTGCCAAGTCTCCTGGCAATCTCCGGTATATCCCTAAAGTACCAGAAATTTGCAGCTTGAGAATAAAAAAAATCCAAAATTCTCAATTATCAAATTTTCTTTTTTTTGTTGTTGCTCATCAGAAGCAACTGAAATTTTGTTCTTAGTGAAAATACTCATTTCTTGCATTAATTTCAGAGTGGGATAAAAGACAGGCAAACCATTAAGCAAAATAGCTTAGTTAAGACATAATTTTTCAAAAAAACTGGGATTTTCCGCACAAATAATTTTTCTTCATGTTATTTTGCCTTCAAAAATGTGTGAGTACGAAATATAGTTTCTCGTACATTTATTTTAGTTGGGAAATTTGATCATCATTGCCAAATTTTCAACGGAAATCGGATCCTCTGATGTTGGTGTAATAAGAAAAGATCGATGATGAGAGAGGTGAGCCAAGTGTGGGAGAAGGAAAGAAGACTAGATTGAGAGGAAGATCAATTCTTTTTCAATCCGAATTTTTTCGATTTGAATGCTATGGCACTAATTAGGAAAGAGATCATCTCATTGAATGGATTCCAACATCAGAAATTGTATTTTGCAGCATTCGAGCATTCTTCCCTTCTTTTTAATATCTTTAATATCTGATCAATCTTTGGCCTTCCTGTCTCATCTTTTATGCAGAAAGAAGTAATGATGCTTAATAAATATTTTGAAATTCTTTTAAATTTAAAATTAAAAGAAGGAAGACTAGATCGAGGGGAAGATCAATCTTTGAAGTTTGCACATTACATGTCATTTGCGTTCACACTATAGAACACAGATCTAAAGCAACAAGTCAATGTTTTAGTATGAATTTCTTCTTTTTTTTTTTCGTTTCTATGAGATCGAAGTCAAATTCAATCCATGCTATGTACTACGAATGAATACATTTACTTCAAAGTGGAAATGGATAGCTAAACAAAAAAAAAAAAATCCTCTAAATACCATCAAATCGTTGATGGTTGCACCATCTAACAACCTATTTCTGCACATTACATGTCATTTACATTCGCACATCAATTTTCATGCTTTCTCCAATTTTTAAAGAATTCTTCGCTTTTCTTTGAATTTGGGGAAAAGAATGTTAGTGTCCAAGGCTGTTTGAAATTAAAGGAAAATTTTATGAAGTTTTAAATTATGGAAAACGTTCCAGTGAAACTGTTCTCGATAAAATGCGATTGAGACGGTTGATCTAGTCACTTCACCTTGTGAATCCTTATCTTTCGTAAACTTACACATTTTTGGTTCTTATAAGTACTTACATAAATTTAAACTTAGTAACAATTTTAAGTCACTACTTTGCAAAAGACTATTGAGACTCTTTTCTATGCTTTCCGTAATACAAAAACTCTCTTTTTAACAGTTTTTGATAACTGTTGAAAGGATTTATGATTTTTCTTTATTTTTCATTGTTTGTCGTAATTTTGTATCCTTGCGAAATATTATTTATGCTAGAAGAATATGCACATTATTTTTGTTTGTGCGGAATAATTTTTGTTTTTGTGTCCTTACTTCTGTTTGCATAGAATAATTTAAGGTAAACATTAAGCTGGGAAGCACTGATTCTTTCTTTCAGCAATGCTGACGAAATGTCTACCGCAAACATTCAGTAATATTTTTGATCGACTTACATTTAAATAACACTCTTACATGAAAAATTCGTATACAATGCATCAAAGCATTATTTTTTTCTGTTCTGTCATGTCACCACCGATTATCACAAGTTTCTCAGGAATGAATGAAAAGGGTTCAAGTGTTTATACCGATCAGAAAGACTTTGTGTAATTAAAATGAATATTTTCGAAAATTCCCATTAACCAGTAACTCGAAGCTGCTTGATAACTTTGCTTATACTTCTGCGCAATTTGCCCTCTTCTTCCTTCTCTTTTTTACAAGATCCTATCTCTTGTCGTCTTTCTTTCCGTATCACATTGCTCTATTAAATGCTTATGACATTTTTGGATGCTGATAAATTTACTAAAGAAAATGTAAGAAGTCTCAAATTAACTGTTGTAATTCAACTAAAATCAAGTATTTGATAAACTCAAAAGAAAAAAGAATGAACAAAACAAAACAAAAGAAAAAAAAAAGAATTTGGCTGCTAGTCAACGAGGAAGATCGAAATTGGGCTATAAGTAGCTTACTTCGGAGACATAACTTTGGGTGACCGAAAGGTCCAGTTAATATCTCAGAAATCTTGCTATTTACATCTTTCTACTGGTCAGAAAACTTATATACACCTAATCAGTGTTAGGGATATTTGCACTCTTTTTGAGTGGCATATCCTGATATGATGACGTGTCGCCTATTTTTCTAATCGCAACATTTTTTACTTCACGAATCACTTATCCCAAACACTGCCATGATACGACGCCTGAAATGGATAGCTAACCGCCTTCAAAATGAGTTCATTGTCAAATTCTTCCTCACAATAATTTCGTTTACGATTATCCTTACAGGTATTTTCTTTTTTTGGAACGTAAAACAGATCAAGTCAGAAAAAAAAAAGCATGATCAACTATAAGTCGATTTCAAATGTTGTCAATGAACGGATCAGGAATTTAGTTGATGAAGTTTACGAATCTTAGAGAAGGTATGATTATTTTATTCATTTGTTTGTTCGTTACAATGTCTAATTATTCCATTGCCGGAAAGACGAATGCTAAATATTTTCACGTTTAGTATTTCGTATAAAATACATACTAAACTTACCAAATGAAGAGATAAACCTTTTCTAGTCAATTTAGAAAAGAAAAAATGGGAAGGTCAAGAAGAAAAAGATATCCATCCATAAATATGTGAATATGAAATTTAGTTATGCTTTTCTGAGATTCTTCTTAATATTGTTCATATGTACACTGCAGTTTTATTAATACCTGTTTAACTGAAGTGGTTAGACATATTTATTCTTAGAAATCAGATTTAAAAAATATGAGATAAGCAATGCTTCAGTAATCAACACCATCTACACTATCCATTTTTTTCAGCGAAAAAAGTAGTGCGACAGTCCTTGTCTTTGAAATAACTTTGCAAGTAATTTGCAGATTCTTTCAATATTTCCAGAGCAAAATTTTCAAAATCCAACAAATATGCTTGTGGAATAAACTTTTTTGTTTCTTTTTGAGAGTAATTTTTCTGAATCTATTCATCAGGATCAGAGTGTGAAAAAAAAAAAAAAAAGAATAGTTTGTACTTGATACTGCATACATGCCATAATCGAACGCCAATCTGTCACTTGACTAATATTTACTCCAATAAGCAAACTGCAAACAGCAATATCTAAAAAATTATTTTAACGTAGTGAGGCACAATAAGATTTCATCATCTCGAAATGGCGATCAGTTTCTTTCGAAATACGTAATATTGCAAGATTTCAAATATGTTAGTATGAAGTTTGGACAAAGAATACTTGCAGCTTGTTTGTAGTAAATTTCTACCATTTTCTGATTCCTATAAAACGAGAAATCTAATGAAAAGCAAGCACATGAAATATTTGTTTTCCATCAAAATTTAATTAATTCTTTCTTATTTTTCTACCATATACATATTGTTTGTGTAATCCATAGCTGTAATAGCTTTACTAGAATGAGTGCACACTGAATCTCGGAATGCGTATTAGTCTTCTGGTATCACTTGTGGTAATTTTTTTAATGAATAAATTATCGTTTAATGAATTCAATTTTCTTGACAGCATAATTCACTAAATTTATTCTTTCTTTAGCAGAAGTTGAATGAAGCACATCATTGATTTTATTATATAAGGTATGCAATGCATCCATCGACTGCTATTTGTGTCGTTTAATTGCTCATTTTTAACTTTAACTTCCAGGAAATCATATCAGTCATTTTCATTCAATTTATACAGATGCTTCGATGTCGTCGAGCAGTCATATCACAGCTAAGATTTTCTGGAAGTTATCTTTTCAAATAAACTTATAAAATCTGTAAACAAATACCAGCAGTTGATGCATCCCACATCTCAATTAATACATTATAATGATGTTAATGCTGTAGAGAATGAAGTTTCATTTCTGTTTCTTAGGCAACAAACGCTGAGGATTTCACCATCAGAAATTATGATGAAATAAATCCTCAGTCTGATTCAGGTCAGCTGCAACTACTTGTCTCGATTTTCAACTTTCTAATTTTAGCTCACTTTTATCAATTCTATGATTTCCTACTGTCTCATTTCAGACTATTCCATGATTTCATTGATTTCTATCTCTTCTTTTAAGACTTGTTTACAAAATATTGATGATGACATTGTACTCATTAAAATGAAAAGAAAAAAAAAAACGAGATATAATCATTTATTCTACCGTTCACTTATTTTCCGGAAAAGTTTCGTGCAAAGCTTGCTGTATGCTCCTTTTTGTTTAGAATGAAACCAATCTGGAAGTAACATTATTATTTTTTAAACTGTATGGAATATTGTTAATTTCTTTGAGTCACTGAAAACAATTCTTTATTCGTTCCGGTTAACTTTTTTCTCGTTATACATCACAATCATTCTTATCTATTTCCACTCGATTATATTACGTATCAATGGTAATGCTTTTCAATACTTTTCTTCTTTTTTTTTTGCGATCGAGTAATTAAAAATTTCAAGATATGTTTTGTGTTTTGGATAGATTCGTCTAGGTGACAGTTTCATCTAATCCTACATTTTTCTTTAAAAATTTCAACTTTATTTCTAAATTAAATATTTATGCTTTTTCCATAAGATATACAGCAGAGTGTACTACCAAAAATTTTTAAGAAATTTCGTTGTTAAATATGTACTCGGTTTGTTGAATTCGGAACCTCTTTGCTGATGAGTTATTTCGAAATGTCTTACACTAAGCAAATCTTCTAAAACTTTTTCCTGAAAAACCTTGCATGGAATTTTTTATAAAGTTCCGGATATTCTGAAAGCAACTGAGCCTTTGATATGTTATTAACATACATCAAGCATTTTTGGCGAAGTTATTGTGGCCAATTCTTGCCAGGTGAATTGCGGTTATAGGATACTTATTGAGAAGTTTAGGTAAAGGTAGTCTAATCTGAATATCATCAATAATCATCAATAAGGAACCGACTTTCCGATGAAGATCGGTTTAGGAAGAACTTAGCTACTAGAATTCATTTTTATGGCATCTCCAAATAAATGTCAAATATAACCTATTAGTTAAGCATTATTATCCGGCAGAGGATATTGAAGAATTCCGTCCATGTACCAACGATGTACCTCTTCATGAATTGTTTCACGCTATCTCCACGACATGATGAGGTATAAATGGACAGTGAAACAGCAACACCTTGTTATTGTCATTTATAACTCGTCAGGTTATAGTATCAAACTTTGATATCGAACATATCACAGATAGATACACTCTGCATTTACGATACTCGATTATATAACCGTAGGTTTTTTTCCATGCTTTTTCAAATGAAATACGTATTTGTCGTTGGGGAACATTCGCGATAACCATATTAATTAATTTTAGTGGCTCGCAAGTTAGTCATTTTCAGAAAAGCTCGCAGTATTTTAACCGCATTTCGTTGATTAGAAAAATTTATTTTTAATGGGCATTTTTATATGTTTGGACATAAATTTGAAATGTAAATGAAGGTACAGGAAAAAATTAGTGATAAGAAGAGTTGAAGGGGGATCGGAAATTCTTCTCTGATAATTTATAAGAAATCACTCCGCCTATAGCATCTGAACCTGGCACTGTCGTCGATGTTCCCATGCTCTACTCTTGGAGATAATTGCTGCGTTGTTGTCGACCTATTACTTTATTTAATGAACTGTTAGGATTTCTTGAAATTGCACTTTTTCAAAGGGATGGACTAACTTGCTAGTCAGAGTAGGCTTTTTTTCGAAACAAACGGCAAAAATTGTATTGGTTTTGTCGTCATTACTGTTGATCACCTTTAAATGAAGAATGGCATCAATTAAATTGAGAAGATTCATTTCACACTCCGATACACCTCGATGTATCTCCCATGACAGCTTTTATTTTTCGTTCCTATAGAAACGAATAGGACAATACTGAACAAGACATGCGTATCAGCCAAGTCCCATTCTATTTTTTAACAGCAAGATGCAAAACCCTATGGATAGCTAACACAACTGGCAATAAATGTATAGACCAAAATTGTATATACTTCTTTCATTATAGTACTAATTATAAATTTCTTTTTAAGCATTTCATAAAGTACGAAAAATTAAGTCAGATATAAATACTAAAGTAAACTAATGTCTGCCGTAATTTTTCTTTTTGGTGCTGAGCTCAGTTATACAAACATTCTTTTGATCAGACGATACATAGATATTCATGAAAATGCTAGAAGACCGCGTTTGTGCAATTCGAATCATTGTTTCCGTGAAATCGAACTTTTCCTCGGACCATTTATATCCATAGACCATAGGCTAGGCACCAGAGTACTCAGTGGCCTTAAAATCTTTGCGTACTGGTAGCACTCGAATTTAATCCCATTCAGCAAGCAATTTTATAAAGGCATTAGAAGTTGTTGTTTACTGATTAAACGTGTAGGGAAAACCATTATAATTCAGGTTAACAGTCACAAAAGAGAAAGTCTTCCGATCCAAAAAAAGTTTTAAAATGAGTTTGGCATCAGTGAAGGAAGAGTTTTATAAACTAAACTGTGATTAACGATAGCTTCTCGTTCTTCACTTATTAATTACTATGTTTTGGTTTAATTACAACTGTGATGCAAACAATTCAGCTTTTCATAGGACTCCTTACTTTATATGATGAAATAATTCATCCATTTCTCAATTACATCCATTCCTAACACTAATTACTTAATTTCATCCTTGATTTTCTTCTTTTTTTTCGATTAAAATGTAAAAAGATGGCATTTTACATTTTGGTTGTTTTATTTGATTATGTCATTGTCTTAACTATTAAGACAAGAATGTAATGATCAACAGAAGAAATCGAAGAAAGAACAGCTGCTCATTATCGTTTCCAACTGTAGGATCACGAAATGAGATAAACAGTGACAACGTTTACTCTGTTACAAATGAAACTTAAGATGAAGAGTGTAATTGAGCACTCATGCTCATCAACCTTTCAGAAATTTTGCAGTTCTAACTTCCTCCCATTAATTTTATTACTGCTCAATCGTGCAATTTCTTCAAATGATAGCTTTGTGTACAGCTCATGAAGTAAATTTGATTAACTTCACAAAGTAATCTATTAAGCATGAAAGTGGAGTGAATTACCTTCTTTTTCACTATAACTACCTTTTAATCAGTTATTACGTAAACAAATGTTTGTAAAGACTCAGATTTTCTATTTAAGCTTAAGATTGCATGCTCGGTAATTTGAAGTGTTCACTGTTAATTCATGATATTCAGTGCAGTTAATTCACATGATGTAAAGCATTCATTCAGCTTAAGGTTTTTTTTTTCCTTTTTTTTTCCTGAACTGAAACAAATTTGAGCTTAAATATAACTGTTCCCATCTGCTTCTTTCAAAGTATTGCTTACTACTGCTCAATTCTTTCACCTCTGCAAAGATACATGATTTGAATATCACTTGCAAAACTTTTTCTTCGTCTTTTCTGGAATCCAAGCTTCCCGATAATGTATGTAATAAAGCTCAACTTCTACATTACTATTATCTACATTTATGGTATTAATTTGGTGCAGATTGTTTTCAAGTGGAACGAACTTTCATTAGGTTCTGCTCCAACTTTAAAAATACTATCGTTTATTGCACAGAATGAAAATGAAATAAATTGTTGCTATAGTTATAGCAGAATGAAATTATCATTTGTCCTCCTGGTTCATGATATTTTTATTTTTATTTAATCATTACAGTTGTAAACACCTGCCTCTAAATTTAATTGAAAAATGCGATTTTCAAAATATATTATGTGTGTTCATTTATTGTTTGCAAGTTGTATGAATGATAAATAACGTGACGGATTTCAGCATTATCGGATGAGAAGTATGATGAAAATCAATCTTTATAAAAGATGACCAGGCCAAAATCTGTCTCTCGGCAACAGTTCCGAGGAACATGTAGTTGAGTAATGACGTTATATGGATGATAAGTAATTGCATCCAATAATATGAAGCCCTCTACATTTAATCTCTCTTTAAGGTGAAATAAACAAATGGATTTGGATGTGACATCCTCCGGAGAAGGTTCCGGCACCCTTACTACAACATCATCCGCAGTACAAATCAAACGAGTACGTCATAAATGGACATCCGCATTCCGTGTCATGCAGTCATTGCATCGTTTGAAAAATCCACCTCTTGGGGCAAAATCTGAGGTTTGTTTTTTTACCTCAGAAAGTTGCATTAAAGTGAAACGATGATCAATAGCAATCAATAAGTGCTGGAAAAGACTACACTTAAGCTATCGTACTATAAATTCTTTCCATTATCTCATTTCCCGTGACTACTCAGATGGCAGAAGCTGACCATCCCAATCAATGCACTATTCAATTTTCTGCTATCTTCAAAATGTGTCTATAAAGAATGAGCATTAAAGAAAAAAAAAAAAAGTGATCCTTCGTTGCTAATAAATTCATCCTTTCCTACTTTCCTGATTGCTGGTTTTTTTTACCTAAAACGAATAATAGCACTAGTTCGGATATCCGCGGTGATATCTAAACCCATCTTAGTTATTTTTCTTATCTAAAGATATGAATGGTCAGTTAGTCTAGCTTGTCCACATCACATTCATTCCATTGAAATTCAGCAATCAAATGAGCCATCATTGCTACCAAGTACTGGAAGCAGTGGTGAGATAATTCTTATTATCCAATAACTCGTTTTCAGAAACACAATGACCAGATCATTGAATCGACGCCTACCAGAGGTTTTTTTTTTTTTTTTTCTCTTATAACTAACTTCATTCTTATTTGAATATTGATTTGTCAAATTTTTCACTTTTGTATACATTTGTAACATTTCCTTAAAACCATGATTAGAATAATAAATTATAAGGTGATATATATCTTAAAAATTTCGAACAATTCTGATATACATTTCACTCACAGTTCATTATGATCAGAAAAACGAATGTCATTTTGGCAGAAGATTGATAATTTTAGAATGGATGTGTGTAGCATTACTTTACCTTTTCATGCGATCATATTTCGGTAACGACGAAGTATTCTTGCTCAAAATAACCATAATAAAAAAAAAAAAAAGCTTATCATATATAGCTCAAAAAACTACCGTATGGTGGTGACTAGCCGATAAATGCTGATTATGAAAGAGGCAACAACGAGAATATAACTTCGTTCATCTCTTGTGGATTGATTTGCGATTATTTTAACATATACTAAGCCTCAGTCTAAGCAAATGACTAACTCAGTCAAGCTTTATCTAGGAAAGCCAGATATCTACAATATTGTAGGTAAGAAGCCATGAGTCTAGGAACATCTAAAAATGTCAGATGCCCGATTTATGGCTTTCTACGAAAATAACATACATTTTCCATTTTCTTTATCGTCCTTCTTACTGAGTTTGGACAAAGCCAATTTAAGTCTATCGAGCAATTGAATACAGCTTATTTAAACAAGACATGAATCTGATATTGCTAATAAGCAATGCTGTCAGCCGTGAAAAAAGGCGGTCTGTAATACATAGATATCCGGAAAAATTATAGATTCTGCCCGATTTTTCTTTCATACCAAAATTAAGGATATGTGCAACTGCTTTCAGCTTTTTGTCTTCATTGTATTAATTGATTCCTTTTTACAAAGAACCTGTAGTAGATCTATGAGAAAGTTAGTGGAAGTAAGTTTTGAACTGCATTGATTAATTAACAAAACACAAAGCAAAATTTATCCTCATGATTTAATGGAGTATTTAACGTGTAGAAAAGGCAACAGCATTATACGGTTTGATACTATGCTAAATATCATCATATCAATAATTTTACTTGTAAAATTATGATCGTTTTTTGCATATTTTATGACGCTTCATAGTAATATATTTACTATAGAGTTTCATGAAGTATTTCAATAAATTTCAAAATAGGTTTGCATTCTTTGTATCAAGCAGAGATCATTTTGATATTTTTTGCTAACTTCGTTTTTCCTCCGCTTTCTTTTTTTTAACATTATTAATTAGAAGGAATTGTTTAGAGGATATAACTTTCTCCTTACATATGAGAACTTTCACTCTTGTCGAAACTTTTCCAGTTTTCTAAAGTTAATAGCAAATGATTGTTAACAATTTTAATCTAATTTGGCATGTTTTTCATGTAGTTTGTTTGTAGTAAAGCGCTAAAAAGCAAACGTATGTCAAGGTAAAGTGCATAGTTTCGAATAACATGTTGTAAGTATTGCATCATTATATGATGCAGAGAAATATGATCTGAGAAATTTAATTTGAGGTTACATAATAAGCTATTTGATAATATTGATGGTTGATCTAAGATAAAAAAGTATTTTGAAACTATCCATGAAGGAGGTTATGGTTAATGTAAAAAACCCAATATCCTTAAACTGCTACTTTTGGAAAAGGAATTTACGATAAAAAATAGGTCGCGTCCTAATCGCTGGAATGTTGAAATTACAAAAATTGCTAAATGTAACTTGAAGTAATAATTATCAAAAATGACTTTGTCAAACTAAGTAAAATTTGATGTTATGCAGCACTCGAATATTCAAAGGCTATGAATTATTTATCTCTTTAGAAGACTAGGTGCTTGGAGCAGTTTAAGGGTTTTTCCAGCTATCAATTGAAAGCCAGGTTATGAGAGCAAATAGATGCGTTGTAATTGAAATAAAAGATGTGATATAAAGTTAATAGGCCTATACATCTCTCAACGAAAAAAGCGTAACAGGAGTTCGAGTAATTGGTGGTACAAAATTCATGTCCAACTAATACCAGGAAGCTAAAGCGATGATAATACATATTTTGTTGATTTGTGTGATTTGAGTGGAAAAATCTTATGTGATACTCTCACAAGACCCACTGGAACTAAGTTGTCCGGTTAATAAGTGTAGTATGTCTTCTACCATTGATCGGATAGCAATTTTGCATCGTATGTAGATAAGTGTCAACCTACAGTTTCAACTTTAGTCTCTTGGAATTTTATCTGGAAAACAGTGGCAATACAACAGTAAAATCTATATTTTGCTAGTTTCGAGAATTGACAGTATTCAGAAATGCCCATGAATAAGAACACGGATGGGAATCATGATCCCTTTCTTTCTTAAAGATTTTTGTGCTCATTAAATGTCTAAAAGAAGGAGTAAAAGTTATGCTTGCCAAACATTCTGTTAGCATTAGACTAGCCTCTTTTTTACAATTAAAAACAAAAGCTTAGAATTGTAAAGAATAAATGTAATGCAGCAACTATTTACTACACAAAGGCAAACGTTGAAAATGCTCATTTTCTGTTTATTTAATGTTATAAATTCTTTGAACAGAAGCGAATTATTACATTGTGAATTAAATTGAAAAGTTGATTTACTGATGCAATATTTTTCAAAATATGCTACAAATTTTGTGTTCAACTGGAGAATCTCATTTCAACAATTTTATGAGCAAACTCATTTTTAGAACAAAAAGCATCAGGCAAATAAATTCTTTGTTAAAATTTATTATTTCTAATCACATCTTTCTTAGCAATTTTCAACTGCTTGCAGATGCAATGTAATTCAGAATTGATTGTGCCACTCCATTCATAGCAGTTTTTTTTCTGTTTACCCAGTGCTGATATTAAAATAGAAACTAATTAAACAAGAAAATTTCCTTAATTTTTCGAAGCAAAAAAAAAAAAACGAAGTATTGAAAATGAATTCGTGTAGCTAATAAAACCAGTGGAACTATGCAATGTTGTAATTTTAACAATTATCTCTCTTTCTCCCTCTCTCTTTCTCTCTCCTGTTCCTCCACTTCTTTTCGGTTATTCCACTAATTTATATTTGGTGTTTATTATTCATAGAAAAAGTATAGTTATAAATTATAAGTGATGACTTCTGCAATGTACTCAGCTGATAGCGAAAATTTTTGACTAATCTAAACTAAATGGGAAATCTTTGTTTAATTCATTGCCATTTCGCCAAATATTCACCGATTTAATAAATAAAAGCAATTTTTAGCAAGTTGCAATAAAATAGATTGATAATGTTTACTTATTGATTTTGAAATATCTAAATCTGGAAGAGGCTGCTTTGGTCTCTTTCGTAATTCTAAAATCATCTTTTGAATACAAAATCTAACTTTCCAGTTATTCAAGTTATAATTCAAAGCAGTTATAATCGAAAGCGTATTAGAAATTTCCTTAACAAATTTTATGAATAGTTAATAATTAAGAGAAGTTAACATATTTTTAAACTCAAGATCTATTATTTTTTATAGGAAATGGAATAGCAATTCCTTCCTTAAATCAGTTTTCATCTTATCATTCATTCAGTTTGTTTATGCTTGTAAATATGTGGATCTGAAATAGATGCAGTAGATCCGGTTTACTTGGCACTGAAGCAAGCTACTGGTATTTACGGTCGACGAGGTTCATCAACGCACAATTTTGATTCCGCTACACCGTCGCCCCGCAACTTGTCAGAAGCTTCTTTACAAGATTCCGGATACGCAGAAGCAAGTTCTAATCGTGGTGTTATGATTAGCTCAACACCTCAGCTAAATCAGTCAGGTACTTTGATTTTTTTAAAAGTTTTCTTGTTGTACATATCTTCGATCAATTGAAAGAAACTAGTTTGGAAATTGCTGAATCGACTGCAAGTTTTGCCTTTAATTTCTTTAATCATTTTTAACAGTTTAAATTGAACTTTAAAAAATTCAACTCTTTGCTGCAACTCTCAAGAAAAGTAGAGAATGAATAGCAAAAATTAATTTTTTTCTAAATTGTATGTTACATTGATTAACGAAGAAGTTTTGAAGGGCAAAAGATATCTTAAGACAAAGTAGAGAGAAGCGGACCACATTGAGGGAGCAGGAGGGAATAAAGAGATGAACTGAATGCAAGTTGTTAGTGAAACAGGTAAAAATAAATCTATAGGTTATAACCTTTACTGAATATCTTCTATTAACAGAAGTCTACCTGATAAGTTAGAGAGCGCATAAAATGCCAGATTTCTCGGCTTTTGCTGTTATGAGCTTGTTGGATCCTTCCCTCGAACATATCATTACAAATGTACTTTTTAGAAATTTAATTAATATCCATATGAATATTAATTTTGTTTAACTGGCAGAAAAGTACTGAAAGTACTAAAATGAGAATTTAAATGTTGTGAAGTAAAAATCTGATTTGGAAAAATGAAAAAGTTAAACGAAAGGATGCTGAAATAATACAAAAAATTATGCCGAAAAAAAATAAGAAAGCTTTTCAAAGAATCAAGCATGACAATCATCCCTTCAAATTGGTTATTTTATTACTATTTCTGTTTCTATTTCATTCCACACCCATTTTACTTTGTTTATGCTAACGTCATCCAATAATTAGTTGCTTAATTTTGTTGTAAATCCAATCCATATTCTTCCAGCAAACATTTTCGCTTTTCCATTTTTAATAGCGAAAATGAATTTGTCGTATGAACCGTAAAAATTCTCAAAATTTCTGCATTAAATCATAAATTCTCTGTTTAGCTAAATTTCGCTCAGATAAAATAAAATTTAATTGTATAGATGGACCATTGCAGCCAGCAAAATGTATTTAATTTTTTCGAAATTATTATTATTTTTAAGATCAATTTCATTAATTCTTTAAACTATCATTTCTGAAAAATAGAATTCCTTCGAATATAAAGAGATTGTGAATATAGCAATTTTTTTCACAACAATAACATATTATTCCGAAATATGCATCACATAGCCAACAATTTATTTCTGATTAGTCTTTTTTAAAAATATGAATCTCCAAAACTTTTCAAAAATTTGATTGTAGTTGGAGTCTAATTTATTCTTAGGTATGAATGGAGGAAAGCGCCGTCCGCCCAAGTTGCAGAAACAAATGAAATCGCTGTCGTTGGACTGCGCTGATTCACCACCTTGCATTACAAGTGGTGTGTATTCGAGTGAGTTTAATGAATTTGAAGAAATTTCAGAAATTTTCCTTAAAATTTATTATATCCAAGTAATTCTTGCAAATAAATTTAACGATACTAATATAATATTCATCAAGTGCGAATACTAACATTATTCTTGTCCAAAGATAAGAGCATTACTCATTTAAAAGCAAAATTTTGGAAATCACAAAAAATTGTTTTCAAATGGAACTTAGTATAGAATGAAGGAAGTTTTGTTAAAAGAAATCTCCAAATTTGTGCCGTTTTTAATGGTGCCAATTAGGAAAACATCACAGTAACATATCGTTTCTCAAAATTGTTAGTAAAAATAAGGGTGGATGTAATAGAAATTTAAATTCCATGAAAATTTGGACATTTTATTTCGGATTTTTGGACTTCGTAAATTAGTAATGAAATTGATGGAGTTAGGAAAGTATGAAAAAGAAAAATTATATTGAAAGCCGATAGTAGATGCGTTGCGATTACAAATATCCCATAAATGTGGTAATATCTTCGGCAAGGAGCCTTGTGACAATCTCTACGCCTAGCACCTCTCACCACTGTCAGGAACTGTTGTTTGTACCCATCCAAGGCAAAGAAACGGAATGTTTGCATGTTGCATCTTCATTTCTGCAAGCATGAATTCATTTTTTATTATTTGCTTTTGCAAACCTTATGGTGGAGAAAGTGTAATTTGACAATTTTCAATCATTTTTAGCTTTTATTTATTTATCTGTTCTTCTTCCTTGCAGCATTAAGAGTAATCTTCATGTGATATGATACAAATCATCTGCAGTCTTCTTAAATACTTACTTTCGATTAAATTTATCACTTAAAAAAAAAGAAGTTCTCCGCTACTCGTCTATATTTACATCTTTCAACACACAAAATTGTCTTTGCTTGATTTTCGTTTTGCTTGACAAGCAGTCGATGGACATTGTTTCAGTTTTCTTGTTTCTTTAGTCGGTCACTCACATTTTACTATAATTTATGTTTAGGGAGCAAACTAGCACCGACATTGTTATATTGCAACAATAGCTCCGGAGATATATCAGAATGCGAACGAAGTCGATCATCGTCAGGACCATCTCCTCGCTTAACTCCACGTCGTATTAGCTCTTCAGATGGTATCTTTTTCAAATATTATTTTGCAAAATTCTGTTCTAGTCTTCCATTTCTTTTCAAATTTTATAATTTAGCTCTTTAACGCTATTCATCATTTGCAGTTCTGCAAGGATCTCATGTAGTCATTCATGAATACGTAGCTGAACCAGATACAGCCTTATGCTTAGGCGATCGATTGAGAGTTGTTGATAACGGGGATCCCGATTGGCTCTATGGTTTCAAGGTTTTATTTCACTTCAATTTATGAGCCTTACCGAGAATCTAAGGATTTTTGCAATTTTTAAAAAACCTTAAGTTTTCTAATCATTTTGAAGACTTTGTGCAACAAATAAGCTATGATTTCTAGACAGGTGATCGAGCAGATAGGCTGATGTCATTCCCAAGTACTTGTGTTGCATTGGTGCAACCTGGTGAACAGCCAATGTTACTCAGACAAAACGTTCATATACCTGAGGCTAAGATGAGACTTTATCGTGACCAGGTAAACTTAAAACTCTTTCGATTAGTTAAATAAATTTAAAAGTTTTTTAATTCATTGATGAAGTTTTTATTTACATGACATTAACAATTTTAGGTGGTATTTGCGCAACCTGATTCAATTATGGCTGGACGGGTATTGGTACGTACAGAACGCCATGCTTTTGTTCAATGTCCTTTGCAGCATCTGCTCTTATTGTGATGCCACAGTGCGCTAGTTGAATCGCCACCAGTCATTAATACTATTGTATTAAAAGGCAAAGGTCATTATCCTCATTCAACAACCTGTAATAAACAGGTGATGAGGGCAAAATATTAATTCATTAAGTGGTTCTCATATGAAACGCTTCCCTTTATTATCAATTTCGTAGTGTGGAATGTGTTCATAGTATTTTTTGATGATTATAGTTTTCTTACAAAATTTTTTTGGTTATTCTTTTAAAAAATATGAAAAGTAATTGCCTTGAAATGGAAAACACTGTTATGATTCTGTTCTTCGGTTATCCTCTCTGATAACGATAGTTATTCTCTCTGACGACTTGAACCTTTTCTTTGTTATCAATTAAAACTTAGAGTAAAGGGAAGACTCAAGCCTGCAATATCTGTAAAATGCGACTTTGCTTTAAAACATAATTCAGTTGGCGAAAACAATACTTAACTCGTTTTGGGTTGCATCCATCAGAATTCGGAACAGCCTGACCAATTAAAATTGTTTCCATAGTTAATCGATGGAAAATTCTTTATATTTAATTTATATAGCTGAATTTTAACAACCATTTACTGTTGACTGTTCAGGAATATTGATACTATTTCAAAATTGATGAAATTCAAAAAAAACTGGAATATCCAATTGGATATATTGCACAAAGAAAATGTTCCAATATATAATATCATTTTACGAGTATTGATTTTTGTGATAAATGATTTTGCAGCAGTCAACTATTACTGATTGGTGAGTTATAGCTAACATCCTGAGTTCATGACAAATCTGAATTTTCACGTGGCATTTTCTGAATATGCTCTTCTCATCCTTCCATTGATATCATCTTCACAACTTCAACTTTTCATTGATACATCCATACAATGCAAATATTTAATAGCTGATCACATAAACTCTACAACTTATATCTGACACTTCTTCAAGCCTTTCGGATGTATTCTCAAATTCATTTCAATAATGTTAATAAAACTTGCGAAAATGTGTATTTTGATTTCTGTAATACGTCACCTGACTGATTCATTGCACTAAATAAATCATTATCCTTAAATGTGTACAACCGGCGATACTGTCTGATAATATCCGAAAAGGAAGCATCATCTGATAATTAAATACTGTTCAATTTTAAGATAGATAAAGTCTTTATTTTTGCAGTTAATAAAATTTATTGGTCTATAGTCTAATTTCCACAAAAAAAGCAAGAAAACAGCTTCTTGGTAAATTTATTCTCCATATGAGAGATTTACATTGAATGATGCACATTCATTAATTTTTTAAATAATATTTATGGTACGTAAAAAAAAAAAGAAAAAAAACGATAAGATTTTATTAACAAGACATTTCATACTTACTGATCGCTATTTATGGGATTGTATTAAGTACTTCACTGAATCATGGAAAATTTACGTTTATTTTAAATTTTTTAAACATAGGATAATCGTGAATGGTATAATCTTACCTGAATCCAAAATTTAGGTTACGGGGAAGCCGATTATTCTCATTCATCTCAGTGATTGATTTTATCAGACGTTAGATGTTACGGACCATCCAAAGTTGAAACTACTGATTTTTGCATGAGAAAACTGCTTGAAATTTCTGAGATATGCAATAGATGGAATCCTCCTTGGGAAAAAAAAGAGATGAACACATTGATCCATGTGTTTTTTGCGATAAATTTGTGCACTTACTGGAAGAGATCATCAAGATCCAATATAAGGTAGATCTAGCGGTAAAAGTTCGACATTTTTTTTCGATATAAAGGAACTAGTCAGCCAGCACCAGTGAGTTCTGTATATATCAACTTCCTTTCCAAATTACTGGCTCAAGTTTTTTAGTTCAGCTCTTGCTTAAGCAAGATATTGACTTATCATTATTACTTTAGTTAGTGCCCAAATACTTTGATTTTACAGGATTTGTTCAAATATCATTGCGTTTAAAAACACTTCATCATGAACATAGTGGAATATCTTTCATCCAGTCATCCGGATGATCTGCGATATCGTTTGAGTATTGCGTATGCGGTGCATAATTTAGAACAGCAAACTCAGGTACAATTACAATTTAATCACATACTATTTATTTGGAAACTAATAAATTGGTTTTTCTACGTCATCGGAGAAATTCTACACGCGTACTTGAGACGCTGAACTTCCCGAAGTCGAATACAAGTATTTAATATTGCCATAATCATGTTGCCGGAATCACTGCTTAATAAATTTGATAAAAGTATACCGCAGAAGTCTTACCTAAGTAACAGCTAGAACACCGTCCTGATGAATGAATCATGGGTCACTGTTAATTGTTGAAGTCATTCTACTAGAAGCCGTATATATTTTCAAATATTTATGGTTACTGCAAATTGATTGACTCATCCATTCATAAATAAAAATTTCCAGTCTTATCTAGATGAAATCGGAATTTGGATGGAACCTTAGTTACAGAAACATTTAGGAAAGCAGTGAATTCCTGGCTTTTGGTATTCTGGGGAAATCGAAACCGTTTCATTTGGTTTCTACTGTTTTTCAACTTGCTGTGCAGCCGTCTTTTTGTACAGTTGTTTAACGAACTAGCACTAATATAATCAGAGAATTATATCTTGCTCTAGAAACATTTAGCTATTTGTTAATCCTGATAATCTGAATGCCCGAAATGTTGTGCAAACTTTTTAAGTTGGTGGGTACCGTTTTTGAAGCAAGTGAGAATATTGTGGGATAGTAACATTTCTAGCAATAATATTAAGAGAAAGTAAGTTAAGATCCGGAAAAAGTGAATAATCTGTTCGCTAGTCCTATTACAATAACTTTCTCAACGGTTTTTTACTAAACCTTTATCAGACAAATTACAAAAATATGGTTTTTTTTTTGTTTTACAGATGGACTAGTTCTATGTTACCCGAAGAATTAAATTTACCATGCATCGCTTCCCAGAATTTTAAATGGTTACGATATGCATTTCAGCTAATGACAAATATTGACATTGCTAGAAGTCAATTTTTTGCAACATGGAAGAGTGATGAAGAGTTTGTTCGTCGTTTTCTGATATTTGGCAATTCTGACGGTGTCTATTTCGCAAGGCAAAACGAATTCCCATGCATTTTAGTCCCCAGTTTATGCCGTATTATTCAATCAGGTAGTTTATTCTGTGAAGTTTTTCTTTTTTTAAATAGTTCAAGAGAGAGGTTCAAGTTAGTACTAATAATACTACCGCCAACGTGTTGTAAATCATTAGAGAATATTTTACGAAACAGTATTCCATCTTGTGTTTGTTTGTATTTATTATATTTATTGTCTCATCATTTACATTTTACTTGGTAAGAACTTCAGGATCTCATATCACTTTGTTATGTTTTGTTGTAGGTAGAGGGTTGATGATTTTGCGACAAATTTTGGAAATTTCGGAATCAAATCATGCTCCGAAAAAAGAACCGTTGTTGATGGCTTTAGCACTGTGCGCACGTTATAAGGTTTGTTGTATCTGCAAATAAATTCTTTTCCAAAATTCTATGCTTAGCATATACGAAAGATCAAAACTGGTGAAACATTGGGAGCATTTTTTGAATTAGGTTCTCGATACTCAAAGCAAGAAGAAGTTACCATGGAACACTACGGAAGAACGAGAAAAACTATTACCGGATGCTGTTTGCCGAGACATTAGACCGGTTATGGAAAAGAGTTACCAAGGATGTCTCCAGAAATCAGCCCTTTTTGCTGTGCACAAGGTTGGCTCTCGTTTGATAATTTGATTAAGCCGAATAGATTTTTAAGTGGAATTTGGATTAACTAGGCATTTTAACATATTTTTAGTACTTTTTATGCACATTGAGTGGTCGGCGTTACTAAGCATATTATTATTATAAAGGTCGTTCGATCAGAATTTTTAAAAAAGATTACAAAAAAAAATATCCAACAAAGGAAAGTGACGGAATTTCAATTTTCCAGTATTTCTAAATTATATACTAGCCATATTCTTAGTAAAGAATCACTGCTTATTTTGAAATAGCAAAAGATAATATTCGCTATCCGTTAAATTAGCTAATTACCAAAGCTTCACATTGTTCAATAACGACTTCTCCGTTCAATGCGTGTAGTTTTTTAACCACAGCTACAGATAAGCAACCCCTTAATATACAGAATGATATGGTAAATAACTGTTAACAAACGAGTATAGGAACCTGAATGCTTATCATTTCTCATAAAACGATAATCAATAGTTGACTAACCACAAAGTGAAGTATTCGGTAGAGATGAGATGAGATGGGAATTGAAGTATGTATCGGAAAGATGCTACTTACTGAAGATATTTACAGGTATGCGTTACGCCCACTCATTTATTCACGTTTATCAACTATTGTAAAGTGGTATCAAAGCAAAGTGGACTTAAGAAAGATTCTAACGGTTGGGGACGTGCGTTGCGTGCAACTGTTGTCAAATGGTTTTTGTTTTATTTCTCATAGCTTCTATATTATGAACATGCTTGAATGGATCATATTTCACCATTCCTGGCACTTTTCAACCTTTGCATTCTGTCATCTTCCCTTTTTCGCTTGCTTTTATCATTCAAAAACAATCTTCCTCTATATTAATGGCATTTGTGAATTATTTTTATTTGACCACCTTTGCTTTTCTTCACATATATCATTCAGCACATTTTGGTAATGCTAAGCAAATTCTATGACCTCCTAGTTATATTTCTGAAAACAAATTTATAAATATATGTATAAGAATCATTGCATACATACATTGACAATATGTTTTAAGGTATTACAATCATACGCCAAATCGTCTTGCAGTCATTGTCACCAAGTATCGTCATCGTGTCAACTATACGCATCGTGATCTGTTCTGTCTGAGTCACATTCATCCGAAACAAAGTTTTCCGCCAGAACATAACTACTGGCAACATCAAAAGGAATATGAAGAAATTTTCAAGCATGTTACCAAAGGTCGCAAAGGTAGTCATTATCTTTTGACTCACTTGACAGTATTTTGCATAAAAGTAACATATTATTTTGAGTAGGGACCATATGAACTCTTGAATATGTTCCTTTCTTCATTATTTGTCGTTGAATCAGCTCTTTGTTAAGATGGATAAAAGATTCAAGATCGATTGACTAATTAAAGCTGATATGCGGGAAAAAATTGCCAGCAGGATAGAAAGTAGCATAATTCTGTACTGAGTATTCCCAGTGTTTAATGTATTTTTATCGAATATTTAATTAAGTGCTTCCCAGCTGAGATTAATGTTTAAATTGTAAGAAAAAATTTGTTATCATAGCTGCATGAGCCTAAAAAAGCATTGTTCGCATTAATTTTTGGAGTTAGAAATATTGTATAAATTTTGTTTCATATTAACTGTTGTTTGTTTTCCTGACTAATCTAAGTACTGAAAATAACTCATACCTTAAATATCTTAGGTAGTGAAAAGGAAGAAAAGGAGAGGAAACGACGACAAGAATTATCACCGAAAAGACAGTCCAAAAGAGGCCGTTTAGATCCAAAAGAAGTGGAACGAGTACGACAAAATTTAGAAGAGCTAAATTTGAAAAAAGCTGAAGAGAGAAAAGTTTCTGCAGGCATTGAAGGGACAGCTAATCCAATCATAGATGCAACTGCATATATTGATGCTTTTGATCGACTTCAGAACTTAAAATTTGAAAATGTGAAGGAAGCCGTTGCCCTCATCCTTCAGTACGGTAAGTTTTTATATTCGTTCTACTGAACCGATTCTTTCGAGTTTATCAGGCTGAATTGTTCGCTTTTCTACAGTGAATATATGTCCCATTTTTTTTAATTAAGCTACATTTGTTACTTTTCTAATTACGAGAAGCAGAGAAATATATGATATATCACCGTCTCAATGTTTTGTATGACGACGACTGAGTTAAGCCTGAATGGTGCCATCCTGAAATTTACAAATTTTTTTTTTGGCGAAACATCTATTCTGTTCAAAAAATGAGAACTGGAATAATAGTAACAATTACTACTTCTAAAGTTAGTAAATAGCAAAAAAGAGAAGAATTGGGTAGGGAGAAATTAATAGTAAACCTGTGCTAAGCAAAAGTTGCAAGAATTGCCATATGAACTGCTCTCGTCTTAAGGTTTTGAAAAAGAACAGGTTCCGCAGAAATTTCTCAATTCTAAGGAAGTTTGGGGTGCTTTATTGAGAAGGATGTCATTGCGTACAATATTAAAAAGCATGGGCAAAATGAGCGGCGTTGACCTTTTTGAAGAAGATCCCAGTGTGTGAGAACTTTTGTCATTTAATTTCTTACCGATTTCTAATCACTTGATTTGCATTTCAAAATTTTCAAATTTCAACTTAACATTTCTTCTGGAACTTTAAATCGTCAACTACGAAATTCGAGCAAGATAACAAATGATAAAGTTAGAAGATATTGCTCTGATTTTTATGAAACATTTGCAATTTCAGTTTCAATTATCTCAGTGGCATATTGAACGATATATCATCGTTTTTCTACAACGATTACGAAAATTATACGAACTTTACAAAGTAATTATGCGGAGAATATTCAATTTGACCAATAATTTTGCGTCATATTTTTTGATTCAGAGTATGTAAATTCATGCAGCGAACGATGAAATTTGAACATATTTAATAGGCAAGTACGAACAGAAAATGAAATCTGTCAGTGACAATGAGAGCCGTTTTAGTGATGATCCAGTATCTTTGGTTATCAGAAGACTGACTGATATTGAAAAGTTGAGACAAGAACGATTTCATCCACTTACAATATTGCTTGCTAAAACGAATTATGAACATGGTCATGGAATGAAAAAGAATCGAATATGGAAGCCGGTTAAATTGGTACAAAAAGCGTTGGATTACGCATTTTACAGTTGCTTGAATACTGTTGAGATGACCAACAGAAAATATCTTATAGCAGTAGATATTTCGGGTTCGCTATTTCGTTTTTCGAAATACTTTCTAGAAATGTTAAACTGAAATAAAATAAATCAAATTTTCTGCAGTAAACAATACATCAAAAGTGAACATTTTTGATTATCAATCAACTTAAGTAGCTATAATTGTAGATAGCATGGATAGTTTTGTGGAAGGTACGACGTTAGCTTGTAGTCAGGTAGCAGCCACGCTGTCAATGACATTCATTCATTGCGAAATGAATGTTAGTTAGTTGGAATTTATGATGCGAAAACTTTGTTTTTCTTTGTTTTTTTTTTTTTTTTTTTTTTTTTTTTTTTTTTTTTTGTAAGAGTTATCGTAAAATTACAGTTTTAAAAGCTAATTAAATTCATAATCATTCAGGTAATCCCATTGGCTTTTTCCGATTTTTTGATGCTTCTGGAATGGAACAGATTTATGAGCTTAGGTGAATACTTGGCAGCTGCCAAGAAGTTGAGATATGGCAAAACAGATTGTGCCTTACCAATGCTTTGGGCTATTGAGCATGCAGTATATGTGGATGTTTTCATTGTTTTAACGGATAATGATGTCTCAGTTAAATCTGTTAGTTTCTTTTCCTTATCTTCTTCTTCTTCGTGTCAATTTATATAAAATCAGATTTAATCAAACAGGTAAAAATTCCTCCATTACTAAGATAATTAATTGCATTGTGCATAATTTTTTTTTCTTTTTTTAATTCAAATGTCATAGAATAGAAAAACTCAAAAATATGAATGTTTTGGTTTCGAATAAAATATATTATAATAAGTGTTATTATCAGTAAGTTGTTTTAATCTTTAAAGTTTGCGTTAGTTAAGATTTTTTGAATTACAAGAGAAGTTATTCTTCATTCATTTCTCCTATCTTCATTTAATACACACATATTATATATCAGAGTCGTAAAAGTATCAGCAGATCGATAGAACCTTCACGACCAATCAATTAGGGAATGTAAACTTTATTTTAAGATGAAACCATCGGATGCTATTGAATTGTATCGTCAGCAAATGGGTGTACCAAATGCAAAATTGATTGTGGTAGGAATGACCGATAAATCAGGATCCCTGGCTAATCCCAATGACCCAAATATGTTGGTTATTTGTGGTATGAATCCATCAGTTCCTCAAATTATTCATAATTTTGTTGTTAACTTTTAAACAACTGCTCATTATATCGTACTGTGAATAATTTAGTACTATGAATGAATAAATGAATGAAGTGCAAGACATCATCCTTTTGCTTGTACAAAAATTTGTTTTATACTTTGTAGTTCTACTATTAATATTCAATATTTGTGATTTCCTTTTTTTTTTTAAATAAATTCACTTGTCTTAATCAAAAAGAAACATCGACAGTTGCATATTAGGTTGAGACTTATATCAACTGTTTTTGAAAGTTACATCGTCAAAAAGTAGTGTTAAAGTTGATAATTTGCTAAAAAGATTTTTTTGGGTATGGTGTCTTTGAACTGTGAGATGCTGGGACTTTAAGATTGAAGAAAGAGAAAAATGTGCAAATTACAATTGTTTTAAAATCTTTGAAACATTTGAAACGTTATTTAAATCAAATGAAAAAGATATTTTTAATTTAATTTTGAAAGCAATTTGAGGTGAAACATTCGCCTCAATATGACCAATCCTGGGCTGTTTCATCGATTCACGTAAGGAGTTGAAAAAGCATCAAAATAGTTTTTCCTTTTTTTCCTTTCAGAAATTGAAAGGATTTAAACAAACATACTTTGTATTTTTCGCTAGTTGAGCAACAACGCTATATGCTGCAACAGCAAGCACCTGCAAACACAAAAAACTGTTTGCAATAGATATTTCTATAAACATAAATGAATATCAGAGTTGAATTAAAACTGCTTGTGATGCCATTTATTCCACTTTTTCATTATTTGTTTGCATTGATCGTCTACTTAAGTCCTGCAAATCTGATCAAATTTATCGTAAAATAGAAGCAGTAGTTCATGTTGGCAGACTTATAATGTATTTTGAATGTTGGAATAACTTTGTTTAAATACTAGTTAGATTAATGCAACTGGAAGTTGAAGCTGCAGAAGATTGTTTTAATTCAGTTCAATTCTAGGTGGATTTTATTTTCATTTATGCTTATACGGCAATTTGAGGGAATTTTCTCCTTTTTTTTTTTGATTCCAATCTTAGCAAGTTTTAAATGAACATCCAAGGTAACTATCAAAACTCGACTTATCCATCAGGCAAGCAGTATGAGCACTATTACGAACGAACCGTACCGCTTCCAAGCACGTTTAATTGGTGGAAAATTTGTTGAATTACCAGTGGAACAATTACGACGCATTGCAAATGCTAGTGGAGTAGATTCTATCGAACAAGAAACAAAACATTTTTCATGTAAGCCATTTCATCCTGATATCAGTTGTATGACAATTATGGAAAAAAGAGGAAAAAATTTAGACTAAGTTACAGAAACTTGCATAACACTTGTCTTGTAGGAAACAGTTATAGACAGTACAACACTACATGGTCCACTACGACTTTACAAAGGAAAAGGATATGGAAAGATATTTTGGTGTTCGGTCATGTCTTCTGCTGCAATTTTCTTATCAGTTCAAATAAACATATTGATAGCATATTTCATATCGCATCCAACCGCAACATCTGTCACCTTTGTCCACGCTGAAGTGCTTCCTCTACCTGCAGTAACTGTATGCAACTATAACCCAATCACCAAAAATTATGTTCAGTGTGAGCTATTTCTAAATCAATTCAGATATTATAATTCTTTAAGTTCTTTTTAATGATTATATTCAATGCTATAACATACTGTTTTTTGCGAGGACTAGGTGTGATTATCGTGGAGAAATGCAGGAGTAGAATTCGTTTTCTCTTTGAGATTTTATATAGCAGATTAAAATTTCTATTCACTTTAACCAAATTTTAAACTGCTTCAATTGTTTCTATGGATCAATTGATATCTAGCAAGTAAAAACCCCACACGTACAGACAAATATAAATAGAATCTCTAATCAAATATAGTTAGAGTTTTTGAGATTATCGTGTACTTTAAGATTTACAGTAAGCTGTAAATATAAATTTTAATCAATTAGAAATGAAATGTGAATTTTATTAAATGCAGATTTGAATAAATCCAGTAGTGGTGCTGGCTATTTCACTGGTGACTTATTGCGCTACATGACAATGGCTTACAGTGAGGTAGAAGATTTATATTTACATGCCAACAGTGATACAATTGAACGAGGACGACAAGCATATGAATATTTTCAAAGCATTTTTACAGAGTATCCATTCAATATCGAGAATTTCTTCGCACGAGCTGGGTATTAATTTTTGATTTGATTTTTAGAGAATTTAATTATCGGGAAGGGCAAATTTCTTTTTTTCTTTTAGTTATTTGCAGCATAAATACCATAAATATGAAATATGTGAATGAGAAGCATTAAATCGTTTCATAAATTTTCACCATATTCATTAAGAAATTATTTGTTGTCATAAGTGTTAGTCGTCACTGATTTCCAAATATTGTTTTGTTGATAACAGTTACGTCTGACAAAAACTTCACCTTTAACGTTTTATTCCAAATTCTATAAATCCATCGCAAGAAATTCGAAGTCAAACGTGTAACATTCGGAAAATACGATAAGAAGAACTAATCGATGACAACCAAATGTAGCAAATCAAAACGGAAGTTTCCTGATTTGATTGTACTGATTGGTAAAGTATCACAAGCAGTGCATTTACTTAGTGCTTACAACCCTAATCATGAATAAGGAAGTGCCGAAAACAAACATTTTTATCATATCAATCTTTCACTAAAAAAGTGAAAAAACACGAGCTTATTGGATATGTTCAATATCTTCTATACAAAAATATTTTCATAAATAAATTAATGCAAACTCGCTGAACCGCATATATTGCATTTAAAATGCAGAATTTGCTTTTTCAACGTTCTGTCACATGAAATTCACTAATTAAATTCAGATTTGCTTGTCATGAAATGCTTAAAGTTTGTTCTGTGGGTGGTACCAAGTTAGACTGCTGTGCAGTGTCACGAAAAGTGCTCACTGATCTCGGTTCATGCTTTGTATTTTCAATCGATGACATGAAATTAAATCAAACTCAACCAGGCATTTTCAATGGGTATGTCCACTTTTTGCGGAATGCAGTAGAATTGAAATTCAAGAGGAATTAAAAAAGAAATTGGTAATGCTTAAATTTTGGTGAAAGAAGCTAGGATAGGCTAATTATACAATTAGCGGTACAATTTGAATAACTGATCATCCTTTGCTTATTCAAAATTATAAAGTTCCTTAGAAAATGTCATATAGAATAATTAATAGAACGATAAGGTAGCAAACAGCGCTTATTACTTTTGTATTTTAAAAGATTATTGAGCAAATTCATGATTTTGTGTAGATTTAACTGTTGGGTAATGTTTAGATTGCAACTGATATTAGATGCTGGAATAAACGATACTATCGCTGTTAATTATACTGAAGAAGGTTACTTTAAATTTTAACTCGAATGTTTATAAAAAAGTACAGATTCACGAAGTGAGCTGAAATTTTTTCAAATTTAGTTACCTTTTGTATCATTATAAGTTCTTTGTGCATATAAAAAATATCCAATTTTTAGGGAATATCCTACCAATTTTTTCTAATAATCTAGAAGATGGATTTCGATTATACGTCCGAAGTGAAAATGAATTAGCATATTCATATACAGAAGGCCTTTCGGTCTCACCTGCTTATCGTGCATATATTGCATTGAATTTAGAAACTGTATGCTTTTCCTAAGAATTAAATTTCAATATTTAATTGTTTGTAGTAATTAAAACAAGTGTTATTAAAATATTCAGCACATAATGGTTTCAAGATATGCTTTAGAATCTTCATTGTGCGCAAAAGTTCTAGCAAATATTGTTTTAGTTTCATTTCCTCACTCCTGATAACTGGGGAAATTGTACGGATACTTGGCCATTGAAATCGCCTCAACGATCATTTCGTTTACCATACACAGCTAAAAACTGCGCATCGCTTTGTCAACAAGTACATTTTGTTTTCATTTTTTTTTTTATCAATCTATATTTATTTCCTTCAAAAGTCGTATAATATGCTTAATTTTGTAACGATAATGCCAAATTTCATTGATTTATTTAGGTATATTATGAACAAAGAATTAATTGCACTCCACTATTATACAGCGTTGGTGATGGTTAGACATTGAAATGTTCAGTTTTCATTCATTTCTTTTCTAATTTTAAATTTTCGCTCAATTTTGAATACGTCCTCAATTTATATTAAGTATTTTTAGCTCATCTGAATACCTGCACACCAAGTGAACTGCATGCATTCATGCTTCAAGGTTATTCATATAGCTACTTTTTTTCATTGGGTTAAGTAAGAATTTTTTGAAAATCGTTATACTTGAAAATTTTTCATTTCTTCTTAATCCGGAAATCAGATCTTAACAAATTCAGTTGCTGATCGGACAAACAGTATCAATGGCCCTGAATGCGCAGACAATATCTGTCCAACGTCCTGCGTAACTCATGAATATAAGGCATCGATAACTTACGGATATGGATTTTCTGAAAGTGCTATGGATTGGCTGACAAATATTAACAACAGTTGGACTCAGAGGCATATCAAGTATGATTTATAATTATAACTTTTCCCTCATAATCCTTAACCTTTGTATAATTCATTAGTTCATTGATTTTTTCCGATTCATCAAAAAAAAGTAATTTGTATTGAAACTTTTACAGGGAAAATTTTGCTGTGGTGAATATTTTTTATCGCGAAATGTCATATTTATTGAATGAACAGATGCAGTCAACGTCACTGGTGGACGTATTGAGTAAAAACTTTGACATCAAATAATCGTAGTATGATTACATCAACATTGAGGGAAAATCCTAAATAAGAGATATATACAGTATGAGAAAACCGTTTGTTGCAAATATTTTAACAGGATGTTGGAATTTAAATTTTAGGTAATATTGGAGGAAATATGGGATTATTCTTTGGAGCAAGTGTGATAACAATCATTGAATTAGTCATATTTTTATCCAAGCTAGGTTGGATCGCATTTTCTAGTCGACGTCGTGAATATATGTTCCACAAACGTCAAAAAGAACGTGATCGTGAGCAGTGCCTTACAACAGTAATCAATATAGCTGCTGTAAGGCTTTACATTCCATATAAATCGAAATTTCCCGCTTCACATTCTTCCTAAATTCAAATTTAAACGTCGAAATCTTTTTATTTCTTTTTTTTTATGTTTTCCCTAAATATAAAAAATAAAATTATGCAGATGAGTTGCAGCATTCGAGGCGAAGTTGTGATGAAACGGCACGAATTGGGCAGAAGAAAAGAGTGAATCATCTGAAGAATACAATCTAAAAATTGCTGAAAAAAAGATATGGGTAATGCTAAAAAGTGATAGTGTCAATTTCAGTTATTGATTAAAGTGATACTGGGAGGAGATGTATTAGTGTGTCAAATGATTATCATACGCTTTGTTCATTGGCTACTTCATTTTGTTTGTGTTAATTGTTTTGGTTGTGAAATTTTAACATAAAAATTTTGTGCATTTTTTTTTTCTTTTGAGAAACATCAACATGAAAATAACTGGTAAATACTCAAGTATGTAATACATTATAGTGAATGAACAACCTCGGAAATCTATCTTGACTGATCGACTGTCCATCAGCATAATAAGCTACAAACTTACGTATTGCACATTGTGATATCTGACGTAGAAGATTGTTGTTTTGAAAATGAATTGCATTTAACAAAAATGTTGATAAGTCTTGAAATCTTTTATCAGTTCACCAAAAAAAGAAAAAAAAAAGATAAACATGGAAGATGACTGAATGATTTGGCGTACATTGCTGTACGGTTAAGTTCAAAGAGTATAGCAAAGATGAGTTGATATTCGTAAGATCGCAATCTCTTACACTTTTTTTCTTGCTATGACATTACTGGAAAGGCTAAAATGTTTATAGAATTTTTGTTTGCTCAAGAAAGAATGATAGAAGATAAGACTGTTTTCAGTAATTGTAGAATGAACTTATTAGATGTGAAATAATTTTTTTCCCGTTTTTTTGTAATTCATATTTACGAAAAATTCTTCATATTTATATGGTATGGTAGGAGGAGTAAAGGTGTAAATGGATGAATTTTTTATTTTTTTATGTATAACTTGCTGGTAAACATTTGTCTCCTATTATTGGTGACAGTATTGTGTACATTAGTGTCACCCAATTTCTTTTAACTATTATGATAATCCAACCAAACATCTATGCCTGTATCGCTTGATGGAATCGCTCTTTCTTTTTTCTCTTCCATCCTTTCATCTTACAAGTCCCACATATAAAACCATAAACTTTATTGTTAGTAAGGCCAAACCATGCAATCAATGAATTCTCTGAAGTCCGACATGTTCCATGCCATATTATTGATAAGCTTAGTGAATTTATCTTCAAGCATATTTTAATAGCTTTTTTCGAATAAATTAGTAAATTGTTGAATGGCGGAGGCTATTACATTTATAAACTATGACATCGTATGTATCCGTTCCGAAGCAGCTTATTTTGTGATTTTTGTTTCAAGCAAGATAGAATTTTAATTGTAATTAGCTTATTGATAAGTTTTGTAGTAACTAATAAGTCAATTATCCGACAGTTAATTTCATTTTTTTAAAACTTATTTGATCTTTGAACTAAATTTCATTCTTTATTTGAACACATCGTACGGTTCTTTTCGTAGTTCTTTCTATCTCATCGTATTTCTCTTCTTTCACTTTCATCAGTGATTAGTTTTGATTATCTAAGTATCGGTCTTTTAGATTGCTTTCTTAAGGAGATCGTGACAATCTTTTCCACATTACTTCCAATTTAAGAGAATGGTTCATATGCACTCCTACGCCCAGATGAAAATATCATTTCTGAAATAAAAAGAAACATTTAAAAATAGTTCAGATTTCACGCCCATTTTGTCAATACTAGGAACGCTTTCTTCTTGAAGTGAAGCAATTATGGCTTTATCTCGAATAGAACGACTGATTAATTGGCTTAAAGAAATAGCTGTTCGAAGGAGTTTAATAGAACATGCGATTAAAAAAGAATTCTTGCAAATGATGGGTAATTCCTCCTTTCCTTTTCTTTAACAAATCAAATATGCATTTGTCACAATAAATAACTGTTTCAAAATGCGCCACAGGCTTTTCACTATTATTTACATGCATTTGTCGTATGAATAATTCATTTCGTTGCGACATTTTCAGGAACAACAAAGCTGCATGGCTGTTATAGACTCTACGCCGGAAAAACTTACGGTCGTCTGTTCTGGTTGCTTGTGGCTATCTCAACAGGTGTAATTTTTGTCATCGTTCTGGCAGAATTAACGAAACAATATAAGGCGGAAAGTGTCAGGACGCAGGTATATACTTTTCATAGCTCACAAAGCAAACTTCATTCTTTCCAGAAATAAAAGCTTAAATTGGTAAATTTTGTCCTGAATGATTTTTTCTCACTTTTCTTTTAATTTTTCTTTGATGATTTTTTTTTTTACAAAGAAATTGATTTTTCTCTAAACTACGCAAGAAAGGAAGTTTAAATACAGTTCGTAAAAGTACCAAGTTACATATTATGCATAAACAGAAGAAGAGAGGATGAGAGTTTTATATGAACTTCTTAATTATTCATTTGTTCACGACTTTTTTGTAGCCATCTGCAGCATCGTTAATACGTAAGCATTTTACGAAACCTAAACATATTTCGATATTTCACTTTAGCTTCAAGTAGTAAGCCAAGTTTTCCCATAAATCATTGTATAATTTGTAACTGTTTACAAGATTTAGGTGGAAATAGTATATGATTATGCGGATGGTCCATCAATAACGATATGCAGTCATAATCCTGTACGACGTAATTACATTGAAGGTAAGGTAATATTTTCAAGCAGTTTTTTATTTGTTGTTCATATCGAATAATTTATCCTTTTTATTGTTACAAACAATATAAATTGGTTCACTTTTTCAAGAGAATGTAAACTTTATACTTTAATTGAATTTAGTTTTGTACTCATTTTTGCTTGCATTTATATTCAAATGTTTTTCAGAGCTAAAGAACACGACAGCTTTTTCCGATGAACTGTTAATGTATCTGTTGCATATCTTTTTGCGCCCGGAAGGCTTGTTTGAAATGGGTGTTATGGATGGTCTTCTTGACGGAGAAAGACTGCTACAAGATTATATGTTTACATATAAGAATTTTACTGTGGAATCATTCGTTAAGGAAGCCAGGTTTTGTTTATTAGTAGAGAAGTGAAAATTCTTCGCTTCGATCATTTTACTTCTCTTTCACCTATTTAGTAAAAGATTGATTTCGTCAAGAATTCTGTGTTCTGATATTATGAACAGCTTTTTCACTCTCCATCAAACATGGATAGTTTTGTTATATAGTTCCGGAACGCACTGTTTGAAAGTCACTATTATAGTTTTAAATGTGAAGAGGCTTTCGTGCAGTGTGCTTTCGAAGGTATCATGTTCGACTGCTGTAACAAAAGGTACTCAACCGCTATTCTTACCGATCTCGGATATTGTTTCCAATTTGATTGGAAAAAACTGAGCAAGGATTTCAGCCTTTCTTACCATTTTGGGTCCGTTCATGGGTGAGTCTTAATTTGCATCATATACTGCTCATTTATAAGGCCCTTCTTCTGCGAGACTAATCGATGAACCATATTGGAAATGAAAACGTAGGAGATTAGCAACTCTAATCGATTTAGGTGAGGCTGGAAGACTCATCAAAGTATTGCCTCCAGGTCACTTTATTATTCTGGACTGGACTTATATTTCCTAAATCTCAGTTCGCCCCGTTATTTTCTAATTGTTGATTATATTCATTAAGAAGAGCATAAAAATGCTGTGAAAAGGTGTCATTTTTTAAATTTATCAGCAAAAAAGCGATTAATTCACAAGCAGTGAAATTCTTCACTGCTTGTGAATTAATATTGGTAATATTTCTTTTTTCAGGTTCCAAGTGATGCTTGATTACCAGTCATACAATGAAGTTTACTTGGTGAATTATACAGGTGTCATATTTATCTGACTATAAATCTAACACGAATAGTTCTGTTTTATTTCCTTTCACCAATACTGATAATTACTGTATTTAACACATATTTCAAAATTGCTCTAATATCAAAGTACTGTTTCAGGTAATCGGATAAGACAACCGTTTCTGGACAACTTCGAACCTGGTTTTCGATTGTATGTCCATGATAAGGATACTATTTCATACGTCAGTTCTGAAATTCTTGTCGTCTCACCAAACAATAAGTTGTCTGTCGGATTAAAACCTATTAAGGTTAATTTTTTCCAATGTTGTTATTTCAATGTATAATCCACCTAATAAAGTACAACTTGTTTTTTCTTTTTTTTTTTTTTTTCTCAACGGTAACTTTGATTCCTTGCAGTACCAGTTTTTGGAGAGGTCTAAAGGAGGTACTTGTCTCAATGCCTGGCCGTTAGCGCTGCAGCACAATTCTATATATTCTTCGTCAGCATGTAAAACGACTTGCATAGCAAGATATTTCATTATGAACTGTGGTTGTATCCCTCTCCAATATAATATTTTGGAAGGTGAAGTCTTTTTTTAAAGTAATCAGATTTAGCTTAAACCACAGAATCATTAACGAAAGGAGGGTTAAATAAAGCTAGGCGAATTTATGCGCAAAATTGTAAAAAAAATTACACGAGGATAAAAATCTAGATTTGATCTCATGCGAGCAGTATGAGATTAAGTGGAATTTTTTTTTTAGTATCAAATACTGTTCTTATTGAAGCCTTAAAATAATTATATTGTAGAAGGCAGGCTTTGCTCCCCAAAAGAGGTCTTCGATTGTATTAGCGACTTCACAGAAATTGCGAGTAAGTACTGTGTTAAGAGATTCTTGATCTTTACAGATGAATTGTTTCACTTTAAACAGTGCAAAAAATCTTTCCCTTTTACCCTCTCTCTTTCTCTGATCGGTTTCTTACGTTCATATGGCTTTCCATGGCTTCGAGCAAATTTTTCCACTCGGAAATTATTTCCAAATTCCATTTCTTACGATTGTTGCTCTTTAGATATTGTGTATAATGTCACTTACTCTTCCTTATGTCAAGATTGTGCATCGGAATGTGAACTTTTTGTTTATTTTACACAGAATTCTATTATCCACAATATTCTTACCTCACTGCATGAATATATGAAAAACCTGAAGCAACAGTATGAGCCCAGTTATGTCAGGTGATTTGCAAATTGATTTTTCTAGATTTTATTCAAATCATCTTTTTTCATGAATAATTTTTTAAGAGGTCCGGATTTATCGCTTAAAAAGAAGACTTACTACTTTGCTTTTTATCATATTCAAAATACAAAGTGCTGGAAACTAATTAGTGTCATACCACGATTTGTTGCAAATTGCTGGGTGTTGCTGTATATAAAGCAGCATTTGCAGAATAAGTTGATGATATATGGTTTGGTTAAGGAACAATCTGGCAAGTGTACACGTGTTTTTTGCTTCAAAAAAGTATAAGATATACTCGCAGTCAACACTTTCCGATTTGTCAGATTACTTAAGTAAGCTTATTTCCTATTTCATGTTATATATATAATGTATGTATTGAATGGGCAATTTCTCTTTTTTCGTAGTAAGTGTGCTTTTTATAGAAACTTTCAGTTCTCATCGAACTCATCTGTTAGATAGAAAGGTTATTGTTTCTGGCTTTGCAGAGTATTCAGTTTATTGTTGTTGTGATGTTGTACCTCTGAGATATCAGTAAGGTCAAAATAATTATCACTATCAGAGTCTACAGCTCTAAGGTTTTAGGTAAAATCGGTAGCGATATGGGTTTGTTCTATGGTGCCAGTGTCATTTCGTTGTTTGAACTGATTTTGGTGTTGTTCAAAACAATTTGGGCACTTGCCTCTCCATCACGTGCTGTTTATCTCAGAGAGAAAGCCAAGCAAGAGGTATCTGAATTAATTTTAACAATTCATTGCTATTCTATAACCGCCAAATTTATTCTTAGTCCTTGTTATAAAGGGATTTTCATATTTCAGATGGAAAGAAAATTGCGCATTGAAGAAATCATAAATGAACATTCCATATCAGACGAAATTATTGGACATGTCCCAGAAACAACTACAGTTTGTAACTTATTAGTGTTTAAAAAGTCGCATTTTTTAATAAATCTAAATGTTGAAAGACTCTAAAGTTCAGAAATGCATTTGAAATGCAAGTAGATTTATTAAGTTGGTAGTAAATGCAAAATTATAATTCTCACGTTACCGCTTTCACCTTTATTATAAATTAATTGTTTTGTGAATTCTTTACTTTGGAAGTCTATTTCATAAGAGTATATTTGGTCTACTTACAAAGGATAGCCTTTGCCATGATATATTATCAAATATTTACTATTGAATCAACTAAGGTTGAAGAAGCTGTTCATATTTTACATAGAAAAAGGAACTTGATCAGGGACACACAGTTGTGATTGAGAAGAAAATTGTATTCGTTCTTTTCACTTTCAGTCCCAGTTCGTTTATGTTTGAGATCCTCTTTGTTTTACTTCTGGCTTCATTTTGTTTGTAGCCTCAACAATAGTTCATCGTTTATTAAGAAAAAAATCATGTCTTGCGCAAAATAGTGTTGAGAAATAGTCTTTTAATTCGTTAACACTTGCGATATTTGTGCATGATCAAAGCGTTGTAATATTTTTTTCAGCGCCTACAATGGGAATTGGATCAAATGATGTCGTTAGCATTGACACCGGAACAAGCTAGTACAATTTTGGAAGCGGAAACATTTGTTGATTCAATATATGTCCCCTTAAGAAGGGATAGGGTAAGGTGTTGACGTATTATAGTCTCACGAACTATTTTTATAATGGACCAGAAAAAGAAAACAAAACAAATGGTTTAAATGATTCGGATGAGATTTATCTTTTTCACTGCCTATTAACTTTTTAGCATTAAGTAGTAGAACTTCATTCTTACTACAATAAAATAAATTGGCATAAATAGTTAAATGTTAAAATTTCTATTTGCAGCTGTTGTCGACAGTCCGAGGTATCGACAGCAAACGATGCATTTCTGTGATTTGACCATTTTTTTTATGCTGATAATCAAATGTTACTTGCAGCTTGGATCGTTATATATAAGCAAAAGCGTAATTAGATTGCGAATGCTGCAACAAATTTATAATTAAAACAATTGGTCCAAACTATTTTTTTTTTTTTGTTTAATAATACATTTCCTGATCATTGACCTAAAATTCTCCTACCATTTTACGTCGATTATGACTTATTGAACGATCTGATTCGAAGGCATCTTAATATGAGTTGAAATATTGTTTAGTTGATAACTGTACAGAACCGTTGGATACTTAAGCGTTTCTTCTGACTGCTTTCAATACTTACTATCTTGCTGCTGTGAGCACATTTTGGTATTTGATAGTATATTAAGTGAAGTCTGCTCATTCTATGCCAGTAAGGAAATCTCTTTCTTTCAGCAGTAAATAAGTCAAGTCGTTGGATTTACAATTCTTCCATTTGTTTAGATTTGAAATTTCCATTTTCTAATCATTTATTCTTATGTTATGAACATTACTAAATATAGTTTGAGGGCTTGCAATAAGTGGGGTAAATTACGGATCTCTGCTTTAATTATTATAACTAAAGCAGTTATTGTAAGATGATCTAAAGTAAGTTCTCAAATTAGTTTAAAACTTTTAACAAGTTGTATTTGAAGGATACAGAAAAAGTTTACATGTGGAAATACCACCTGATAGAATTAGTTTTCGACTTCCAAAAATACTTGGGAACAATAGTTTTTTTATTGTACCGTTTCTATTTCTGTATTATTTGCTATAAGAAGTCTGATATTTACAATAACGAGAGGTAAATGGATTCTGAGTGCATTTGAATAAAGACATCCTCTTTATCATTAACAAGGAAAAGCAATTGTTCTTCTAACCGAAAACGGATGAATGGTTGGAAGAGAAAGAGAGGTGTTGCTAGCTAGATAAGGAAATTGCTGGTCAGTGATTGAATTCTGATTTTAAGCACTTTATAAAAATAAGTCGTATATTTCCCTCCAACTATCTTGCAGAGGGTCAAACTGTTGTATAGAGACATATCGGGACTTGGAACTATATTCTATGAAGAATATAATTTATGTCTCTTGTATGAATGTCTTTTGCTTCCATCGTTCGTATTACTCCAACCACTGACACTGCAGTTTTTTAACATCACCGCGTTGCAGTGATTATTTTCATTAAATCATATTAACTGTCCAACTTGTCCTTTCAAGCATCTTCACATTTGGAATTCTAAAACGGCGTATGACTCCACATTGAATTTATATCGTGCTGTTTAAATATTGTTGAAAGTCTTATTGAATTGTTGTGCTCCAAGCTTCAGTACCATTCCCCATCATCAGTAACCTATTTCCATTGAAGATTTTAGCATCAATTTCTCATGACTTGGGCAGGGTAGGTTTTTTAAGTAAGTTCTCTATCCATGGTTTCGTGATGTTTCACTTTTCTTCAAGATCTAAAGCTGATTCTTCAAATATTGTTTTTTTTTTTTTTGGGAATGGTATATGAATCTATTTTCCATTTGATAAACTTCATCTTTTTATTACTTATACCTCCGATACGGTTCCGTTTTTCGTCAAAGTTGCGTTATTCTCAAAATATTACATGTTTTGTCTTTGTTAATTTTCCAATGTATTTGATACTCCATTTCTTTTTCTTTTACTTCGAATTAAATCGCAAATATGATAGCTTGCGGATTTGTAATCAGAGATCCAATTTATTATCAGATTGAGTTGATAAGCAATACAAAAATGTAATGGGTAACATCACGAAAATAATTTACTTCAAATCCATTTGTGCTCTGAACGGTGAAAAAAAAGTGTATGTATGATGATTTTATTTTTCGATACTTTTTTTTCCCAACCTGAAGTAAAACAACATTCCCGATCTTAACAATATGTTTTGAATAAAAGTTTATGAATTACTACTCACGAAATGATTTCTTTCATGAAGAACAGCTATTCAACATCGTCGAGTTGCAACATCATGATATCGATAATATTCAAGAAAAGTTTTGTCTATCTAGAGGAGGATTTAGCTGAAATTCTAATTCAAGAGTGCATCAGCACTATGAAGTGTACCAATCCGATAATATAGTCGAGTTGCATACCAATTTCAACACTATAACAGAAGACTGCATAATCATATCAAAAACATATTTTCAATTTATCAGTAGCCGCAGGTCAAGTGCAGCGTAGTATTGCATACATAATTTATATTTTAAAGCAAAAAAAATTAAAATATCAGAAAGAGTCAAAAGAGGTCACTTACAAAAATAAATGAACTCCGAATAACTTTGTAAAAAATAAATTCCTAACACTGAATTGTCTAGATAAAAGCATTTGGGATAATGAGAAGGAATTGCCTTTCATATGGGTTGACCGAACGCAAATTTTTCGGTATTTCAGATAGTGCTAGCTGTTTTCGATAAAAAACTGCATAGTCATTTGCCGGAAAATATAGAAAGCATTCCTTCAAGCCTAAGAATGCATATGAACTGATTTATCTATTAGGGCTGCAATGTTTTCCAGTCTTGATAAATAGTAAATAGTTTTCAGATTTCTTATTTTTAGTTCGATGTAAGGTTAAATATTCATGTAAATTTATTTCGGGAATTGCATCTATTGTAAATTGAAGATCTTTTATCAAGAAACTGCTATTTTTCTAAAATGTTTCCAGGGTCAAATCTGTCATATTGTAAGTTTCCAGATCTCTTATTTTTCTTGATAAAACTGAAAATTTCTTGTTAAATTATCTTACTGGAGTTATATGTAAATAATAGATGTGACAGGACACTACAGATTTTATTTGGGCATAATACTCCTGATGACAATGGTGGCAACAATGTGACTGCAGATTGGAATTTATCATAGACCTATTGACTCTCGAAGAACAATCACAATACCAATTATCAAACTGTTGTTTTGCCTATCACTTGTCTATCAGGTTGTTTAAGGTTGCAGATGTCGGAGAAAAATGTGTAAAATTTCCATCAAGACAACTGAGATACAATATTTCTTTACTAAATGGATACGAAATAAATATAGATTAATAATTATGCTACTGATCAGTCTACAGTGAACATAGCAATCTTCGAACTAATAATTATTATTAAAATGGTAGCCGTAGGATACCGGAATGCACATTAAAATTTAAAACATTTAGAGATCTGTAATTTTAACTTACAAATCTCAGGAATTCAAATTTAAATTTATATCCATCAGAATATTAAATGTAATCGATTTAAATAACCCTAAAAACTACATTTAAATAAAAAGGCAACAACGATGATGTAGATCTGCAGAAGTATGAACAATAGTTGCAAACAGTACTCTAAAAACATACAATGAGAAAAGCACTACGAAACGATTAATTTTTGCATATATATACCTTGACTTTCTTCCATCTTCTTCGAGGTGTTTCGAAGTAAGAAGTAAATAATTGGTGGAAAAGAAACGTTTGGATGATAAACTTGATTAATTTAAAAACATTTGAATAAACTTAGTTCAAATTTCTCTTGGTAAAGCATTTACATATCATCAATAATTCATGATGATGAATGAAAATGAGATAACAATAAACAAAATGACCGTTAAAATTGAGAAAATCACTAGCACTGAGAAAAGTAAAGTATGCCCGAAATGAAATACTACGAAAAAGCATGGAAATGATGTTGAAATGGTTACAAAGCTTCGAGGAATAGCTTTTGCTAAGAAATTTCAAAGGAATTAGCAAGTGGGAAATGTCGCATATTTTATTCTAGGAGTTTAATGGTTTGCTAACTTGCTGAACAAAATTCAATTATCTTTCATCGCCAATCAAAATAATTGTCTAAAGAAATGAAATCAAATATTTAGAAAAAATTGGAATGAAGAAAAGTGGAAGGAATTATATCTGCTATTGTCTTATAAAATAGAATTTCATTAACATAGGGAACTGATAGTTTTAAATCAAAGGAACTAACAACTTATACCAAAAAGGTGAGGAGAAGAATCATTGTGTTCCACTGTGAAAGTAATTGAATTGAGCAACAATAGAAATCGCTAAGAAGGAAGTGTGAGATTTAATTGAATATCTAAAATTTAATTTTGTATGACAAATGAAAGGAAGAAGAGAAGGCACATTTTGACAGATAAAGCACAGGTCATAAAGCAATTAAAACAGATTTTAAATGCATAACGAATAGATATAGTTTTCGTGGAATTGAAAAACTGGAGTCAGGCAACTGCACTTTCTTTTCCAGCCACTACTATAATTAGATTATTCTTCACTGAACTTTCAAAACAGTCTTTTCAATATGTCCAACGATGGGTAAAGTTCAGCACGTGACCATCTGTTGTTATATTATGGTCTGCAATTCACCGGCCACCATCCTTCGAAGAGAACTGATGACAGAGGAGTAAAAAGTTAAATAAAATGGCACCAACATAGCAAATCATTGGTTATTAACAATTATATATACATTGAGTACCCAAAAGAGACAAAACTTACTTCAAGTTTTGCTTAATTTGGCTTTTAATAGTTAGGCAGTTAACTGACGCCTTTATAATTCTCGAAATAATGACAACAAACCCTGGCACTGATAATAACTTATCACGGAAATATTTGATAGGAACAGTAATATAGGTATCAACAAATAATGATCGACTTATTTGGGAAAAAATTTGAAGGGAAAAATCATAAAGATGTGTATCAAAATAGCACTGATTTCTTCAAACTAGCAAATGTCCCAACTTTAAAATGAGAGACGGCTTTATGATTACATATTTTATATTAAATTAAAGTGATACAACCAAATAAAACCATTTCATGTCATATCGTAATTATTGACTTACCATGAAACTAAAAAAGGGAAGCTGGGTCATTCCTCCTAACCATTATTTTGCCTTAGGCTTATTGCTTCTCCTATTTCGATAAGTTGCACAGCCAAGTCTATAGGAACTCATTGTTTCATCCGCATGAAACATCTAGTCAGAAAATGAATGACAATAAACAATTCGACTTAGTCCAAAGTTTTTGATTGCAATATCATTAGAAGAGTCATATGTTCAACACCTTTATTCTGCCAGCTCTTCTATCCACCTATTTCTGCAACATTATTTCAACTCATCACTTGCTTAAATATTGGTTTCCCTAAGAACCTTATTAGCTTATTTATTTCGCAATCGAACTTCAAACTTTTGTTAGAACATTCAGTATCCACCAAAATCCAACCAAAACATCTTCATCGTGAAGAACTGGAAAGGGGTAGTTCAATTGCTAAACAACAGAGAGTTTCAGACTTGTCGTGAAAGATTCGCAGTTTTAAGAAAGAGTGTAAGGGTTGTTGAGTATAATCGAATAAGGAATGACTTCCGGCTGTTCTGTATTTCTGCAACCGACATCTAACGGTTATAAATGACGAAGAGCTGTTTAAAGGCATCAATTTAAGCCATCAGAGGTGAAACACAGCGTTGTCGAAAGAAGAACGAACAAAAAGCTCAACGTCAAGCAAAAAGCTCAACGTCAAGCCGATAAGTGAACACACTAACGACGCTACGATTATCACTTTGCAATATATTGATATTAAAAACAGAATGAGTGTTGCAGCATGTCTCGTCAATTTTAAAACAGAAAATAAATTGGGTAGACAGGATATTTCACTCGTATCGTCGACAGCGTCATCTCTTACTGTAAAAGAATTTTCACAAGAAAAAAAAAACAACTATATATTTGGCTCGACTTCAAGAAGATGATGTACTTAAGCAGAAAGATTGGAACCAGAATCCATAAAACCATTAAGCTTGATATAGCATACGATAAGTTGCGGTAAAATATTGACCGCCAAACTTAATTAACCAAGTAAATCTCAAAATTTTCAAGACTTTCAATAAATTATAAAATAGTTACCTTATTCCATTTTAATTTGTTTCGATGTCTATTTGTTTCTCGCTGCAAAGTGAAATAATGGGATTTTAAAAAGATAAGTAAATGACGGTTTGCTAAAAGCAAAAGTATGGATCTATCCGTTCAAGTAGTTAATGACGATTGTAAGGTTTATTTGAGTTGGCCATAGCAAAGGAATAAGCAAACATTTGTACTGAAATTGCAGGATTCAAGGCTTTCTTTTTTAAACTCCAAAATGCTACTGTTTAAAAACCATCGAAAGCAATACCTTTCATTTTTGCTCAACTCGGAGCCCATCAATTCAGTTTTTTTGGTCGCATTATTAATCCATGACTTTTTCGGCTTCATTTCATCAGTAACTGAAACTTCGAATCATTTTTAAAAATTAAAACTATGCAGATTGTAGATTTAAAAGCTATTCTTATGAACAACGACGACGTAAGCTATACATTTAAGAGGATAGAAAAAAGCATAACTTTATAGAAGTTATTGTAAAGGTTAATTGAAATTTCTGGTGTTTAAAAGAGTCACTTCAAAAATGCCTGATGATCACAACCAATTTTTTCTTTGTTTCATTTTAGTTAAACGAATTTGTGAAGCAAACATTTCTCCTAATTATAATTTTAAACTAGTTGGCAGAGAAATACTAAGTGAAGCCTTCTAAAGCATAAATTTTGAATAATTTTCTCATCCAAAATTTATGCTTTACATTGTTACCTACAAAAAAAGCAGGAAGATGAAAAGGAAAATGTGAGTGAGTTTTCGACAACTGAAAATGAACTGAAAGAAGTGTTTTAGCATAAACGACGAAAATAACTTCGAGAAAACTGTGGACAAGCGAACAAAACAGTCAATTGATAGTTACACGGTTTGTTTGAACTTCGAAAAACGCTAATTACGTATAGCAAAAAAGTTTGAATACTAGAAAATAATAAGGAAGAAAAAAAATTCCTTTCCCTCAAATTTTTTTTTTCTGGCATAATAGTAAACATAACATAAAACGAAGGCAATGAAGCTTTTTGTAGATAGGAAAATTTTCCACTTACAAAAACTTTTTTTACTTTTCACACAAAGTTGAAAGCTCGAGAAACTCAAATAGATAGAGATATATCAAGGACGTACTCAGGGATTTTTGTTCGCAACCTAAAAAATGGACTAATATAATGATTTATTTATTCATTCCTTCACAGTTATTTCTCATTACCTTTTTATAGTTATAATTTCTAACATAAATTATCAAAATGAACGATGAATATATCAGGAAAAAAAAAATTTTTTTTTCTGTTCATGTTAGTGAACATAGGGCAAACAAAAGGTAATTTGAAAATACTCAATTTGATAAACTAAAGTAAACTATAAGCGAAGTAATAGTAGATATTTTATAATAACTAAGATGAAAAAGATGGCAGATGTTATTTGCACAATGAGTAGAAAGATGTTAAAGAGAAATCACCTGCGACGTGGACAGACTCTCTGTTACTGCTTAGTAGTGAGTTCTTTTCCTGTATATATGGCTCCTTCAATTTCTCTAAAAAACAAATGAACAAAAAAAACTTGCTTACCGCGACACCAATTTCAAAATGCACACCAAACAACACAAAAAAAAAAAAAAAAAAGGAAAAATACCGCAAAATTTAGTTTTCTACAGATTTATTAATTCTATGCAAAAAATATCAGAGCTATCTCATAAATTTGCCATTATTATTGCCTATGTATGATTTAATCAAAAATTGCATTGATTGGTAGCAAAATGGAAAAGTTTCAATTTATTTGTGAAGAAAATTTTGCACCATTTAATTTAATGCTTGAAAGTTACTTCATAAATTAGGAAGCTAATTTTACATCAAAGACTGAAGATTTATGATCATGGAAAAGTATTTGCAGATCACTTCATTGGTGCCCATTAATATACAATTTGGGAGGAATTTTTAAAACCATGATGAATTCGATATCAGAATTTAATTAGTAGAAAAAATCTAACGAAATATCTGATTTGCACACCAAAAATTTTCACAATTTCAGCACGTATAAATCTTTTTAATCCCTTGATTACCCCAGCTTGTTCACTAAGAAGTAAAATGCTTATCATGCTTATTTGTTTTCCTATCTTTTCCCAGCCTAAACCCATTGGAAAAAATGAAATACAGTTAACAAAGAACTTGAACTTGTAAAATGTGAAATTGAACTGTTGACAAAATATACTGTAAAAAAAAAGAAGGAACAGTTAATTTCATTTTACTAAATATAAGCTCAACTCATAGTTTCAGGTAGAAATCATTTACGATCTTACATAAAGGGTGAAAAACCTAAAGTTGTGAATGAGATAGAAGTCACCACCAACTGCGAATTTTTACTCTGCAGTAGTCTTAGGAGAAGCTAAATGTAAGCAACTGCAATTTAAAACTAAAAACAGTCTAGTACCTTTTTGAATATTTTGATATGAAGCTCTCTTAATTTTCTTCCTTATTTCAAATGAATTTAACAAAATTGTTAGAAAATAATGCATCCTATATTGATCAGACGGAATGTAGAATACACCAAAATTTTTTAAATCTCAAAATTAAATTACAGAAGTAAAAAAATGCTAGACTACATTAAGAGTTTGGAAAATACCACGAGAATGCAAAACGCTCAGAAAAAAAGGAGTCAACTCAACAAGTTTAAAAAATGTAGCCCAGCCATAAATATCGGATATGTCCTTAATATACTTTCCCTTTATAATAAATATCTACAACAGTGGATGCAATACTTAAAAATATAATAGTGTAGATTCGAAATGCAAACCGTTCTCATCAGAGGCGGAAGAAGAAGCTGTAACAGCACAACATGAAGGATTGAAACACCGTTGTATTGGTGAAAGGCGTCCTTGCTTCATCGGGAATATTAGAAACAATGCTATCTGTATCATTGCCAACAGCATCCCAATCGCATTCGGTGTCTAACCAAAAAATAAGTATCTATTTGACGAGAAAAAGATTTTACGACTTTTTCTGGAACTGTTCATGTTGACCAGGAATTGGTAATAAGTCGATTTGCCAGGCTTGATGATTTCGCCGAAATTGATGAACAGTTCTGTTTTACGATATTTCGTCCGTATATTTTTTTTCAAATAATGTTTTTTTAGAACAATATCAATTTTATGGCATTTTTTGAGTACATCTTTTGAATTTAGTTGTGAAATTCCAAAAAAAAAAAGAAAAAATTCAAAGAAACTAACAATAATGTAAATATCAGATACCAATACACCATATAAGGCCCATTGACTCGAAACAAGAAGATTGGCTACACACATTGGCAATGGTAATGTTTCACAAGTGCGTTGCCGTAATACCACTTTCTAAGTGTTAGAATTTTGATTTAAAAAATGATAGAAATTAAGCGATGCATTAGCATTTTGATGAAAGAAATTCAAAAGTGAGTATAAGAACTTACAAGACCGGCTAACGGTGCACCAAAGTTTAAAATGTTAAAAGTCATGCATGTAAAGCCGAGCGGATGAAAAATATCATGCCCGTATATTTGGACCAAAAGGAGCATCAGTGATATGAGAAATATCACGGCACAAATTTCAATCGAGATCCATAACTGCACAATAGAAGTACCTTGTAAAAAATGGGAAAAGTGAAATGCTTCCTGATATGATACGGGTCAAATGTTATTTCAGATGCTGGTCAATGCAGAGTGCATCAATATTTCAGTTATTTTTTAGCTGCTTTAAAAATTTATTATGATTTCATGAAACCATTACCTTTTTCTTAGTCATAAAATAGTAAAATATAAGATATAAGCCCATAAGTGTAGCTGCAAAAACATTCACTGCGATCATTGTGTAATCCATTTTCATTAAACCGTAACGCAACCAATATACCGCTCTAAAATGCTAAATTTGACTTTCGGTAAATGAAAAGTGAAAAAATGAATTTTTGAAAAGGAATAAAAAGTATTCTTTAAAAATTCATTAATGAGTGAAGGGAGAAAAAAATAGCTCACCCGAGAACACCCATTAGGAACGGCACTGCACTGATATCTTTTGTACTTCGTCTTTTCCAAATATTTATACAAATTGGGCTAAAATTCAACAAATTCTTGACAATATAAGGATAGATTGTAATTAGCCAACGTATGGCATTGCAGGGAAGGAATTTCTCTGGGATATAAAGTTGAAAAACAAACTCACATTCCACAGAAGAAAAGTGATACGGTAGTAATGAAAGCACTAATGGAGAGGCATTTTAACAATGTTAAATTGTGGAAGAACTCAGTGAACATTTTTTAATAGCCAGTCTGCAATAAAATGATCAAAATTACTAAACACCGATATTTCTTTCAAATATGTGTACCAACGTCGAGAAGTGGACCGTAATTTGAGTGATGAATACATTTTTAAGAAATGAGAAAGCAGAAATCAATAATAATAATAATAATTAATAATAAATAATAATAATAATAATAATAATAATAATAATAATAATAATAATAATAATAATAATAATAATAATAATAATAATAGTAATAATAATAATAATAATAATAATAATAATAATAATAATAATTTGGCTACACATTTGCAAAACTACTTATCAGAAGTCGTGTGTATTAAAGATACTATCATTCAGTTTCATTCTCCAGGAAGAGCTATGGCAAGGGAAATGAAAATAAGAAGAGGTCATGTAATTTACGACATCTGATTCCAATTCTTTAAACTATTTCGTACTTTAGAAAAGACCACGTGTTGAAGCGCACTTATCACTGCAATTATATATGAACTATCATTCAGCTATTATTAGTCGTAATCAAAATCGTGATCCTAAAAATCTGGTATGAAAAAATTTGCTGAAGGACCAAAAAAAATTTCAAAGAAGAAATTTTTTAGAAGTACAGAAATTCTGAAGACTCTGTTGGAAGAATAAGTTTTAATTAAGCAGATTTTAATAATGTATACAAAACCAACACCCTATGATTGGAAACTGCTTTGACAAGCGAGTGATCAATTATGGATTAAATTCATTTCAAGTCAGCTTTTTATCGTCAGTTAATATTGTCAAGTATAGCTACCACGCTATTTGAATGTATCTTCCATCCCAGAGCATGAAGTCCTAAGATTCTGTGCAATTTGAAAGTACGAACTTATAGCGCCAAACTTGTAATCAAGACAGCTGATAGTAAGAGCTGATAATTCTTTCTAAGACAACCACAGGAACTGATTAGAAGATGAAAGTTGATGGGTTAAAAATGAGTAGACATGCAAAAGATTGTTTAATATAAAAAATTTAATTTCATATGCAAAATTAATCAATGTCCACAACTTTTTTTTTTTTTTTTTGTGTATGTATTGCTTAATTTTGTAAATGAAGTTTTTTAGAGTAGTCCTCAACATTAAACAATTTTCTGCATGTCAACTCATTTTTACTATATCAACTTTCATCTTTTAATCTTTTAATCTCAAATGATCTTCCTACTCTTTTTGTCTCCATATTATCATTCCGTTTTCAAAAAAAAAAAAACTGGCCATTTGTATGATATTTATTTAATATTTCTACATCTTTTGTCCAATCCACTTATTTGGCAACTTTTCACCTACATAGATCTTTATATTAAGGAAATGATAAGCAATGGTTTAACTTTGCAAAAAGAAAACAAATAAATTGAAAAAAAGATTATAATACTATCAAAGTTTGAAAAAAACTCTGTTACGAAGAAATGAAGTCGTAGGTAGATTATTTTGATTTTGGTCACCTCAATTAGGAATACCTAGACGATAAAACTTTCAATATTTAATCTATTAGAAGAAATTACAGTAAATCAGTCAAATTGGAACATGATATTCTATGATAAGAATGCTTCATAACCTTTGCACCATGAAATCCTGTTAAAGAAAGTAACATAAAGTTGCATTATTTTTTAATATATGTGCACTTCGATGATTATTTCTAGTAAAAACCATCACCAAAGTAATCATCCCTCTTTTCATTCTTGAATTCACTTAAATTTTTAATGTGATAGTAAAAACTTGAAGTATGAATGTATTTTTTAAAAATCATATTATTTAAACATTATTATTTTCCAACATAGGTAATATGCAATTTGAAATTTTTAAACAACATAAAATGTAAATGTATCAATTACACAAAAATCAGTATGTCACAGTTTACAATTATGGTATGATTATTATAAAAAAGTTATTGCTAAAGTATAAAAGAAACTGTTCAAAATGCAATTATTATTGGTTTTTATCACAAAAGTTATGGATGAAATGGACTCATCCACTTTCGAAATTTATTCAAATTTACGTCCTAAAGAAAGGGCAAAAATTCAAGATGTAGCTACAAATTCACATGTTCTGATCGAAAACAATGATTACACCGAATGTGTTTTTTATAAGGAGTCATTAAGAAAGAATAAACTGAAACCGACTTTTTTTTGAAAAATAATTTACATTCTGGATGCGTTGTTAAGGATTATTTTAATTAATTAGAGGATTATTATGTTATTCAACATTTAGAGTCATTGTTCAAATAGAGTATAGTGGCCTTTGCTAAAGCAAAACTCTCAGGAAAGCGATGTTAAATTAACTGACATTTATGTAAATACTACTAGAGATAAATAACATTGCGATTTGTAAGATAGATATTATTTATATTTATATTAAAATTAATAAGTACTATTTTTTCTTACTATTTTAGAGCTATCACTTTGTAGCTTATTCGTAAACCTCGGAAAGAAATGTACAATAAAATGTGCGAAATATCTGAATATCGGTTATCATAAGTTTCTATCAATGAAGCTATTGTTCCTATCATTTTGCTATAAATGTTTTGCACTAGTTTGAAAATGACAAGTTTTTCAAAGATAAAATTAATGCTAAATTTGATATATTACTGTTGTTGTATTAACAACGACAATTTGACTACTTGTGATATCAGTTGTAGTGATAATAAAAGTGAGTATGAATGACATAGTAGAAATGCTAGCGAATTCAAGGATAAAATAATATAAAGGGGATCCTTTAACCCAAATTTGTAATTTGAAGCTTTTGAACACGGAGGCCAATTTTCGTAGAAATTATCTATAAAACAGATTTCAGAGGAAGAGAGAAAAAGTCGAATACTAGGAGAGAGAATTTTCAGCGAATAAACATTTTTTGATTTATTAGCGGAAGAAAAAAAGAAAGATCTTTGTTCATTTTCAATTTCATTAAAGTGTTAAAGCGCGTAAGTGAAACTGCGTAGGAAAAAAAGGAACAATTGTCCGTGCTGGTAGAATTAAAAAACTCTTAACTCTATTAACTTCTCATATCTCCAGCTTTCAAGATAGATAAACTATTTTTGACAGTAATAAATTTCTGTGAGGATGATATGTTATTTAACAACTTTAAACTGTTTGCAGTAGCAAGTGATTAAAATTATCAGCAAAATGTGATTCATCACTATATCAGAGATCGCATGTTAATCATGAATGTTAATTGAGCTGAAATAAGTTGCAAGAAGTGATAGTGTGGAATAAACAAAATAGATCTAAATGAATATAAGTAATAAAATGAAATCCTTTTCATTATAAAATAATTGCCAGTTTTTCAATGCATTGCGTTGAATTACTAAAAATTTAACAAAGCACTCAAAATGGAAGGAATTTTGTGAAAAAGAAATGTCGAACGCACACAAAACGAACTGAGAAGTTATTTCCTGTCTTTTGAACGTACATCTTAAAAATACAGAAATAGCAAAGAGACCATCATCAACATGCTTACGCCAGTTCGAATCGTCTCACCTTCTCTTCCATTTCGTTTTTTTTTTTTTTTTTTTTTTTTTTTGTTTCACACAGAATTTTTTAAAAATTAGATTATCGACAACGCCCGTAATCTTAAAATTACGTTTACTCTAATGGATACGGCTACAGTTCTGATATGTGGTAATGATTTATTAAGACTGTCCAATTAATTACACCACCTATTTAATCGTAAAATTAAAATTTGTTCAAACATAAGATATCACAAATTTATTTCCATACAAATACTTGGAAAAACTAACCGGTCAATGCATTTAATACTTTTCTGAAAGTGAATAAAGCGCAGTGTGATTTGCCAGAAAATTTGAGCCTATTGCTTTCATAACAAATTTATTTTCCTTATTTGTGAAATAAGTTTGTCTGAAGAATTTACACCTATGAAATTTGAAGGAAATCTGTAGACTCGATTTCTGTTGCTCCAACAATTTTAATAAAATCAAAACGAAAACAATTTCTCTCCACTATTTCTAAAAGTCTTTACTTTTTGGTAGAAAATCTGAACTGCACATGTTTCACACGATTGAATCTCTGAACAACATATTAGTGCTTATCATCAACTAACAAACTGGCAGGAAAATTAATTGCTGAATTTATAAATTGATTTTTCAGAATTTAATTTCTTAGCCAATTGTATAATTCAATATCTGTTTGTTGAGTATCTCTGAACTTTCTTAATGAAATTAACGAGAATATTTTTTTTCATTCTTATATTCTATCATTTTAAGATATATCTGTATAGCTTATCCTCAGTGAGTGCCACTATAGTTTTTTCCTAATGAGATTTATTGTTTCGGTTTCTAGAATATTGTGAGGGAATATAATCACTAAACCTCTGATGACCTTTCTTCGTAGTACTTTTCACTGCCTTCAACTAAAACTAGTAAACAACGAAAAATTTAGCTGTAAGGGACGGTGAAATTTTAAATTTCAATAAAAATTTCACAGATATGGTGCTTCTAGATTTACTTTTTAATACCGAATGTGTTATTCATGTTTATGTTTTCTGATAAGAGTTTAATAGAGATTTGTTGATTTTTATTATGCAATTCGTAGATGATATATTTGGCAAATCTTATCAATAAATGAGATTCACATAAATACTTGCGTAAATGGATTCTTCATTGAAAATTTTTCTAGGCCCTACTTAAAATCAAAGACAAATGCAAGAGTTTGTTAAGTTACTTCAAGCAACTCTAGAAGTCATCTAATAACGAAAAAAATTGTATACACATTGAAATTCATTCGTGAAGGGAAAAAAACTGAAGTTTCAAGTTTCTTCGTTGTACATTCCATTAATCATGTTTGAATAAAGTGGGACCTAGTTCAAATAACTAATTAGTATCAACAGTCAGTCAGCAGTTACCCATCATCTGAAAAATTTCGTCATAAATCTCTCGAATACTTAAAGACAAACAGTTATCCTTATTATGGCTGTTAAAATTCCAGACTCTATTATGGTTTCCAACGCTTTTAAGAAATGTTTCCTTCCTCTTGAATTAATAATGCTTAATAACAACTTCTCATCGGTCATCTGACTGTTATTTAAGACACTTTTTTGTTTTTAAGTAAAAATTAGATAAGTTTACCGAATATTTTCAGGGCCGTCCTAGCTTTCAGGTAATCAAAAATTATGGTCGGTATAAATCTCATTATAGTTATTGAAGAAAGACACTAAAATTATGCAAGTTTCAAAAAATGCATTCGTCCAAATTTCAATGGGTTATTTGACGTGCGGTGGCAACGCCAGTGGCAATCATCGATACGCAAGAGGAATGTGATAATCTACGATACCTCATTCCGAAAGCAATTGCGAAAAGGGAATAGAGAGAAAGCGAGTGATCTTGACTAGAATGAAAATTTTAGAGAATGATTTTAGTGTGAATTTTAAGTGAATCTTTCCATATTTAAATCTGAATGAGAATAATGTCATTGATATCTCTTATTCACTTCAAAATTATTCTTTAAACTTTTCATTTTATACGAAATTGTTTTTCCTTCCTTTCCTGTCATCGGAAAGACTACTGCAATAAAACCAAAAATTTATCAAATCCATTAAATTGTTTGGTGTGTTGGAAGAGGGAACTCACATTTTGAGAAGTTTGGAAGCAATTTTATTATCCCATCTACACAGTATAAAGGAATAAAAAAAAAAAAAAATTACCGATTTCTTCCTAAAAAGAAAGATCGCAGCATTTTGAAGAATTTAATGCAGTAGTAAATTCCAATTTGTATACAATCACAAGCAGACATTTGTATCTAATTTCCTACCACTTACTTATCGATGCTGTTGTTGTTTCAGGCAAATATGCATGGAAACATGGAAGGAAAGAATTAAAGCAACAAAACTTGTCGGAACTAGCAAAATCTGTCAAAAAGTATGTTAAAGTCGGCAACGAGAATGTGAGAGAAGTTTTTTACTTTTTCATTTATTTTTTTTTTTTTTTTTTTTTTTTTTTTTTTTGTACTTCTGAAATCTAAAACTCAGCTTCAAAGCGTCATGTGTTGTTGTAACAAAAATAGGATTTAGGACAAAATCAGTTTAGGGCAGGTTCATATTAATTTTCACCAAGAATTTTGAAATTATTTCATTTTCCAGCTTATTTTTCCTCTTAAACATCATTACGTGAAGAAATATCCGATCTATTCCTAACCTCATAATCTGTCAGTTGATTTCAATACCTAACCTTTAGAATTCTATCTGCTATATTCATTTCATATCATTCAAATCAACATTCTAATTTTCATTATTTCTATTTCTTCCTATATAGTGAAGTGTTGTTCACTCTGGTGGATATACTTAACATGATAAAATGATAATCAAATGAATAACAAGTCTATCGTAGAAATCATTTTGAAAAGATGAAGATGATGAAACAAAAATTTTTCCCATTCTATGATGAAAATGGTATCTTCATCTTGCAGCTTATATTACCACCCATCTCTATTATCCTTTCATCATATAGTTAACATCACTTTATAGAAAGCTTGTTGATAGTGTTACAAAACCTAGTCTGATCATATATTCCCGAAAAGTGTGTACAATAAGGATAAAAGCATATAGAAACTAGAAGTTGTACTTCTTTTTTTGTGAATTGCGATGAAATTCGGATTCTCTTTACTTGCAATGTACCAATAAGGAGGTCTAATTTTGAAAACCTAGATCAGATATCTAATTGCATGCTTCCAAAGATCTTATACTTTTTTACTTTCAACAACAGATCACGAGTCCTGGATCAGTTTTACCAATCATGAGCTTACGTGTTAAAATGTTTTTATTCACACATTCACACCTGTCCAGTTAGTATAAAAATATTTATCAGAACTTGATTTTCATGATATCTTCTTTATTGCTCATCTGTAATATTTCTAAAGTTTTTTAAATATCCACACATTGCATTTGGACGTATAATAAAGATGCTTCGTTTCTCAATAGTTAAAGAAAGCCATTTAGATTTATCCAAAAATTCTGAATTCTTCCGATTGGTCAGGTTATGTGCGCTCCAAATAATTTCGAAGCTTGTATTCTGGCCACTTTTTAGGACTTTCTAAACAGTTTGTTATCCCGTAACTCCCTTAAATGGACTGATGGATCATATCGTATTAATTTATCATGACAATATACAAATAATGACGAACTTCCTGAATATTTTGCAAAAAAAGTAAGTCAGAAAAAATTAACCAATTTTTTGTTGATGAAACTATAATTATAATTGAAGACTAGTTGAGCCTTAGTGGTTTGTAATAACAATATTTCGATATGTCACCATATCTTCCATCTTAGATTTAATTTGATCTTAAAACCGCTCTTATGGACTTAACAAAGAGAATCAAACGAGGCTGCTGTTTTTCAAGGATTCAAAAAGTAAGTATGAGCTTGGTAAATTTCCCCAAGAGCAAATTTATGTTATGTTGGACTATTATCATGTTCTTAATTTGTGTTTGATACAAGTTTCCTCTTTTACATATATTGGTTAATAAAACTTTAGCAACATGAATTATAGATTTAAGAAAAATAAAGGCCCAGATACCGTACAAAACCTAGTTGATAGCAGCATGAGAGATACGACAGGCTACAGTCTTTTGCTTGAGTAAAAAATTAGAATAAGCTATCAATTTATTAAAAAAGGTAAGTAGGTGGTGGAAAAAACGAAACTGAGAAATCAAGCTAACTTATTTTGCATGTAAATGGAATTAAGATCTCTGATAGGGAAAAAAATTATTTCTTAGCGATAGTAGATCATAAAATAATACTCGTAACCGGCAAACTATCACTCTCGACAACAAGCTCTACTCTTGGAAACAAATTCAAATAAGTAGACTGTGAAATAATTGATAGCGATTTAAGGTACCATTCAAGGAAGTGGACAAAATATATTTAATACTATGATATTTCTTTAATATTTAACAGTTGGAGAACTGCCCGTGTTTTCTTTTTCTCTCACAGAATTTGTTATGTAGTATTGAAAGGTAATAAAGAATTCGTAAGTATTATCAATTTCCAATCTTGTTAATTAAATGTTGTGGAAGAATCAAAACAGACTTAAGAACATCACAAAATGTTTTGTTCTACTTGAGGAAAGTTGGCAGGTGGCATGTCGCAAATTCATTTTTGGGTTTTTATTGTTGATCTGTGAACTGCACTCTTCAACTAAGTTTAAAAGATGAAGTCTTCCATCAAAACCTAATGTTATATGAGATTTATAGAATTTTCTATAAGCTTTAAACGCAGTAAAAAATAGGGATTTAACCTGCCTACAAGTGAAGACGTATATGAAAATTAGCCTTTTTTTGCTGCTTATTACTTAAATTTATAAAATTGCTATAATTTTTAAGCAGACCTATGTGGAAATTTATTATTTCATTTCTTTCTCACATGAAAGTTATGCACGCAATCAAAAATATGAAGCAAAGAAACCAAACATTAAGTTTACTTTCTTTATATAATTTCCATCTATTAGTCTTTTCGTACCAACCAGACACTGCAAATTGACTATTATGAAATGAATATATTTTTGCAAACAAAAAAAAAAAAAAAAAAAAAGAGAAATTTATGAACTACAAAAGCAATTAAATAGCTTTTAGCTCCTTAAGGTAAAAAAGTCTATAAAGGAGATGGCAATAAACAGAAACCGTACTGTGATAAACAAGTAGCAGTGATAAATAGCTTACTCAAGCATTCACTGATAATTTTTTCTTTGTGCTATAACAACTATTATATCGTCAAATTAACAGCATTAAAAGTCTAAGTTTTCTTTCCTCATTTTTGCTTTTCCTTTCATTTTTCTTTGACAGAAATATAAGTTCATCTTTGATATCCAATAATGTGAATTTCTGATCTTACGATTGGCATATCCTTAAAGGAAGGATTGACAAATTTCTTTTGGGTTTCGTTATAGTTTCTAAGATGACAGAGGTGAAGAATAGCGATAGGAAATTATAATTAATGAATAATCATGCAATAAAATTGAATAAGAAAAACATTTGAGTTCATACAAATTAATTTAAAAGATAATTACTTGTTTTCTGTTTATTATGAAAAGCCTTTTATCTGACTAATGGGATTTTTGATGCTTTATTCCGCACCTTGATATACGAAGTATTGTTACAAATTTTCAAAGATCAATTTAACGGATCCCCTCTCTTTCACATTTTTTCAATTTTAATTTCCAACATTGCTGTTCATCCGTCCTAAAACTACAAAAATGTATTGAAAAAACAGGTGCTTTTACAGAAATATTACGAACATTGCATCGAAAAGACATTAAATAGCAGAAAACTGTGGTTCAAAGTAGCTTATCAATTTGAAAAAATGACATCAAAATTCTCCTTGATGAAAAAAATTTTTGAAAAATTTGATCTATTTTCTCAAATAAAGAACTACAACATAACATTTAATGTGTGTATTACATATAAAAAACCGTGGAACAATACTATATCGTTATCCGAAAATATGAAAAATAACAAGGAAAATAAAGAATCAGAATTTTTATCTGTCCTTGAATTAATGCAGATTAAAACTCAACAAAACTATTTTTTTTTAATCTTTACTTTCATTTCAATATTTTTAATTGCAAAAACCTATTTAAAAAAAAGGAAGGAAAGCAACTGCGCAGGAATGCATTATTTACTTTCGCTTCTTCCAATCACATTCGTCTACCTTGTCAAATATCCCAGAAATTAATTAATGCAACACGAATACTGAAAATAAAGAAAAAAAAAGCTCGCCGGCTTTCTCGAATATTTCTGGCTTAGAAAGATATTGCCAATAAAAAAAAAAAAGAAAAAAAAAACTACTTGTTAAAGTATTGAAATTCTTCAGGTTCATCTAGCAGCTGTTTTTTCTTTTTTTTTCCTTTTTTTTTGGCACGATAAAAAAATATTTCACACCCTTCTGATAGCATCAACATTTTTCAAGCTCACTCATTTCCCCAGTGTTACCATCGTTATCACTATACTGCCTCCGCTGCAAAGAAATTGTTATTATCATTTCGAAGATATGTAAAGAAATTGTGCAATAAATACACAAAGAAAAAAAGAATGGAGTAGAAAAAATTACAAATACTAACATAATGCAACGGACTTCTTCAACAATGCTTCTGTGTTGAAAATGAGATCAACAGAATACTGCAAACAAAATAACTGCGCATTATTGAAACAACCGCTCCGTTTTATGTTCTCCATTGTCAAAAATTAAACTGAAAGGGAAAAAGCAGGAAAAGTACAAATAATTGCAATTTATTATGATCTTCGTCTGACATCGTTAATTCCAAATCTCAAGATAATTGCTCACTTGTAGATTTGCCTTCTCATATTCATTTGTTTTTTTCATTATGCTAGCCTTTGTAAAATACAAGTAATTTTCTGGAACAAGAAAAACTTCGTCAGAAAATGTATCGTCTTTACTCAAAGAATTTATGAATAATTCTTATTTATACTATTCCAGCTTTTACCACTACACTTTGTATCGCAATATCCGTAGTGCTGAAAACTCATCTGCTCCTCTTTCCCACTTATTTCATTTACTTACTGCATTGTAAAATGTAACTGACACAGATAGAACATGAAGGATATTTCTCATTGGAACTTTGTGAAAGTTTTTTTTCAATTTGGCATTATGAATGAATGCTATACTTTCAATCATTATTTTCTGAATTAGTTGGTGCCATATAACACTTTTGATTAAAGCAGCTGCACTGCTGCTGTTTTTTTCTTTCTTTTTATTGATAACAAAATGACGAGATAAATGAGTAGAATAACAGACAATGAAAAAATAAATTGAAATGGGTTAAAAGAGAAGTGAAAAAAAAAAATTTCGAACAGTTTCATTATCAGCAACCTTCAGCATACCAATAAATGTTGGATAATCATTTTTTAATGAAGCTCCAAGCAGTAACAGTTCTCTACCTGATATCTAATATTGGAAAAAGAGTGCTGAAAAAGAGGGAAAAAAATGAGACAATCAAACTAAAATCGCACAAAATGTGGCAGATTTAACGCTTAGATAATTCCGATAATTAGAAAGTTTGTGATGGTATTAACTGAGCTTTTTTCAAAACATGCTAGTTGATAATTGCTCTTTACTGTTTGCTTATTTACATCCATGACCATTTCGATCCTTTCATATTAAAAGTATACACATAAAATAGTGCAGTATTTGTATTTCTATTCAGTTTTTCCAATCACTCTTGTATGTAGTAAGTTACACATAACTATTTAATGTATTTGCAATATCGGTTCGAGTCTATCCATTGAGTTCACCGAATTTTAAGCGAAGATATTATTTCAATCAGTGATCCTTCTAACTCTTCATACTTCTCCACTCTTTCAAAGCCTTACGAATATCGCTATTCCACAATCGAATCAATCAGCCAAATAGACAAAGTGGCAGAGAGTAGAAATAGTATTGAAATGGCTTCAGTTTTTCTCTTCGTAAAAAAAAGAAAAAAAAAATTGGGAAGTTTTACTGAAGGTCATAAAGATGCAAAGGATTTGATAATGAACTGATCTATTTGAAGGGATAGTGAGAAATGAAGAAAGCAGTTGTTAAGGGAAAAAGAAACACATGAAATAAAAACGTTTTTTTTTCTTTTTTTGAAAATCATAGCGGATGAATTTGTTTACTCCGTCAATTCACATGATCGTCAGAGAAAGGCCAAAGTTGAAGTTTTGATGGAACTCTATGCCCTTAGATGAATTAATGATTGAAAAGATAGAAAACTATGAAACTCCCTTATATTTTGCTCGTCAATGCTATTTCTCTTAGAAATTTAACTTGATAAATGCTAGTTTATGAACTTCTTGCCAAGTAATTGACAGAAAAAAAAGAAGAAAAGGTCGATAGAAGTGCATTCTTCAAATATTTTTTTAATATACAACACCATGTCAGCCAGCTGTTTGACTCAAATTACATCATTCTTATTGTTTGTATAGTTTTCCTCTTTAGAAGTTTTACTTTTCAATGCTTCGTACAGTTTATGACACAAGCGTACAAGCGTAAAATGACCTTTTGCATCAAACACTCATATATATATATATATATATATATATATATATATATATGCATATGTGCATATTTATGAGAATATGGTCATACAACCTTTGGTGAACCCGTTTACCGAAGGACTGATTATGAGGAAATAATGAAACCTTACTGTCATTTGAAATAAAACTTTTCCTTATATGAAGCATTGCTTGAGCATTTAAAATATAATTTTTGGTAAATGCATCTTTTCGCTTTTGTCATGCTAAGTAGTTATATAATACACTTTTTAGTGATCGAAATCACTGTACCACTCATATTTCTTTTCCCTCTCTCCTCTACCTTAAAAAAAAAAAAAAAAAAAAACGAAAAAATTCTCACACAATATACATTCCTGAAAATATTTAACATGTTGAATAATTATTGCATACCTTTCATACTCTTGACCACTACTTCCTTAATTATTCTTATAGACTGTTATGGTTAGTGTTGGTCAGGTGAAATTTATGGAATAAAAATTGGAAGTGAAACATATGTACATATATTCCTTAAATTCGCAAATCACAAAGTGCTATTAAAGTGCTGACGTCATGCAGGAAAAAAAAAAACTGTGTTGTTATTTAAATAACATAAATATAACAGTGAAGTGCAATAGTGAAACGGATGAAAAGTTTCTGAGTATAATGATGAATGGATTGATGGAACGCAGGTGCACGTGTTGATGTACAATGTGATTTCTGTTGATATGACAAATACTCACTTATTGAAGGGGGTCAAATGCTGTGAAGAGGTACATCTTATTTAAAAAAGTGAAAACTGAAATGGAAATTTCAAAGTAATTGTAGAAAATATGAGGAAGGGGATAAATTTTAAAAGTTGATTTGGAATGTATCATGCGGAACTTCGACATTCCCATATCACATGCCTCAATGTGAAATAATCTGTTCATTGCACATTTTTTCGACTGTAATATTACATGGCATTTCCATCACTTATCACTGCAGAATCAGAATATGCAAAGTAGAAGGATGCAACACGTATACACACTACACGTTTCACAGGTCCGTGCTCTATGATTTCTCGATTTCGAGATTTGAATGTCAACCATACACTTAGAATGGTCAACTGTTGATAAGGAAGCTTTAGTTAGTGAAACTTGTAGAAACTCATACTTCCCGAGCTGTTGCAACGTGATCCAATGATCAGTTACGGTTCTTTTTTTTGGGTTTTATGGTTAAAAAAAGGAAAATTTGAATAACAAGAGCTCGAGTAAGGAATTTGCTATTGGAAGCTTATAAGAACCTCTTTAATAAACGGACTGACTTATTTAACGGTTAAAAGAAAATATGTATCTGGTTAATAGTGCCAATCAAATGGATAAACCCTTCCAGCAATGCAGTGTTGTCTAATTTTAGCTAAATCTGAATTCCTTATTTCGGATTTCAGTTTTAGAAAACGTTTCAAAGTTACAAATTAGTTCTTATGCACTTTTTAAATCTTAAAAAATTTAGTTCAGTAATTACTTCCGATATGTTAACATTGTATGACGATAATGTACCAAAACTAATTGTATAAACTTGGTAGGAAAAGCATCAACTAAAATTGTTTTGGATTATCGACATTGCTGGAGATATCAAGCAAATAAATAATGGAGAAAAAATAGAGACATTCAAAACATGGAAAACTACTACACGTAACTTTTATAAGCCCGGAATTATTCTATTGCTCTGTAAATATAATTCATATTCGATTAATAGTTTGGCAGAATAGCTAATTTGTATATCATTTTAATGCGCACTTCTTGGTCTTTGTTTTTTAAATATTTATATTTATAAATCCAATTGTATGGAATGGATTTTGATCAGCAAATATGTGTTCCAACCTAGTTATAATAATTTACAATTTGCGATCCAAAACTAGAATTACTTACGTCATGTCAACGTAATATATATCATTTCTAGGAAAAGCAACTTCTATGAAAAAGATTCTGAAAATTTCTGCTCTGTTCTATGTAACATCAACTGTCGAAGCACTGAATTTATGAAATATTTTCCGAGGCTTCCCTTTTTCTGTTGCATCTGTATATCACTCTTCATTTCATGTATTTATTTATTTATTTATTCCTAATTTTTTTAATCTTTTTGGATTCAAAGTGAAATATTCGATATAAAGGCGGTATTTTTTTTTTTTTTTCATATATGTATTCATATATGCTTTTCATTCTTTCTCTCATTTTGCTAATCTTTCCATACAATTGGATCTCTTTCTGTATTAAAAAACCTTGGGAAGACTGCTTGAGTAAAAAAAAAAGGAAAAACAATTTGCAAGAGCTTTGTATAAAATGGATAAACGAGTTATTTCGAATTATTGCTTAGTTTGCTTTAATTAAATTTACTGCATCCAAGAGAAGTATGTTTAAATAAGCCTTATACAATGTAAATTAAATTATGTAAATCAGTTAAAAAGAAATTTCGGAAAAGATAGATGAGTAACACTACGTGGAGATGCAAAAAAAAAAAAAAAATTGAGAAAATTTCTGCAAATCGTCGCTACATTTGGTATTATTAAAGTTAGAATTACTTCTGAAAAAAAAAACCAGTACCTTTTCTCAGCATTGCAGAATTTTTTCAACAATAATTATTGGTACATATACATAAATTCATATTTTTCAAAAATAACTCTTCTGATTAGCAACAGTTTTCCCAGTAATTTCAAGAATAAAATATAAATTTGATAAATATTTAAAAGCCGAGAGAACATAATTCGTTTTTTTTTTTTTAATTATGCAGAAATATAGTGTTTAATTTCCATTCTGGGAGGTAAATTTCCTTGAATTTGCAAAATTTCAAACATCGACACTGTTTTGCTATTTTTATTTAAAGCGGCATCAAATTGTACAGCTTAAAAAGATTTCATGCAAACAAAATGGGTTGGATTATGGAGTATGATAATTTAATCAATAAAATTGGTGAAACAAAACACACGTAAACCACGTTGATAGCAAGAGAGGATGAGTTTTTATTTAAATTCATCCTGGTAATTTAATAGCGATAATCTTTCTAACCTATCCAGCACATACAGATGAATGCGAAAACGCATTTGCTGACACATCTGAGACACAGATAACAAAGAATTAATTTAACGAATAGTGTAGACACAAATATATGCAAGAAATTAAATACATACGCCAAATATGTCCCCACTGATTATTTGTCTCACTTCAATGCTTTCTAGCAGTCGTTGAATGTGTACTTTTTTGTTGAATTTTAAATTATTGACTCTCCAGCAGTGTTTTATAAGAAGAAATAATGGCAGTGATGTATAAGAATTCGATAAGCTAAATTTACGAAATCGGAAAATTAGCAAGTTAAATGAGTAAACAGTGCAAATGAGACATGCAAAGGGAATTATGTGATTGAAATCTAGGAAGATAATGATGGGTAAAAGTGATTTAAAGTGGAATAAATGTTTTGAAATGGAATAAGGAATATGTGAAATGAACGAAAAACTTCCTTGATAGATTAGTGATTTACGATTGGTGATGCTACGAACAATAGATGCAGGGATACTTTTGATAATTAATCTGGAAAGAACAGCAGAAATATATGCAGCATTTCGATATGGACTAAAAAGACACTAGCCTTGGCATAAGATCGATTCAGGTGGAGGGCCCAGGAATAAGTCCAAAGAGCACAATTCAATTTCTTGTTTTTTCTTTCTATTTATATCTCAAAAAATTGCAGACATTAATTGAGAAACAGCTCACTTCATGGTTTTCTACTATTTGAGCTTTACATTCTTTCAGATTATCTTGCTTCAATAAAAATCCTCGAACACTTTTATGGTCGGATTTCACCGACTTTTGCACACGAGTTATCATGCGTCTATAAGTTTTTCAATAAGTCAACCAACTTCTTTATTTGTTCTTTCCGTTCGATATAAAGTATTCAACATTACCACAGGTTGACAGGATATACAATAACTCAATTACTTTAGCAGAGGTGACAAAAAGTTTTGGGTCTTTGGATTCGCTTACGACGCACGCTTCCTGAGAATTAATTCACAGTAAAACTGATCTTCAGCAGCTATGATTTGATACGACCAGTAGTAACTTCTGTCTAGACAGAAATTTTGAGCAATAAAATGCGTACTGCACTGGGATCGAAAATTCCAACACTGATTAATTTGAAAAAAAAAAATTTTCTCAACATGGAAGCAAGTCCGACTTCCAATTTTGCTATAAAATAACCCGCACTATCTGAAATAAACATGCCCCAACTGTAACTCCTTCCAGTTCAGAACTTACCAACAAAGCAAACATCTAGCAAAGATTGATGTTCAGAAAGGATTAATTTAACCTTAACCTTGAGCATTAAATTAGTGCTGTCAACCACTCTCTGCCGAAGATAACATGGTCTGAAGTATTCAGATTTACTATGTTTCTACACACCCTCAGCAATTGTGGCAGTCAACAGCGTAGTCACCCGAGAAAATCTTGAATCTGAATAAGTCACGTTTCGAACACCAAAATAATTTAATTGACAAAAGTTCATATGTTGCAATCTCAAAATTGTCAGTAGCATTTGCGGTAGAAACAATATAAAAGCATGAAAATAGTTTTATGTATAAAAAAAGAATAAGTCCGAAAAAACAACAAAAAATACTCGTGAAAATAACAAAAGTGTGACAGCGAGCGAGATGATAACGGGAATGAACTAAGTGATAAATAGTCAGACATATCAGCAACACAATCAATTGGGACAACCGAAAATCAATGTGATATAGGGTAACTATAAATTTGGACATCAGTTAGTGACAAGAAATTGAAAATAGAAGGAAGCAGCGCTAGAATGTAAAGATTCTCGAATGCACAGTGGGCCAGTAAAAACACGAAAACATGAAACCTTCCCTTTTTTCTCGCAATGTTAGTATGTTCAAAAATTTACATCTCTCATTCGAAACAAAATATTGCGCATAATGTTAGCAGTTCAAAGCAAGCTAGTGGAAAAATGTTCACTTATGACACTTGTATGTATGAGTATTCATGCAATCTTCCAGTACTTAGAAAATTTAACCAACAATTACCATGACAAAGTTATAAAAATGTATGTAAAGTAAATATTGTGGTTGAAATAAAAAAGTATGGAAAAGTATAAATGCCAAATCAACGACATTAATCATGCAATTTATGGAGCCTGAAACACACTATACACTAAGAATCTATCTATTATGGCAGATCCTGAAGAACCAAAGCGACTGCTGTTGGAATCTAATTTTTAAACCTGTCCTGAACTCCGTTTTGTTGAAGCATGCACTGCTTCGATTAATGCTGAGCGAAAACCTGGAAATAAGAAGAGGATGATACTTTTGAATAACAATTCTGACAAAAAAGAACTGTATGTAAAAAGTGAGGACCATTTTTCTCTAATTCCTTCACTCCATATATCGTACTACCACCGGCAGAACAAACGTCATCTTTTAAAGCAGCTGGATGTTCATTCGCTTCTAAAACCATTTTTGCCGCTCCCTGTAACAATAAAGCTATATATGTGAAATTTGCAGGACTTTACAAGTTACACCGAAATTCAAATTCAGATTTGTTACAAAGACGGAGTCAACATATATATGCGAAACTGTCATAACACCTATCCTGCTGTATTCAAGTTTTTGTTTAACTACTGCTGTTCACGTGCATGTAACAACATTACTATATAATAGTAATAACTGATGTTAGTAATAACATCAGTATGTAAACATATTTACAAGCTATAACGAGAAATGTTTGTTGTTTAATGTTGATTTGTATGAATTGAAATGCGCCAATGTCATACCGAAAATACAAATTTGTAGATGTAGAAGTAAATGTATAAATTAAAGTGAAAGCAAATGAATTACCGACTTTTTATTCTACCAGAATAATGAACGTTAACATCGTAAAGAAAGACAAAATTCCTGACTGATGCGGATGATCTTTTCTGCTAATCTACATCAAAAATGCATAAAAATAAGACAAATATCTCAAGCAGTTTACCATAACAGTTTGAGCAGCTAATTTCATTGAAGTTTTACGATCAACACCACCAAGAACACCTCCATCTGACAATGCTTCGATTGCCATGAACACCTAGAACTCAACGACATCACGATTTGTGATGAAATTTTTTATGTAGCCTGCCACTCTTGAGAATGTTTCCGCTCGAGATGTTCTACTTATGTAGCTTCATTATTCTGGTTCGCAATGTATATCTCGATCTTTTTTCTAAAAAAAAAGAAAAAGATATCAAAACTAACAAAAGCTGGTCCACACCCTCCGACTGCTGTAGCCGCATCAAATGCTTTTTCATTGATTACCAAACAAATACCAACGTGTTGCATGATACATTTGATTAACTCAATCTACAAAAAAGCTACCAGTATAACAGCTGAAATTTGGTATCATGAGCCTTTTGACATTAATGTACTTCTAAACTCATTCCAATATCCTCTTACTTCACCACTATTTGTTTAGGGATTCATGTTGAAATAAGACCACTAAAAAGAAAAAAAAAAATGATATCCGGAACCTTTTCCTGATCCAAGTATGAGCTATAGCACATAATCGATGTCCCAGAACACACAGCAACAGGAATATTTGGCAGTAGTCGCACCAGTCCATGTTTTGAGATATAACCTTTAGTCGCAACCTCAAATTTCTTTAAAATTGTCAGGCCGATTAAAAATACCTCATCAAATAAACTCCAAAAAAAAAAAAAAAAAAAAAAAAAAAAAAGACAGACACATTTCTTACTGGTTACAGAGCTGCGCAGACTATGCTATAATAGTTGTGTCACATTAAAAAAGTGGGTTCTTGATTTTTTCACTTTGTTACTAATCATAATATTCTGAAACATTCATTCATTTGTCTTATGCGTTCAGATCAAAACTGTTTATTTCGACTTGAGAGCTACATTGACTCACCTGGATTATCAATCTATCAAAAAGATTTTCATCATTAAAAACTCTGAAATTAACAGCGAATTTTTAAAGAAACTTCAAATAAATGTACTTCTTTCTCCAATGTCTTCACGTCAACTCCGCCCATAATGGAGACGATTAAAGAAGTATTTGAAAACGCCTTACTGCTCAACTCCTCTAAAGCTGCCATACGCATCTCTGGTTTTATTGACAAAATAACAATTCCTGAAAATTACAGTATTTCAATTGTTCTAGTGATTTTCCATTCATGATGATGAAGATCGCTATCAACATTCTCCAATTTCGTAATAATGAGTGAAGGAATAAGTAAAATGGGATTATACAAACACAAGAGGAAAAGGAATAATCGAGACAAAACAGCAAAAATTTACGGTTTGATCATAACAGAACTTCTATGCTTCGTAATTTTTACGAAAAATAATTCCATGCAAAAAATATACGTTAGACATTTACAGAGATTCATAATGTTATTTAAATCGCTATTACGGATTCACTTAACTTATTCGGACCAAATATCTTGCTAAGTGATTCACTTACTAATGCAAGTAAAAAAGAAAATCCAGCGGTCTAGACTGTACATTCCAGCGTATATAAATGTGAAATGGGCTTAACCTCACAAACCACACTAATCATTATAAATGATTATAGAAACTGCTGCCGGTACTAAGAATGTAAATAAATTATTTAGTGCATACCTTGACCATGAGCTCGAATCAAGGCATCATTGGACGTGTATACATTAACATATCCCAGCTGCTGCAATTTGAGTTCCTCAGTAAAACGTTTGCAACTTGTAATAAAAGGGCACTCCAAACATGAACTGTGCCAAGCTGATCTACATTTTCTAACCTTTTATAAAATCTACTGATTATACAATACCTTCCATCGCTGTGCAGATGATGCTGTTTTAACACTGAGGGCAACATCATCCTTCGTTATGAGACCTGAATAACATGTAATTATTCCGGCATATCAAATATTTATCTGTATAATTATAAGCAAATTCCTTTAACCGATAATGTCTACTTCATGACAGTAACGAACTAAAATCAAACACCGACAAAAATGAAACACGATTGTTTCGCAGCTACATTTTATCTGATACTGTGAAATTACATACATTACGTGTTAGAAGTTGAGCTACAGAAGGATAAGTCTACAGTACCACACAGCATCCGATCTCTTATCAATGTTCTGAATTAAAATTGAGAGATGTTAGATGCAACTTACCAGCAGATTCAAAACCACGGATGAGAGCGGTTGCCATCTTACCACCACCAATAAAAGTCAGCCTCCGCTCTAAACCAGTATTTTCAAACAGCTTGTGTATATGTGTAAAGCTATCCAAGACATTTCCTGTAGAGCCATTCCTGACCCATCCAGAATCTTCCTCAAAATTCCAATATTATACGTAAAATCAGAAAAATGACTCCAATTTGAATATCCAGAGTAAGCTGTAAATATGTGAAGTGCTTACATTCATGTTTGAAGTCATATTTCAAGTTCTTATATCATCAATATCAGCACCTTCACCTAAAATGGTAATGATTAGTTGCGAAATAATTGATCCAATCCTTGCTGCTTTTACTATTAGCAAATTACGGGAATTAAAAAGTATAAACGTATGAATCTCACTACATAATTTCATATCTTCCTTTTTGTCTATTTAAAAATTCCTATAGGAAACGATTGCATTTACAATACTACGATATAGTAAATCTCATAGTGAAATTCTTAAAATCGAGGACTACTCCATCCTCCATCGCATCACTTCGGTAACATTTTATTTTGCAAGTCGGATGGGAACCCACAAATCAGGTGAACCTGAATGAGAAATCATATACGACACGGTGACGTCTGTTGCAGATCGATAATATATGGTAGTCCGTGTCATCCTGCATTACCTCTGTCAAATTTGCATATCAGCGTTGCTTCTGTAAGTCTTGCATACTCGCACATTTTTGCTGATTAATAGTTCTTCGGTAGCTACTTATTTGAATTCCCTGTGGAATTTTGTGTTGAGGTGAAGTTCTCATTTTCTACGAATGATCGATCAAAGGGATTTTTGAATTGGTCATTATGTGAGAGAAGAAAGCTTCAGATCGTTAAGGGACTCAATAATTTTACAATTTTTGGTATTAATTGCAATACTGTGTTTTGCTGTGATTAAGCTCTTCATTGACTTACTTTTTGTCGTCATTCCACAGAGCGGAAAATGATTTCATTTTCTAACATTCCAGTTACCGCTTGACGCATCAATATAAAACCATATATTTCGTTTAAGGAATATTTCTATCTTGTTAATAATCTATACCATGTTAGTTTCGAAATATATGTACATGAAAATATGATTCCCAGCTGTTTTTTAACCATATCTGTAGAAATGTTAATAAAAATTTCAATAAAGGCTTCTCTTATTGTTGGAAACGCGAAATATTTCAGTATGGTTTTAAAAATGATTTATGTAATGAAGGATGTTTCCATTGGTCGATAATTTAAGCAAAACAAAAACACTGTTGGGGGAAATAAAGCCATTGGTTTTGAAAGTTCTGGGATGGGAAAGTTTATATAGCAAAGGAATGAAGCCGAGAGGATATAGTAATACTGATGGATAAAAGACGTTGATTGGATACTGATTAACCTATAAAGCTCAATTAATATTACAGGGAATTTTTAGCGTTTATGTTATTGAGGCAGGTCTCCTATATCCTGTGCTGAAATTTTACTCATTTCGAAAATGGATTCTACTCTAGAACAAATTTCTAGAGTAACTTTAGTCAGCAAAAGTATCATCCTGTTGTGATTTAATTGATTTCTAATTGATTTAATTGAATTAATCTTCATCTGTAACACCAGCTTCATGTGACTGATACGAGTCTAGACAAGAGCTCTAGTCGATGTTTTGAAAGTTCTCGTAGCTTTCGTGATCACATCAAGATGGAAATAAAACTGATGCATCTCTGAGCTTCAATGAAATTCAGCGTCAGAAATTAAGAGTTTGCGTTGACAAATGCTTCAGAACAGCTCACATTTGAGCTTCTTTTCTGGTTAGATCAGGTACGTGTACACGCTGGACAAGTAGCACATCAGCTGGTTGCATGTCGATCACGCACATATTTCATAGCTATCCGTTTGCAATCGTAACAGGCAAAGCGCTATCTTGACGCAAATAAAACGTCGTGTGTGGTCCAACTCTGTTGGTGGTCTTTTTTTTGCAATGAACGAATGGCAATACGATAATATGATTTCACTCATAAAATGAACGTTACAAAGAATGACTGTAAAGAGATTTCCCGTATATACGTAATCAGATCATATTTATAAGATGGACTGTACGTCGTATTTATTGGTGAGCTAAAGAGAATGTAAATTTATTGGAAGGTATTTGTTGAATTAAGTTTGAACTTTTTATGTACAAAAAGTTACATGTATGAAACGGAACGAAATGAAATTGTCTTCTGTCAGATATTAATGTTTTTATCAATGGTATTATTCTGCATGCTGTTACTAACATCAGTTTCATTAAAGGACTGAATTTGAGGACATGCTGCATTGGAACAGCTTGGTATATGATAGATCTTCACATTACTGATTGCAAGTTAGTGCATACAACATAACGTCAGATATGGAGCTGATATAGGCTAGAATGCAGTAGTGATTAACAGGAAGTTCTGCTTAGTTGCTGTAAAGACTTAATCAAAGATACTTCATTTTGAGCCAAGAAAGTATTTTAACTTCGTAGCCTACTAATTTGGCATTAAAAAAACATTTTCGATATCAGCATCGATTTCGTACTAACAGGCATAACTACGGAAAGATTTCAAATCTGAATAAGACCAGAGTCAGTGTAGAAGTGATGAAGGATACAAGTATGAAGCAATGCAGAAATAATTCGTTCTCTGTATATCAGACAACTATTAAAAGATGCAAGGATTTTTTTTGCGATTGAGCAACAAGCTGAAAATGGGAATGTTGGTGGTTTTAAACCATTTCCATTAAAGCACTGCAGCGATCTGATAATACTCAACCATCAGTATTAGCTAGCTGGAGAATGCTGTCTACATTGACTAGATGTGTTTGGACATATCTGAGACGGTTTGTTGGGTATCAGCTTAACTGCTTATCAGGCTACTTGTCGCATAATTTGGCAAGAAGACGGAATAAAGCATCAGATTGAGTTTGGCAAGAGCATCAGCAGACAGAAGAAATAAGTAAATCACCATTGAAATTCTTTGCTCAGTGTTTGTAATCGGTTTCGGCCCGGCGTTTTGATGGTGAACTTCGTATTGAAGTCACTTTTTCTATCAGTAATTCTCCGCTCAAGACGGAAAATGAAAGCAATAGAAGTTCCTTTCTTATTGTCCTCACAAAGTGACAGGAAATAATTATGTCTTTGCTGTGATTGGAAGTAACTATACATAGATGACTATCATGATTAGTTATCGAATATAAGCAAATAATTAAGCTGAACAATAGTTTTCATTTTGGTGAAACCATTTGACATTATTTGGAGAAATAATCTTTGAAAATTTTGATAAGAAAATAATCAAAAGAGGTCAGGAGGTCATGGAATCCATTGATAAGGATATCGTAGAAAATTAAACCCAAGAAGGAATGGAAAGTAGAAACATCGGTACTGTGCGCATATTGACAGCATTTAAGAATCTGATTTTCGACATACATAATGGTAATGCAACCGGATGAGAACATGAAAAGCAAAGTTAGGAATTCTGGGAAACGACGAACATCGAGGTTGTTCTACTTCTTAAAATACAGAATGACTGCCAAGAGATTGGAAATCATAGATAGAATCCATTGCCATTACAAACGGGACTCGGTTATAATTGTTGACTCCTTGAATTCTTCGAAAAATTCTATTCTGAGGAAGAAAAGACGTGTAGAGATGGACGGCATCACCATTAATAATTGAAGAGATGTTCGAAAAGGCAGAATGAAGTGTTGGTGCACTTCAGATGCTACACTAAGATAACAGAGAGATCCACGCAAACTCGTTATCATTGTTATGCGTTATCGAATAGAATCGTTACGCTTTTTCCGTGTGACGATTGTAGATCCCATCAATTTCTTTGGAAATAATCTCTTTTTTTTAGACCTTTTAAAAAAAAAAAGAAAAATAACAGGCCGAGAAACTGATTGACAATCTAGGAAAAGTCGCAAAGTTGATTTATGTTTGTAACGACTGAGCTTCTTACTCTAAATGTTAGGAAAGTGAGCGATTGATCATAAAAGATCTGATCTTACAATCGAACTTATTATATCTTGCACTGGATACGTCCAGTGTACTTGATGATAGTATTAAATTAAACGGTAAATACATTTGAATTTACTCTACAATGGAGCAAGATTTTCATGGAAACTGACTTCGGACAGGGAGAAACTTTTGAAATTAGAAAGAAAATAATATGATAAGCATACTTATTATACAATAATAAAGTAATAAACTTATTATATTTATTATTATCAACATTTATTACCATTTATTATTATTATTATTATTATTATTATTATTATTATTATTATTATTATTATTATTATTATTATTATTATTATTATTATTATTATTATTATTATTATTATTATTATTATTATTATTAT